>CM076581.1:1676467671-1676896584 GCA_034641835.2 Pinus albicaulis
ATTTGAAATCAATGATGATAAATGTTATATATCAATGATGATAAATGTATATTGAATTTTGAAATCAATGAATCGATGATGATAAATGTTAGATATTGAAATTTGAAATCAATGATGATAAATGTTATATATCAATGATGATAAATGTTATATATTGAATTTTGAAAGCTTGAAACCTTCAGATTGATGATTTGCGAGACTCGAGTCAATATGTTGTATGCTTCCAACTCGTGGGCGTGGTTGATGAAGATTATAACTTCTAGATGATTGATGTTATATGATTCAATCTATGTTTTTATGTTTTTTATGTCTAATTCATCATTCTACATGTTTTTGTTGACATATATGCATCAAAATATAAAAAATATGATTCAATCTATGTTTTTATGTTTTTTATGTCTAATTCATCATTCTACATGTTTTTGTTGACATATATGCATCAAAATATAAAAAATATAAAATATATATATATATATATATATATATATATATATATATAAACGCTCCCGGAAACGCTCCCGACCGGAAGCTTTTAAAAATGGCGCTCCGCGCTTCGCTCCCGCTCCCGCTTCCAAGTAACCTTGAATGCATCATCATCTTACAAGATCACTCAAGGCTTCTCAACAAAATGTTTACAATAGCCTTCTCAAATCCTGTTCTCTTCAAGTCTAGTATGCTGCTTCAAGATACTCACAGGTTACTTTCAACAAATCTTCAAAACTTCAAGTGTGGCCTTATAGGAATGTCTTCAAACCTTCCAAGGTTAGCAGTCATAAATTATTACTAGACTTCAAGTCAAATCACCATATGTCTTCAAGGAACAACCTAAGTCTTCACTGTTCAATACTTCTCTTGTCTAAGAACTTCACTTAATCACACAGGTCCAAGTATATAACAGTGGATTCAAGCCACAGAAAAGGTGCACCAGGTCCGAAATATATTAGTGCAGACTGTCACAGGTTTACTTGTTGCAATAAGTCCAATCTTCCTTAGTCTTCACTGGGATTACACCATCCACAAGTCTGGGCTCCACCGAGGTTACAATACCCACTGTTCTGGGCTCCACTGAGGCTACAATATCCACTGCTCCGCCAAGTCTGTAATGATCTCAGATCTGAGCTAGGGCTGACCCTGGAGCTGTTTGATCTTGAGGTGAAACTGTCCACAATGCAATGGTAAGCTACAGGTGGCTATCTTTAATTTAAGGGGAGGTATGAGCTAGGAGACTGTTATATAATTCGAGCTGTAAAAAGATGAACAATCCACTGTTCCGATATCACTTTGTGATGGCTCAGACTTCAAGGTTCTCGGCCTTCTTGAAAAACTGTGTCCGAAATAGAGTATCACCACAGCTCCACAAATTTGTTTTAATCCTTGAAAAAGTCTCCACAGGATCAACTTTATTATAGGTCTGAAATATGAGTTCTAGCCTTTGCATTTGTTATAAGGATGAGACAATCGTTGTTACAGGATCGAGACAGAGATATGAATCCGTATTATCCTACAGAAATATGAATCCGAGCTGCAATCTTTATTGGTTCGCTTCATGTACAGGTCCGAGCCTTTGTATCAAAATCCTGTAGCTATTTCTGTGCCTATGCTTGTCGTCTTCCTCCACTGGTTAGCTATCACAGGTGGCTGCCACAGTTTGGTATGATTGTTCCTCCACATATCCGCAGTCACAGGTGGCTGCCACAGCTACAGGTCCGAGCCTTTATTCCTAGCCTCAGATCCGAACCACAGGCAGCTGTCCCAACAGAATTAACCCATCTGTCCGAGCTTCAAGTCCTCGTCGGCCTTGGTTGCTGTTCCTTGTCTTCTAAGATGTTTCTCACCGAAATTCCTTGGTCAAATGAACAGTCTGAGCCTCTTTTTTATATGTGTTTGACGTCAAGATGAAAGGATGCATCCTTCTGGAGGTAGGCCGACATGTGTAGGCTAGCACAGGTCGGCTCAAGGACAGAATTATTTCCTTAACTTGAAAAATTCACATCTCCCAAACCGCTTGGAGTTTCCGGCCAAGAGTGAGCTCGTTAGAAAGCTAAAATTATGCTCTAAAAGGTAGTGTAGGTGTCATAGTGAAATTCTGCCTCTAAGGTAGCAAAAAATATTTTTCTTTATAACTGTCCTTGAATTTTTATGAGCAGAAAGTGATTGGGACAGCAAGAGGTCATTAGGTCTTCTTCATTGTTATGGCTCCAACAATGCCTTTAGATTATTTCCATGTCATCATGGGGTATTCCATGTCTTCTTATGTCACCGAGTGATTCATCATAGTCTCATCATGTATTCATGACATAGTGCAGTGATATGACATAGGCAACTTTATCATTAGGAAAGTTCCAAGATAGTAAGATAGTCTTCCAACCATCAAATGAGATATTCCATGTCATCATCACTTGTAGTTCTCCATATGTCATCAAAGATTAAGGCCTAGATCATCAAGTGCATCTAACATTAGATCAAGTACTTCTTAGGGCTTCCTTCATTAGTGGTACGACTTCTTCATTGATGGTATCCTTCATGAGATATTCCATGTCATCATCACTTGTAGTTCTCCATATGTCATCAAAGATTAAGGCCTAGATCATCAAGTGCATCTAACATTAGATCAAGTACTTCTTAGGGCTTCCTTCATTAGTGGTACGACTTCTTCATTGATGGTATCCTAGTCAACCAAGAGTCATGACATCATCATCTGGAACCAAGCATCTCAAGAATATTGACATCTCGGTCAATGCCATGTTGACATCAATGACAACCTTGATTAACAATTGCATCCCAAATTGGTAAAGTCCTAAACCTCAAAGTGCATTCCAGAGGAACTCAAGCAAGCAGCCCACTGTCATCACAACAACTTGTCCCCTCACTTTAGGATTGCTCTCCTTCAGCACAAGGGGTTTTTCCTAAGTTAGGATTGCTAAGGCTAAGAAGTGAAGGTTCAAGGTGACGTGTTGATTTTTGGTAGCATCGGATGTGCTCTTAGCCCCAAATTTTGTGGAGAGGCCTAGATACATGCATTACATATAACCCAAAAATCGTTTGGGAAAATTCCACCAATAAATAGTTTTATAAGAAAAGTTAACTATTTTTAATGAGGACCCAAAGTGCAACTTAGGAAATTAGAATAATTAATCAATATTAATGTAAACCATGGGTGAAACTTCTAGAAAAAACACTTGAAGTCTAATATAATCTTAGCTGTTGATTGGAGATCTACTCTCGGCCGTTGATTTGTCAACAAGAAGGCTATAAATGAAGGTTTGAGGGTCATCTTTAAAATACACCGAGAGGTTCTAGAGATCAAATTTTTCTGACAGAGCAAGAATTTTTTTGACAGAGCAAGTGCTTGAACGAAAATTAGATCTAAGTGATTCTTGATTGCAATGAGGGGAAGAGTAATTCCGGTTGAAGATTTTCCTGAGCCAGGAATACATCGCAAAGAAGAAAGAGAGCAGATCAACGGAGGCAGTGTAGCAGCTACGCAGAGGCAGTGCAATCCCACATAGAGGCAACGCTTCAGCCTTGAGGGAATTCGAAATTCAGCTGAGGATCAATTAGATCTAGTGCCAGAAAGTCGGGGTGTGGGACCGAAAGGGGACAAAGGGACAGATCTAGCTAGCAGAAGACTAGCCACGCAAAAGCCACGCAGTCCCCACGCAGAGTGACGCAGAGACTGCGGAGTGATTGCACAACGCAGTGGAGGGCTTGCCATCCAGGTTTTGTTGGTCATTCGGGCTTCCAGTATCAGTGTGAGATTTCTCTCACTAACTCTTTGTTAGTCATGTTCTCTACAAGGATTTCCAGAAAGGCATCCCATATTTGTATTCAGAAATTACTGCATTATATATAAACCCTCAGATCTGTTGCACCGGATTTCCCACATTGGGTTTATACGGGGACGTTTGTCCAAAAATAACAATGTCCCATGTTTGCATTATTCTTTCTTGCTCAGTTTTTGTTTTCACAAATGTAATGGGTGAAGGCTGCTTCAGTAACTACTTCGATATTTTAAGAAGTAATATTTAATAACTTGTTTAAATCATATTTGCAAGTAGGAGAAGTAGTTCAACTTGTTGCAGTAGGGATTCTAGATCTAGGATCTAGGAATTTTCACATGGTATCAGAGCTTGCATTGTGAAACAGGAAGAGCAGATCCAACGCTGAGTCAGAGGCCAAAGAGCTGCAGAAAGAAGCAAATCGAATCCCCAGAGGGATTGCGTAGTCTAGGCCAGGAGGGCTGAATTTCCAGGAAGGTCTCTCTCCGAGTGAGTCGACAAAGAGGTAACATCTCCAGATCAGAATTTTGGCGAGGCAGAGGGAGCAACGCTGATCTAGTGGCACGTAGTTTCTGCAGGCAAACCCTGATTTTGCCAGGCAGAAAGTTGTTAGAAGAAGAAGCAACATAGTGAGGGAATTTTCTCTCAGGAAGTTCCTAGTCGAGGAATTTCAAGTTTTCCAAGATTTGAGCAGCAGATCCGTGCAGCAGATGTACGAGCTCCACAAGGAGTGCGTAAGATTGTTGAGTGCTGCGCAACAGGGGTGTGAAATTTTCAATCTGAAAATTATTACTGCATTGATTGATTTATTTCGCTTACTTATTTGATAAGTTACTTACAGATGCTTCAGTGAATTTTGATATAAACACAACTGCAGTACTTCACTCTAATCAAAAGCAGACGAAAAGAAATAACACATATAACACAATAGAAACAACCACACGAACACAGTTATTTTTGGACAATTGTGCTCGGAAAAACCCAATGTGGGAAAACCGGTGCAATAGATCAGGGTTCGTATTTATCTTCAGCAGAAAAGATTATTTACAAAATTCCTGACGATCAGAATTAAATAGTATACACCTGATGTGAATTTTCTGGACACTCTGAAAGAATTCTCGACACAAGGGATGACCTCTTGCACCCTCTGCGTCAGTCTGTGTAGCCTCTGCACAATCCCTGCCTAGACTGCATTAGTCTGCGTGGAGGGCTAATTGTTAATTTGAAAACATGTTCTATGCCATTTTAGATTAGGGCACAAAATACTGAAGTAGATAGAACATACCAATAGATCGATGGATGACAAGCCAAAACAGGGATGATGAATGGTGGCATTACGACGATCAGTAGGATGCTTCTACCAGCAAAGTCTCCAATAGGTCATTCAGCCAAGTGTGTCACACACAACCCCAAGACAAAGAATACTCCACAGATACGCAGCACCAAGAATGCAGCTCCATCACCATCAAGAGAGAAGAAAATCCTCCACACATTGTGTGTATAATGAACTCCAAGTCTCTCCAATATATAGGCATATTTGAGCGTGTGTGACATGTCCTTTAAGACATTTAAGTCTATATTATATTCCATGTGGACCTAGCACATAAGTGGAATAAATTCAAATTACATGTTCTGCTCATCCGATCGAGATGATCTTTAGATCAATCTTACACTTCTCCGAAAGAGGAATCCAATAAAAATATTGGGATCGTCATCTGAGAAGCACAACCTAGAATTTGGACCTAGTTGCTCAAATTTAACACTCCCTCTCAACTAGGGAGAACTTCGTCCACTAGTGCAATCCAAACATTGTGCGTCATCCTGCTGTAACTTGCTTTGCTGGCCTCTTTATTTCAAAACAGAAGTGGGTTAGTCACCAAGACATCATTCCTGGTTGACAGATTCAGCCCAGAGGTCCGAAACCTCTAGAGGGCTCACAAAGGGTCTCATACCAACCCAAAGTTGGTTTACCTAACCCGAAGTCAGTTGGAGGTCCGAAACCTCACTAGGACTCAAGAGAGTCATATACTAACCCAAAGTTAGTTTCACTGACCCGTAGTCAGTTGGAGGTCCGAAACCTCGCTATACTTCATCCCAGATCAAGTGGTTGGACACGTGCCATCCTAGACATAGATAGTACGGAAATCTCCGATGCGTCTATCAGTCTTGCTATGGTCTTTATTTTCATTTCCCACCTCATTGGCCAAATGAGAGGTACTTCCCATGAGTTCAGAACTCAAATGGGTAGGATGTATACGGGGCACAGATCATGAGAGGCAAATCAACTCAATCATCATAATGGTGGGGCAGAAGCACACCAACAAGGTTCGACAAGCCTAGCCCTGTGGTTGCTTATAACTCAGAGGAACTATCCCCGAGGCCCCCCAGAGCTCCCAGAGCTCATCATCCAACAGGATCCTCAGAATAGGGTCGTTCCACAATTCCAAGATTCTCATGGAAGGTTAGGATCATGACCTTCCCCAAGGGCATTGTGAGAATATCCGCGACCTGCTCATCAGTTCCTATATGATCGAGCCTTACGACGCCTCGCTGTACCATATCCAGGATGAAGTGGTACCAGCCATCAACATGCTTGGATTTGTCGTGGAACACGTGATTCTCTGACAAACGAATCCCCCTCTGGTTATCACAAAGGATAACGGTGGCATCTAGCACATACTCGAACAACTCATTGAAGAGCTTTCGCAACCAAGTGACTTCACAACGGGCCATACATGCTGCAATGTATTCGGCCTCAGCGGTGCTCAAGGCTACCGACTTCCATTTCCTGCCCGAAGCAGATTTACTTGTGAAGTAGCATCCGGATGTGCTCTTACGATCCACCACGCTGCCAGCCCAATCGACATCAGTATATCCAAGGAGTGTCATGCTCCCGACAGTGTATCTCAACCCATGGTCTATCGTGCCATAGAGATATCTCAAGAGTTTCATGGCACCAACCCAGTGAATGTTATGATCAACCATGTGTTGACTCAAAGTGTTCACTGCATAACACACGTTCGGACGAGTGTTCACTAAGAACATCAGGGCCCCTACGAGTTGATGATACTCAGTAGGATTTTCTAACACTGGCCCAACAACACTGCCATTCAACTTCTTAAATTTGAGCTTCATCGGTGTCGATGCGGACTTACAGTCCATCATATCAAATCTTTCCAGAAGCTTCACAATGTATTTTCCTTGAGAAAGGAAAATCTCGCCAGGTCTCTGCCAGATCTCTAGGCCTAGGAAGTAGTGCATCAGTCCTAGGTCCTTCATTTCGAATTCGGCAGCGAGCTCCCTCTTGCACTGATGAATGAGAGGGTCAACACTTGTCAGGAAGAGGTCGTTCACATACAGCACCAGAATGAGAGGCTTCTCTCTATCAACCTTGAAGTAAAGTTTCGGATCAACATTACTATGAGTGAAGCCCAGCTTCATCAGGTAGCTATCTATCCTCTCGTACCAAGCTCTGGGTGCTTACTTCAACCCATAGAAGGCTTTCTTCAGTCTACAGACATGGGTGTCCCGATCCTGGACTTCGAACCCCAAAGGTTGTTCTACATACACCTCTTCCTTTATCGCATCATGCAGAAATGTGGTGTTCACATCCATCTGATGAAGACTCCATCCTTGCATAGCAGCAAGGGCTATGGTAGATCGGATTGTGGTATATCAGGCCACAGGTGCAAATATGTCATCATAGTTTATACCTTCCTTTTTGAGAGAGGCCACGGGCAACGAATCTTGCCTTGAACTTTTCAGCACCTGCATCAGATCCATGCTTGATCTTGTAGAGCCATTTTGAGGTGACAACTGCTTTGTCCTCCGGTCTTGGAACCAGATCCCAGACCTCATTCTTCATTATGGACTCATACTCTCCGTGCATCACATCCTTTCAGACTTCATGCTTTACAACTTTCCCAAATAATTCTGGCTCATATTGTACTCATGGCAGTTAGATACCTCTGGTATTTATATGGCTTCTTAGATTTCTTCCGGAATTTCCCCCTTGAAGCCATATGTCTTTGAGCCATGAGGGTCTTCTTTCTTTCAGCAATGATATTAACCCAGGAGTATATACGGTTGTAGTCTCCCTCTTAATGCCAGCTTCTCTTGTGAGAGAAGACATCTAAAATGAGAACATCCCAGACACCAACTCAAAAAGGAATTTTGTACTTAGCGGCCTGAATCTTATTTTCCCTCAGTCAAAGCCATCCAAGATTCATAGACAGATATTGGCATATAGCTGTCATGCATCTTGGCACGTATCATATACAATTCACAGGCTTTGCTAATCATGGTTCAAGACTCCAACAACTTGATTGAAGGCTGCAAAAACTTCTCAGTTCACACTTGCAAGTTTATCATTATACTCCAATGTAAGACTAATACTATCACAAGCTTACAACTATTATGAATTTCGTAAACATGGGTGTCTGTCTATGTCACTGTCATTATGACAGTGACATAGAATAACAGATTTATCTCCTCAAATTTGCGGTTACAGAGATACCTTCTGAACTGTCATCAATGTCTTCTTCACTATTAACAGTACTGAAGATTTCAAGCATCATGGTCATACATATTCTGACATATGTAACTGTCAAATAGGGAGAATATATCTACAAGCCTCAACTTGTGTCAGAAGTACTCATACTTACCTTACAACAACTACCTAATGTTCTGTGGAGATCTGCTGTAGCTTCCTCAGACAACCCTCTAAGAATTTTTTTACTGCAACCCATAGAACTAGGGATCCCAATTTGCCTTATAACATATCATGATTCTTTCTCTCATGATTATGCACTTGAGGTCTTCATCTACTACATCTGGCATTGCTTTCTGCACTGCTTGTTATCTTCCAAATCTGCCCAACTACAGTTAGTGGTTGACTGATTTAGGGCTTCAAGTCTTCAGATCTCAATTATGCAATTTGTCTCTTAAATTGCACAGATCTAGGAACCAATCATACAATTGTTCCAAACACTGAATTTACCCTTCTACATGCCAGTCCATACATGACATCTTTCTTTTATGCAGATCTAGCACAATGCATATCAACCATTGATGTTCATCACCTATGAACATACTTCATCTTGATTTCTCCTCTTCAAGGTAACCCGAACATATCTGCCCTCTTGACCCCTCTAATTACAATGTACAACTCCTGAACATGTGGTCTTAAATGACACAGATCTGGGCCACTTAGTGATCGACATCCAACTTCAGCTTGGACCTGCGGCTGCAATCGTTGTTCCTTGAGGAGACTCAGCCTTTATTTGGCCTTATTTTCACCATCAGTAGGGGTCTTTGACCATCCTCATTTATACAAAAATCCAACCCGCAGCTACAGAGACTTAAAAAAAACTCTGCCCAGAACTTCCACCAGGATTCAGAATTTGAGACAAAAAACTATACACATCTTTCCTTCAGGTAATGGCTGTTAGGTAATGACGCTGCCTACTTTTATTGGGACTCAACACTTGAATCTGTGCGATGATTCCTCTAGTTCAACCACCTTGGAATACCGACCCAATAAGCGAGGCTTCCGATCTGCTGTGGGTTCCATCGTGATGGTTATATTCGGATGTGAAAATTAAGAACCGCGCCCATAGCCACAGGAATGAACTGGAACCATTTGATCTCCTTTAGGTCCTTTCTGTATTCTGGTGCAACATAGGTTGGAGACATTATGAAATAATAAATACCGGTAGGGATAAAAAACACAGTCAGCTCATGGGATCTTGTTTACACAAAGCAAATCTGAAGCCTTTTCACAGCGGCTTCCCTTTATATACTCCCTCCATCACTACGCATGCCTTTAATTATCTTCAAGGCTTCAAGAACCGTGTGTTCTACTCACTATTCAAATGTGACAGGCATCAACCTTCTTACACAGTCTCCATATGAGGTATCAATGGAAGTGGCCTTATCAGGTGTGGCCTGTTTCTAGGAGGGATCATATAACTTTAATCAACATTTAAATATAGTGAGATCCTCTACCTGAATTTAGATCTGTAATGTAAGATGAAATAGCCCAAATAGCCTTGGACACTAGTCGGTGGAATACGGCCCTCCGAAACATCCCTTCAACAGATCCGTACTATCCACATGCATCAAACCAACTAAAAAAAAGAACACCACCAAACAAATACATACCTTGCATTCAAAAGGTTGGTGTAAATTTCTGAAGATCTGAAGTCTGATTAGGTCTTGTTAGCATGCTGCTACAGTCCTCTTTTCATGCCTTCCAGACCTCCCTTTGACTGCGGCCTCCCTCCAAAAGGTTCCTCCAACAACTTGCTGTCCCCTAGCCCTCTTCTAGGCCTCAATGCTCAACTACTCAACCACATGTTTAACCAAAACAGAGCTGCGGCCCTCGCTGTAGCTTCTCGGCCACCTGAACAAGGCAAAATAGGCCTCCGGCCTAGCTGTAGGTGCTCCTCATCAATGTGGCCTGTTGTAGGAGAGTTCCATCCAAAAACACCCTCAAAACTCCATACAATCTGCCCTCAAACACAGCGGCAACCTCCTGTAGCTCTTCGGCCCTGAAAGAGATAAACAGAGATATAAAAACCAGTTCTCCTCTTCCACGTCTAGCCTCTGCTCCAATTCGGATGCCTCAGAAGTGTTTAATCTATGAATGATGCTCTTGTGGATGATAGCGGCACCCTATAGGTATACAAACAGACCTGCAACAACCTCTTATGAGGACTATCCATCCATCAAACAACCCTTAAAACAGTCCCTTTTGCTGCAGTATTCTTCCAAGGGACCTCGGCCTCTCTTCCTGCACTTGGTCACCCAAAATAGACTTCAAACAACCCTATAAACCCTTCGTTGTTCTGTCCTTTTGTTGCTGCGACCCCACATAGATTTCTTAGCCTTCAATGAGCTCTTCTCTTTGTAAGTGTTGCACTTTTTTTTTCAACACAAATTGGGCTTTGTCTTCACCTCACCTTTGATACCATGTTAATTTGAAAACATGTTCTATGCCATTTCAGGGTTGGGCACAAAATACTGAAGCAGTAGAACATACCAATAGATCGATGGAAGACAAGCCAAAATAGAGATGATGAATGGTGGCATGTTGACAATCAGCAGGATGCTTCTACTAACAAAGTCTCCAATAGGTCATTCAGCCAAGTGTGTCACACACAACCCCAAGACAAAGAATACTCCACAGATACGCAGCACCAAGAACACAGCGCCATGGCCATCAAGAGGGAAGAAAATCCTCCACACATTGTGTGTATAATGAACTCCAAGTCTCTCCAATACATAGGCATCTTTGGGGGTGTGTGATATGTCCTTTAAGACATTTAAGTCTATATTATATTCCAGGCCGACCTAGCACATAAGTGGAATAAATTCAAAGTACATGTTCTGCTCATCCTATCGAGATGATCTTTAGATCAATCTTACACCTCTTTGAAAGAGGAATCCAATAAAAATATTGGGATCGTCATCTGAGCAACACAACTCGGAGTTTGGACCTAGTTGCCCAAATTTAACACTAATGCTGCTGCTCAACGCTGCCTCCCCTTCGTCCTCTACCTTCTTCTTCTCTGTCTCTGCTGACTTCTCCCTCCACCTTCTGTCTCTGCAACCCTGCCTCTACAAACTCTCCTACTGAAATCGAATTCTCTTACTTCAGAATCTATTTCCTTCGGGTACTGAGAGTGTGTCCGACTTGATTTCCAAATGACCCTCAAGCCTTCTCTTATAGTTTTCTCGCTGATGAATCGACGACCCAGATTATATCCTTAAGTAATGGCTCAGATTAAAAGATGACTTGATCTTCGTTTTCTAGAAGATTCACACTCTGCTTTATTAATACCCTTTAATTATTTAACTTCCCTATGTTTAGACTTAGGGATCACATTAAAATAATTAATTATTTTAATAAAGCAAAATTCGAATGGAATTTCCACAAACGATCTCTGGTTTCTCTGGAATACTGCTGTCCAAGCCTCTCGTCAAAATTTGAGACGTGGAACACTTTCCATGCTATAAAAATCAACAGGGGGAAGAAGAGCAGCAAATTCGACAGATTTCACGACCATGGCAACTCACGGGCTCAGATATGAGGATTGGTTAGAGGGAGCCTCTAACTAAGTGATTTGGAAGGAAAGGGTCTCTTGTCTTCTGGATGATTACGATCTGAAGCTTTTCGTGGAGACCACGGTCGCTGTTCCAGCAGATCCAGATCCGTTGGAAAAGTACAATGCTGATATGGCAAAGGCGAAAAGGCTACTCCTGGATGGAGTCAAGGATCATGTTGTGTCCCATATTGCTGGCAAAGACACTGCCAGGTAGGTGTGGGAAGCCTTGTCCACGCTATACGAGGGATCTTCCGAGCAATGAAAGATGTACTTAGAGCAACAATTGAGGATGGTGCAGATGTAAAGAGGGGAGTGCATGATTCCGTTCATGACTAGGCTTCAGGAAATCCATGACCAAATTGCAGCCGTGGGGTCTACCCCTTCTTCTTCAGCGATGGTGAGCCTGACATTGAATGCAATCACTAAAGATTGGGAAGTTTTTGTCTAGAGTATCCTGGGCAGAGCAACCTTGCTAGGTTGGGAAGCTATGTGGGCTGCTCTTCAATAAGAAGAGCTAAGGAGAGACTTGGTAAAGTGCAAACTTGACGGTAGTAGTGGCAGTGGAACGAAGGTGAAGCAGGAGGAGGAAGATGCAACCCTTGCATCCAAGGGACAACACGAGCAACGAAGACATAAGAAAGACGTCTTGAAGATGAAGTGCTTCAAGTGTGGTGAACTTGGTCACTACGCTTCCCAATGTCCTTTGAAACAAAACGACAAGGATGAGAAGCACGATTTGAAGGTTTCACTAGCGAAGATCGATGAGGATCAGTGTTGATAATATCGTCGATATTCAGAAATATCGCGATATTTTCGGTGAGCCGAAATATCGCGATATTGTCTCTCTCGAAAATATCGCAATATTTTCTCTCCCGAAAATATCGCGATATTCCAAATATCGCCGATATTTTGGGAAAATATCGCGCGATGATGGGAAATATCGCTGGGCACTCCTGGGCCGCGACTAGAAAAGGAAATTTTGTCTTTTTTTTTTGTCATTTTCATTTGTGAGGCTTGGAGAAGGAAGAGGAAGAGCTTTGGGGTGGTTGTCAAGGAGGGATTGAGGATCAAAGAGCCATTATCACTATCAACTCATAATTTTTTGTTGATCAAGGATTGAAGAACAGTGAGAGAAACTTCATTTCTTCCATTTATATGTATGTTCTTAAAAACCCCTATGTTAATGATTTTTTTCATAGATTTAGGGTTATGCTTGCTTGCCTCTTTGCCTACTAAGATTTTGTTTCTTTGTTTTTCTTCAATTTGCTATGATTTTCATGCCCATGAGCCAATGCTAGGGTTTTCTCCATATTTGGACAACAAGGTTCATTTTTAGATACAAAGCTCGGAATCTCCACAGTCTTCATGTTTTGGTCTACGTTTCGAGTCTAAATCAAGACTCATCTTCAGGACAAACTTGCAAAGAAGAGAGTAGATTAGGGTAAATAAATAGAGGCAAAGATGAAGGGAAAAGAGCCGACCAGTTTTTAACTTTGAATTAAAGGTTTGTTTATTTTATTATTTAGTTTTAAATACTTTTGATATTTTTTATCCACATTTATTTCAAATTAGATTATTGAATTAATGTACTAATGATTATTATTTTCTTTAAATTTTTTATATTATGATATAAAGCCCTATGTAAATGATATTATTAATATTGATATATCTATTATTAATATTCATACACTAGATGATTAAGGTTATTTCTAATAGATTTAGTAAGTTTAATTAATCAATTGAATTTATGATTATGCTCTTTTACAAAATTAGTGGGTTTTAATAAAACTAAAGACCTTAAGTTAGGATGGTGGGTTTAAAATGACCTTTTTCAAGGGATTTAGTAGGTTTTTTACAAATTATTAATATAAACTAATGTTAGGATTTTAGTTAGGATGTAATTTATTAAGGAGGGAGGTTAATTATAAAGGATGATATTATTAAGAGTTAGGTTAGTTGATTTAAGAAGAGGTTTTCAAGAGTGAATCTTATATAATTTTAAGGTTTCAGGAGGTTAGCAAGGTATGGTTATAGAGGAGGGTTAGGGGGGATTTGAAAAAAGGGGGGGGTATAGAGGGAAGGGGGAAGTGTATAAGGAGGAGAATATAGTTGGCGTTATGGATCATGTAGAGAGGGAGGAAAAAAAGGGGGACAATTGAGACCAACGACTCAAGGGTGCAAGCTTATTATTGGGAAAGAACGTGGACCTAATTTCTGCTGACTTCTAAACCTCCATCTCTATTTAGGATATGAGGGTGCTTGATGATTTCCAAGGCTTCACGAACTTTACGTTTAAAATGATGTTTTTCTTTTGCAATGACCACTGCATCTTCAAGGCATATGTGGTGACACGTTTTGTTGGAGTGTTCTGCCAAAGCCGAGGTTTTAATTCTTCCAAGTCTGATATTCGTGCCATGTTCTTTAAACCTTATTTTGAAGGTCCTACCTATTTCCCCAATATACCATTCCCCACATGAACAATTGATTTTGTAAACACCTTTTTGTTGGAGGTGGTCAGGGTCGTCCTTGATCGATTTCATCCTTTGCCTGATTGTCATTAGAGGTTTGAAGGATGCTCTAATGTCCTTTTTAGTTAGAACTATGGCTATCTCGTCTGTGACAACTTGAATATAGGGGAGGTATGCTTTTGTTGTTGAGGAATTGTCAATAGTAATTCTTTTGTTTCCGGATCTGGCTCTTTGAATAACTTTGTTTATGTCTCTATTGTTATATCCCAAGTTTATGAAAGATTTTCTTAGATATTCAATTTCTTCCTCAACATGAGTATTGTCTTATATCTTGAAAGCTCACGTAAAAAGAGTCAGCAGAACCCCCGTTTTCTGTGTAGGGTAGTGGTGTGAATCAACGTGAAGATAATTGTCAATATGTAACTTCTTTCTGAACACTTTGTGTCCAAGGGATCCGTCTTCATTTCTTATGAGGAGAATGTCAAGGAAAGGGATGTAGTTGTTTTCTTCGCCTTCCATTGTAAATTGGATATCTTTGGATATGCTGTTAAGGTAGTCTAGGAAGTTTTTTAATTCCTTTTCTCCATGAGGCCAATTGACATTGGTGTCATCTACGAACCTTATCCAAAATTTGGGTTTTAATGGGTAAGTGTCCAAAGCCTTCTTTTCAAATTTCTCCATGAAGAGGTTTGCCACTATAGGAGACAACGAAGATTCCATAGCAACTCCAGATGTTTGTTCAAATATTTCCCCTTGGAAGGTGAAGAAGGTGGAGCAAAGACAAATTTCAGCGAGCTTTGCGGTCTGAGGGTCTGCAACTTCTTTTACTACTTGAACGGCTTCATCAAACGAGATTTTGGTGAAAAGTTGGACAACATCAAAGCTAACAATTTTGTCTCCCGGATCCAATTTAGCTTTTTTAATGAAGTCAACATAATGATTGGAGTCATTAGTTGAAGAGGGAACTGATCTCAGATAGATAGTTGCTAGTTTTATTTGTTTTGTAGCTTTTCTACATATAACTCATGATGATGAGATACTTTTATATATGTGATGTTATTTTGTATTGGTTCTCCACATTTGTGTCCTTGATTGGACAATTATCAGGGATTAGTAGGATTTGGTATCGCCTTTGATATATCATTTTTATTTTACATCCACTACATCATATATATCAGTGCTTTCTTCATATTTATGTTTCAATGTGTTTATTTCATGTTGTTATTGCTTTATATCTTTAAAAATATGAAAGAAATGAATATATTATGCATTTTTTATGCTTGCCGATATTTGCTGATGTTTTGCTGATATTTTCGCCGATATTGCCGATAAGATGTTTTCTGGACCCTCGTCGATATTTTGCTGATATCGATATTATCAACACTGATGAGGATGAGTATGCCATGAGTGCCCACACATATCTAGGAGGGAGATGGGGAGACATTGAGCGGTAAGTTTGCAAGAACTTTAGCTGGGCATGATCCTAATGGAGTCCACCTCTCGGATCACAACCTTGCTATGGGTGCCCATAATCAACAGTAGCGGGATGGAGGAGTTTTCAGCAGTGCAAAGGAGTGAAGAGAGGACAGATGCAGTGGTTAGTAGCAGTAACTTCTGAGCAACGCAAAGCAAAGTTGCAACAACGCAGAGGGATGCAGTGTAGAGTAGCAACAACACAGTGCTTCAGAGGAACAACATGGGACTAGCAACAATTAGTGTTCCAACATCGAAATGTATCCTGAACACTTGTTCAGATTCATGGATGTTTTTCAGTTGCTTCTCTCAGCAGCTGAGTTGCAGTGCAGAGTTAGCAGTGGCAGTGCTAGCATCAGATGCAACATTTGAGAGGGAGTTGCAGCGCTGAGTTAGCAGTGGCAGTGCTATCAGCAGATGCAACATTTGAGAGGGAGTTGCAGTACAGATGCAGTGTTGATCGTGGCAGGGTTAGCAATAGTACAATGCGGCAACAACGCAATGGTTGATGGGCAACATCAGTAGTGCAGAGGGAGATGCTTCAGAGTCAGAGCAGTGTGCAACAGGGCATATCTGTTAGAGCACATTCCTCGCTAAGAGGGAGTGTTGATTTTTGGTAGCATCAGATGTGCTCTATGCCCCAAATTTTGTGGAGAGGCTTAGACACATGCATTACAGATAACCCATAAATCCTTTTGGGAAATTCCACCCATAAACAGTTTTATAAGAAAAATTAATTATTTTTAATGAGGACCGTAAGTCTAACTTAGGAAATTAAAATAGTTAATCAATATTAATGTAAACTGTGGGTGAAACTTCTAGAAAAAGCAGATCCAGTCTAATATAATCTTAGCCGTTGATTGGAGATCTAATCTTGACCGTTTATTTGTCAACAAGAAGACTATAAAGGAAGGCTCGAGGGTCATTTGTAAAATACACCGAGAGGATCTAGAGATCGGATTTTTCTAACGGAGCAAGTGCTCAGACGAAAATCATATTTAAGTGATTCTTGATTGCAGTGAGGGGCAGAGTACTTCTGGTTGGAGATTTTCCTGAGTCGGGAATACATCGCGGAGAAGAAAGAGAGTAGATTAACAAAGGCAATGTAGCGGCTACACATTCTTACACAGAGGCAACGCTGCAGCCTTGAGGGAATCCAAACTTCAGCTGAGGATCAGTCAGATCCAGTGCCGAAAAGCTGGGGTGTTGTTGAAAAGTGTAACTAGGATCTGTCTTCATATTGACTATGTAATTATGTATTTATGTAAAGAAGAAGACAAAAATAATAAAATGTATTTTTGCTATGCTTGCTTCATGGGCAAGATTTTTATTATAGGTCAATAGATTTCTTCTTGATGTCTATTGGGATTTGTCTTTTGGTTATAAATGTAAATTAAGAATCATGTATATGAAGAGTCTAGTCATAAAAATATGCTCCAAGACCTTGTCATGAAACTGTGAAAGAATGGCTCTAGACAATCCTCATGTCTACCTCATCAATGCTGGAAGATGTGCCCTCCAAGTCAGCTTAATAAACATTGGTGAAGTCAGCCTACAAGACAGCTTGTGGGGCCGACCTAAATCTAGACAGTGCACTATATAGTGATTGATCTGCGTTTCATTTGTGCTCAAGTGTTTCGGAGAACTCAGAAGTAAAAAGTGCGGATCAAGAGGTAGAAGCTGCGGTCAAGTCTGAAGTAAAGTGCGGACTTTAGGATAGGGACAAGTCTAAGATATTCAGACCATACTATAGGCAAAAAGGATTGCGGATTAGTCTGAAGGGAGCCTGTATATATACAATGTAATACTAATTGAAGAAAGCGTGATAAGTGTTGCGTTTTACATAAGCAGAAGTGCGGATATACTAGAGATCTTCTGACAGTTTTAAAGGAAGAAATTCGGATGATTTACAGTGATAATAAGCAAGGAAGAAGAGACTACAATGCGAGAAATGAAGGAAGGTAAATCTGTGATTTACCTTCCTGTTCTACAATGCATAAAGAGGAAGTATTACACCTCAAGTGAAGAAGCTTCAGGGTTATGCGAAGTGAAAGGTTCCAAGTGATCTTGTCTAATAGTTATTGTTGGCTTGTGATTCTTTTGAAGGGATAAGGCAATGTCAAAATCAAGCAAACGAAGAGCTAGAGCGGGTAAGATGAAGGCCCAATGTTTCAAGCGCGGGCTGGGCGAGACACCACCTCCATCACCTCATGTCATCCTTCATTCCCCGCTCATCGCACATCGCTCCCCGCAAGTTTTAACCTTTACCTCTTAAGACTTAGCCGAAACTTATATTTTCGCCGATGCGATTTGGTGGGTCCCATCCAACCTTGCCGCATTACCAAAATCGCATGCAAACCTTTGTTTCCGCCTTTCCCTTACCTTTTTGCCTCTTCACGCTTCCCGACGTTTAAGTGCCCGCAAATCGCACTTCGCAGATTTTAATGTTTAGTCTCCACTGCTAATACATAAAACTTGCGATATGCGATATGTGGGCGGTCCCTCCTTCGTCCTACCACGTCACTCCTCTCAACACTTCGCACTTAGACAATTTTAAAACTTACCTCCCGCGGTTATCCTTTAGAACTTGCGATCTGCGATTTGCGATTGGGCCCCACCGCATCACACATCGCACTTTGGCGGTTTTAACATGAACCCTTTGCATTTATCTTATAAAACTTGCGGCATGCGGTGTGCGGGCCAGGTCCATGTCATCTTGCCACGTCATCCAAGGCCATGCCTCAGCCTTTGACCCGCTCTTTTCTATTAGATCATTTCTGCTGTGTGTTAATACTATCGGCCCCACCATCCCATCCGCCATCATCATCCGTGCTTTGCACATCCCATCACTGCTAAGCCCCTCACATCTCTCCGTCACCTCCGCTCCCCATCTATACATCCGACAGCTCATAATTTGTTTCGCACCCCCTCCACCGTTCGAAGGTTAATGCTTGGGGGGGGGGGGGGGTCTGAAATGGCCGGTTTCTAATACCGCCTCTGGTGCTACGTGGTAGCTTGCAGTGATTTCGTACCCCCCCCGAACTCTGGTATCCTGTTTGCAATTCAAACACAATATGGGTTTTTGGGTGGAACATGCAGTTGTGGTTTATTCAAATTGCTCATGAAATCTTTGCTAAAGAGCCAAGCACGCACAGTACAACTGGCCACTTCACAATGGATTAAGTGGAAATCATAAGAAGAAGGGAGTGGAGACTTTCAAGCAGCAGATGGGATCGTATGATGACAGTTATGCCTGTCCACCTACGATCGCTCCTCGCCAAACCGTTTTGAAGGCTCCCATAATTGGCCTCCATGGGCAACCATGTCCTTCCTGTTTTCTGTTTAATTTTGATGATTTTACTGTAGGAAATACTGAGAGGGGGGTGAATATGCACAAGAGAGAAATATTCCATGATAATAAGCATAAATCATAGTGAATATGCCAATAATTAAATCACCACATCTAGGAGTAGTAATTAATCAATAATACTTAGGGAAACCTTTAATTGATGGGTGTTCCTCTTCATCAATGTTCTATGGGTCAATCGAATGTGTGAGCAGTGGTACAAAAGACCCTCAAACACCTCTCCACCACATGCACTTGATGAAAGCTTCTATACAAGATATGATGATGCTAACCAAGATGACAATACACATCATCTGACCATAGTATAACGATAATAACCATCTGAAATATTGTGGTAGAGCTAAACTTTCTGACATGGATTCCAGTATGTTGTATATTGCTTATTTATGGCAACTCTCTCTCTGAATCTTGTAACAGCTATATTAAGCATGATTTATTTGTATTGCTTTCTCCAGATTCATTTCATCTATTTTCCTAATGATCCTGAAATTTGGATTTGTTATGATGGTAGGTACTGAGAAATAATCTCGATGCCTCTGGAAATGGATCATTACTATGGCTGATGGACCACACACATACTTCTTTTGGTGCAAGATTACTTAAACACTGGGTATGAATGGATTAATTGGGGTGAAGCAGTTAGCGATTGTAACAAGTTAGAGGGGTGTTTATCAATATTTTTCTAATTTTCTCTCTTAGCTCTGAACTATCATCTCTGCCATCTTTTCAGATTCGATGTAGTTTCCATGTTTCTGGTCTTATCATGTCACACTCCTTGTTTGTCTTCTTTGTTCTCAAAACAAATGCTTTATGGATGGCAGGTAACTCACCCACTGTGTGATAGAAACATGATTGCAGCTCGTCTTGAGGCTGTTTCTGAAATTGCAGAATCTCTAGGCAGTTCAGATGGACTACGACTTGAAGGTACATTTCCTGGAAGTGGTAAAGGGGGTGGCTCGGCTGGGGCAGTTAGTCGTGGTTGGATAGTGGAAGGTGGATCCCAAGGATTACTTGCTTCTGTTTTGACCTTCTTAGGGAAGATGGCTGATGTTGAGCGTGGAATTACTCGAATTTTTCATCGAACAGCTACAACGGCTGAGGTATTGTGGTGTCAAGTTTTTCTTAGATGACATATAGGTATTTGGAATTTTATATTGCAATTGAAATTTGTAGTTACAAGAGTGATGTGGGGAATATTGGAATTGTCTGTATAACGTTTCATTTGGACCTCCAGAAATCAGTAGAGAGTGAAAGCTGCATACCTGAATAACAAATACTGGCTTCTTGTTTCAGTTTGTTACTGTTATTCATTCCCTCATCATTGCTGCGAAACAACTTGAGCAGCTTGATTGTGTTGATGAGGATCAAATTGTGTCACATGATCCCTACAAAAGACATCAGGAAAGAGTTCGATCACATTTATTGAGACGATTAATTGCAGCAGCCTCATCCTCTGTTGTTAGTGAGCATGCGACCAGACTTTTGTCAGCCCTAAACAAGGATGCAGCAGCCCAGGGAGATAAACAGAATCTTTTTATTTGTGCTGATCGGTTTCCTGAGGTATAAACGTGTTCATCAAATTGTTGGTCTTTTGGTTATGTTTTTGCAATAAAATCTAATTCACGATAGTTTATTTTTACAGGTTGATAAGTGCCATGGAGCAGTTAAGGCAGCTGTGCAGAAATTAGACTCTCTTCTTCCTGCCTATCAAAAGCAGCTGAAGTTGCCAAACCTAGAGTACCTGAGTGTCTCTGGCATTACTCACTTAATAGAAGTAAGCATGAGTTAATGTTATGAAATATTTTGTTGTATGTAGGATTTTTAAAAATTGTGACAGTTGGAAACTTCAACAAGTTTGACATAAGATTTGATTGATTTGAAAAGTTAAAGTGGAAAAATTAATGCAATAGACCATTGAAGAATGCAACCACCACATCAAAAATAAGGAATTAGGAAAAAGTGGTGGGAGACACAAGTGAAGGTACGACAGTGACAGGCGAAGAGCAGTGAGGCTGTGACTGCGATTGGCTGCAATGGTGCCCAGGATGACCATGGTACAGAAGTGCAGTCTAGGAAACTAGGTGCAGCAACATTTGAGGGTCAATTTGGCTGCGGGCAAGGGTTCTGTGTCTGGTATGGATACATAGTAGATAGCTAATGCTGCAGGCACAGTTATGGGCTTAGGTATGGTCACTGATACAGTGAAAAGCAATGTCACATGTTTTTGGTTTTTATTTGGTAACAATGAAGTTTGATTTGTTTAGTGATGAGGTTCAGGTAACGTTTGCCATGAGGTTTGTCCATATACATTACATTTCTATATATATACATAAGTTTCAAAAAGTGCTGAAACGTTTCGGAGTTTTCAAAATGGGTATGTTTTGGAAACGTCACCTCCCAAAAATGGGAGCGTCGGCTGAAACGTCGACCATCATGTATATCTTGCTAGAAAAAAGGGAAGAAGACCCATATATGACAATTTAGAAGGAAAATCAAGTCTATATTAACTCACTCTCATAGATGATTACATGATGGTCAAGTTTTGGCTGACTTTCGGAGTTTCGGGTACAGACATGGACGAAACACTAGGTTCTTAGAGGTTTCATGTAACATACACACACACGTGTATGTGTGTGTGTGGCATGAAGCTTTTAGTGTTAAAATTATGCAACTGCGGTCAAATTCCACTTTGGACAGCTCAGATGGTCGAGATCATAATTGCATTAGATTCCACTTTTCGAGAGGACCAAAATCGACCTATAGATCGCCCCAATCAGTTGAGCGGAAGTTAAATTTTGAATTATTTTATTTATTAATGTATAATGGAATGGGTCGGCCTAAGTGTTGAAGAATGTAACTAGGTTTGGTCTTCATAAATTGTACTTGAGTCAATACTTATTGTAATTGTCAAAAGAATAAAGAAAAGAATTTATATTATTATTGAATGACTTATTAAAGCATGGGTTTCATTCTTGGGTCATATTTATTTTAGGTCAAAGTCCCTATTGTGGACTTCTAGGTTTTATTCTGAGTCTATAGGTATATTGCAGATTTAAATTGATCCATATTGGGATTTTGAATCATGCAATTAGGTCAAGTATTGAGTAAAATATAATTTATGAAGCATCCACACCAATTCAGCCTAAAGGTGATCAAGTCGGCCTCAACTCATGGAATTCGAACTCATCAAAAGCCTATATATACAGTGGAATCAAACTCACTTGAACGCATCAATCTGCAACACAAAAATTCGATCTGGAAGCTGCTATAAGGAGAAATTGCGAAATCTTGGAGAGGGACTTTCTTGGTTCGGTTTTTGGCACACTTATAGAGTTGAAGAAAATCGAAATTTTGGCACTACTCTCACTGCATTCCGAGCTATAGTTTGGGTGTAATATCCCGGATGGGATATTTTAACTAAAATGCAGAAAAATACTGAATACCACAATTTGCCGTAAAATAAACATTTATTCAACAGAAGATTGCCATGTGTGGGTGGGAACAAAGACAGGAAATGCTGCAATCCAATACCATATAGAACAGAAAGGAAATCTCAGCTTTTATTATAGATAATAAACAGGGGTTTACATATAGATCTGACCCAAGAAGAGCTGAGATAGAAAATCGGCCACCAAGATAAGTTGCTGAACGGCCCTGGCCACAAACTGCACTGCTGCACTCTCCCTCCGGCAACAGCTGAAACTGAACCCACTGAAACTGATGAAGCCCAAGTTGAAGATCTGCATGATCCTCACACCAAACTCTGAAGCTCTGTGAAACTCCTAAGTGAAGTCTCCTCAAGAGAGTTGGGTTTTCGTCCAACACTCACAAACCACCCGAGGGTTTCTGTCCTGGGGCTACGGCAGAAGTAGAGAACCACGTCCTCAAACCTCTCATACACAAGCAAATGATCTACTCCAAAGATGTCTCCCAATGGCCTCCTCCCTTTCTTTTATAGATCCCTTGGAGCCTTCTAGAGCATTATTTTATTATTATTTTATTTATGGAGCACTTTTCCCTTTTTATTAAAATATTATAAAATATTCCTTTTTAATGCAGAAAGGGGTATATCGGCTACCACGCCTCCTCTGGTCACTGAAATCTCTGTCTAACTGTCCCATCGTGTAGGTCTCCTCGTCCCGGTTCCGATGAGCTATTACACTAAGGTGTTCCATCGTATATTCCTCCTGGAATGCCACCTTGAGCATAATCAGCTGAGTTAAGCCCATAAATAACTCAAAATTCCGAAAGTTATCAGAATGCATCGGAACGAAAGCCAAACTGCTCGGATGATGGAGTATATCAAGCGAATGCCTCCAGACACCATGAAAACTCCTCAAAACTCCTCTGAAAAGCTCCTGAGCCCACTGATAGCACCAATCTGTACATGTGACCTGTCTGCTCCTAACTCTGGAAGTCCCTCCTAGCCCTGTCATGGATGATACCAAAAATGGGAATATTACATTAGGAGATCAAAGTTATCAAAGTTTTGCTGCTGTAGTTGCTATACTAGTTGCTTCCAGATTGCTTTTGCTAAGTGAAGGAGAAGTAGAAGGTAATTTTGTTGGATGCTGTTGCTTGGAGAAGTTGTATTGGGCCTAAATCGAAGTCTTGGAAGCTAGATCAAAGTCTCTACCTCAAGATCGAAGTCTCAAGAAGCAAGGTTGAAGTTCCAGTGCTGTTGTTGTTGCTGCCAGATTCAGGAAGGATCACAAGGAAGATTGACTTGGTGTGGAGGAAGTCCGTGTGAAGGTCTAGAGTCTCAAGAATCACTATTGAAAGGAAGAATTATCTTAATTCGGTTTTCCCCTCGAGGGGGTTTTGCCCTGGCTGTTGGCCTAAATCTTGTGTCCTTGATCTATGTGTATTTACTTTGATATTTACCTGATGAGCTAATAAGAAAAAAGATAAGAAGGACATAATAATAACTAAAGAAAATCACAAGTAAATAATCAAGAATAAGAGAATCTTTCTGCCTTTCTTGATTCTCTAACACTAAGCACATGTCGAATTAGTTAAGTTGGCCTTAACCCCAAGTGGACCCACACAAAATACTGTAAATAGAAGCGACCTCAAGCTCATTCTTACATATTGCTGAAGCGATATTCTATTTTCATCCATTGTCTTGGTTTGTCTATTATGTTTTGGCTCGTATAGGTTTAACGGAAGGAGTTCATGCAGGGTCTGGAATAACAGGCAAGAGACTCGCTCTGATCTAGGGCTTCTGGATTATAGTTGCAGGCTTGACACTGAGGTTTCTGGGCCATAGCCGCAGGCACAGTGTGTTATGCCTGCAGCTAGGGTGTCATAGCCGCAGGCACAATGTGTCTTGGTAGCGGCTAGGGCTTTAGGGTCTAATCGGGCTGATTTGGGCCATAGTCGCAGGCACAGAGTGTCCTGCCTCCGACCAAGGAGCTATAGCCGCTAGCACAAAGTCCCAAGGGTGCAGCTAAGGGATTTTTTAGCAGATTTAGGCTAGATTGACCTTAGTTGCTTGCGTAGTGCTTCCAGATATCATCCACTTGGTCAAAGATGCTCACAGTCAATTTTTTCAGATGTAGGATTTGATAGTTGATTTCAGTTGGCTTTAAAGATCTATTGGATCCGTGTTTTTTACTGGTGTAGATTTGCAGATTTGTTCTGTATATGTCCGCTGCAGATCAGGCCCTCAAAGATGAATCTACAGTTCCCTGAAGTTTCTACTCAGTGTTAACAGTGTTTAATGTGAAAATTTTGCTATCCGGAATCCTACTGTAACAGTTGATTAAATTTCTTCTATTTGTCTAACTGAACAAAATATTTAACGTATGCTACGGTAAATATCGAAATAAAATAGATTGCAGTCTTCACAACAAAACATGCAAGGAAAAATACTAGCACAAGTATACACACATTAACATTGTTATTTTTGGACAATTGTCCTCAAAAAAATTCAATGCGGGAAAAGTGGTACAGTAACTGAGGGTTTGTATATTATGCAGTTATTTTTTGAGTCTAAATCTATAATTGTCGAATCTGACAAATCATACGGAGAAACCTGACAAGCAAAATCTCGTGAGACAAAACTCACTTTGCCACGGGAATCCGACACTGACCAACACCCGAAACGAGCTTCTTTGCGTAGTGACTGCGTCACAACTGAAGTTGTTCTTTGTGTTTGTGCTGGCTGGAAACTGGAATCTACTGGCCTCTAGAAACTGGCACTGACACTCTGTTGTCTCCTCAACAGAAAAATGAACTCCCTTTGTGGCTCTACGCAGTCCCAACATAGCCTCTGCGTCACTGGCTTTGCGCAACTATCTGTGGCTTCTACTACCTCCTCTGCTATGCACTCTCCTGATCAGGAATTCTTCTACTTGTAAATTATCCCTGATCCTATCTGTTAGAATCCTCTCGATCGATCTTCTCCCTGAGCACTGCTCACTAAAAAATTTCAATATTTGGATTCTTTCTCCGTTTCGATGTGTTTTCCAAATGCCCCACCAAGTCCTTCTTATAGTCTTCTCGTTGAGACTTCAATGACCGAGATTAAATCGTTAGTCAACGACTAAAATTAAACTGACTTGATCTTCATCTTCTCTAGAAGATTCACACTCTGTTTTAATTAATATCCATTAATTATTTAATTTCTTAAGTTTAGACTTAGGGTTCCATTAATTATTTTCATATAACATGACCTGAGTGGAATTTCCCAAAACGCTTTCTGGGTTTTTGGAATACATGTGCCTAAGACTTCCTGGAAATTTTGAGACTTAGAGCACATTCTATGCTACCACAAATCAACACTCCCTCTTAGCGAGGAATGTGCTCTAGCAATACAACCATATGAAGTACTGCTTTGATTTTGCAACATCTCCCTTTGCACTGCTGATGTATGACACTGCTGCCTATCAACACTGCGCTGCTGCAGTTGTGCTGTTGCTGACCCTGCTTATTGCTGCCAACTGCTACTGCACTACAACTTTTGGATATCTGCTGTTGCTGTAACTGAGGACCCATCTGCTACTGAAACGGGTTCTCAAACATATCCCTTTGCTCCCTGAACTGAATGAATTTAGCTCTTCACAAAGCCTTTGTGAGTACGTCCGCTACCTGATCTCCTGTGGGGGACATACTGCAGCTGTACTTCCCCATGCTGAACACAGTCTTAGATAAAATGACATCTGATATCTATGTGTTTGTACCTATCATGAAATACTTGATTCTCAGAGAGCTTGATACAAATCTGATTGTCACAGTAAACACTAGTCGATTCCATCCTCTTCCTGAACAAGCTCACAAGAAGCTTCCTAAGCCATCTGGCTTCGCACGTTGCTGTGCTGGTTGCCATATACCCTGCTTCGGCTGAGCTCAGTGCTATCGATTTCTGCTTCCTGCTGCACCAAGAGATCATTCTTGATCCAACATTGAAACAATACCCGGAGGTACTCTTTTGGTTTGCTGAACTTCTTTCCTAATCTGCATCTGTAAACTCGCTCAACCTGACATCATCTCCTCAGGTGTATTTCAACTCATATCCAACTATTACACACACATATTTGAGAATGAGCCTAGCTGCTGCCTGATGTACCCTTTTCGGTTCCACCAAGAACTGACTAAGGATGTTGACAACAAAACGAATGTCTGACCTGGTATTGACTAGATACATGAGGTGACCTAATGCGCTGTCTGTAGAAGGTGGGGTCCACTTCCTTGTCCCCCGATACATCTATTTTCTTCAAGTTGGTTATCATAGGCATTGTCATGGACCGACAATCCTGCATTCTGAGCCTCTTCAAAATTTATGTGGCATATCTTCCTTGCCCTTGGAAGATCTCTGCATTCTTTTGCCACACTTCCAATATTAGAAAATAATGCATCAACCCCAAATTCTTCATCTCGAATTCTGCTTCAAGATTCTTCTTGCAGTCCTTTATGAGCCTAGATGATTCTGTAAGAAACAGATCATCTACATATAATACCAGAATTAGTGGCTCATTCTCCACCATCAAATATTAGAGATTGGGATCAACATAACTCTTAACTCTTGACGAATCCCAACTGCTACAAGTAGCTAACAATCCGACCATACTAAGGTCTGGGTGCCTGCTTGAGCCCATACAGGGCTTTCTTCAATCTGCATATATGAGTTCTCTTCTCATGGGTTTTGAAGCCTTCAGGTTTTTCTCTGTACACTTCCTCTTCTATCAACCCATTTAAGAATGTTTTCTTGACATCCATTTGGTGAATCTCCCATCCCATCTGATCTGCTAGGGATATAACAGATCTGATGGAGGTGTGTCTGGCTACAGGGGCAAAGGTCTCTTCATAGTCAATTCCTTCTTTCTGTGCATTTCCCTTTGCTACGAACCTGCCCCTGTTCTTCTCTACTTCACCATTTGCAGTGTACATGATCTTGTAGATCCATCTTGATCCTACAACTGATCTATCCTCAGGTCTAGGCACAACTTCCCAGACATCATTTGTCATGATAGAAATGTACTCCTCTACTATGGCATCCATGTGAAAAATCCTAGATCTGGATTCCTACTGCTACAAATCTGAATTACTTCTCCTATATTTTGATAATTATTTCATTACATTGAAATACCGAAGTAATTACTGAAGCAGTCTACACAAATAATGCTGTGGAATAAATCTAAGTGCTGAAACAAACTGAACAAAATGTAATGAAAAACAACCACATAAGTCCATGGAAAAACCCAACTTGGGAAAACCGGTGCAACATATCTGAGGGTTTGTATTATTAAGCAGCAAAGTCTTGAGTACAACTAGGGTA
The DNA here is from genome assembly GCA_034641835.2 of Pinus albicaulis. Taxonomy (NCBI): domain Eukaryota; kingdom Viridiplantae; phylum Streptophyta; class Pinopsida; order Pinales; family Pinaceae; genus Pinus; species Pinus albicaulis. The sequence continues at coordinate 1,676,495,646 of CM076581.1, forward strand.
CCAACATCTGGCAAACCCTTCAGAGAAATCTAGACAACAAATGTAATTGTGAGATACACCTCACTTTGCAAGTCTTCGGCTGATCTAAACAGCGCTGGTGAAGCCTTTCTCTGCCTCTGCGTGAATGCTTACGCTGGAACTGTGTCAGCCTGCGTGGGCAAGCCTGAGAAACTGTCACCTCTTTCTGTAACTGATCTAGCTGATCTAAGATTGGATTTTGGCCCTCCTGGCTTAGAAACCCCAGTCTCTAGCTATCTCCGGACTGACTCCAAGAGACATTGCGCTACTTCTGCGTGATTTTCTGCAGGGACTGCGTCACCCCTTCAGAAAACTGCGTTGTTTCTCTCTGCGTAAGTGTTGCCTCTCTCTGAAATGCACTCCTGATCCTCCTGACCAGTCTCTGCTTCTGCCCCTCTCTGGATCTGATCACTGAATCATAATCACTTAGTAAACCTTGCCCTAGTGATTCGATTCTGATAAAAAGCTGTCTCCTCACACAAACTCGAAAATGCCAAATTCTCAATGTGCTCCACGTATTTTCCATAGGCCCCCCACCCTCCTTATATTCTTCCGTTGACCCTTCAACGACCAAGATTAAAGCATAATCAAGGGCTAAGATTAACTTAGAGGTGCTTCATGACTTTATCTAGAAGATTCACACTTAGTTTAATTAATACCCTTTAATTAATCAGCTTCCCTAAGTTTAGACTTAGGAAAACATTAAAAAACCATCTCTAAGTGGAATTTTCCAAAACCATTTCTAGGTATTATGAAATACATGTGTCTTAGCCTGTATACAAAATTACAAGGCTAGAGCACATCCGATGCTCCCATAAATCAACAATCAACCCATACTTGGTGTTGTACGACCTCCTAAAAATTGGAGGGTTATTCTACTTGTGCTACCAATGCTTTGTACCTATCAGGTTGGCTACGCTGCCTCTTCTCAGTTCTAGGAGCTCCATTGAACTCCTTTGTGTCCCTTAGTATCTGTCTTGCCTCCCTGCTGGTTCTACCACTGGTGGTAGGAGGTTCTCTCAATTCCTCTCGAGAACTGCTAGAATCTTCTCCTCCCGAGGAAATGTTAGTACTAGTCATTGTACTCGATCCTGGTGTTTGTCCTCTTTCTTGTCCTCCCTGCTGCCCTTGCTGCTATTGGAATAAAGGAACTTCTGCTGACTGATCCTCTGTTGGCATATCATGAGATTTCCTGAAAGCTCTATCTTCCATGAACTTAGCATCTCATCTTAGTACAATTTTCCTGCTGCTAGGAATGTAGATTTTGTATGCTTTTGAGGTCTTGCTATATCCTACGAGATACCCCTTTTCTGCAGTTTGATCATGTTTACTTCTCTTCTCATCTGGTATGTGGCAATATGCAAGGCTTCCAAATATCCGAAGGTGACCTACTTCTGGTTTCCTCCTTGTGAAAACTCCTTCAGGCGTTTTCTTCCCCAATGCTCTGTGAGGAGTTCTAGTCTGGATATACACAACTGTGTTACATGCCTTCGCCCATAAGAATCTAGGCAAGTCTAAATCATATAACATAGCTTTTGCTGCCCCAACAATAGTTCTATTCTTCTGCAAAGCTATACCATTCTGCTGTGGTTTGTATGGAGTTGTCCACTCTGTCTTGATTCCGTCCTTTGCGCAGAAATCTGTGAACTCTCTGTCCTAATATTCTCCACCATTATATGAGCGCAACACCTTTATTTTCTTCCATGTAATGTTCCCCACAAGAGCTTTAAATTCTCTGAACCGATTAAAGACCTCATCCTTGGTCTTTAGGAAGTAGATCCATGTTATCCTAGAGTAATCATCCATGAAGGTGACAAAGTATTCACGATCGTTGAGAGCTCTAGTGGACATTGTGCCACAAATGTCTGAGTGTATCAATCCAAATACGCCTTTTGCTGGGTTATCACTTCTGGGAAAAGCTGCCTTAGCGTATTTCCCTAGTATGCATCCTCTACATACATCATCATGCTCCGTACAGAGGACTGGTACTCCAGTAATAGTATCTATGAGCATCCTCAGTATTCCATGGTGTAGATGTTCCATTCTCCTGTGCCATAGTTCATTCAGATTTCTCTTGCGATCAAGATTGTTGCCTATTAGTGCCATTGGAGACTCGGGCTGCAATCTGTATAATCTATTGTTACGAGTTACAATTTGCCTCTTCTTCTTCCAGCTCAGATGTTTGACATATGCCTTCTTCCCAATGAAGTATACATCGTATCCCTTGTCTTGTAACTGGGACACTGAAATCAGATTCATTCCTAGCCCACCATGCAGCACATTGGTGGCTTTGATGCTGGTTTCTGCTTCCGTCTGAAACACTATGGTGCCTCCCTACTAGAGTGCATTTTGTTCTGTTTCCCATAGTGATTTGGAATTTCATCTGCTCTTCCTGATAGCTCGAGAAATATTCTCGTACTCCAGTCATGTGAACTGAAGCCCCGCAGTCAATGTACCAAACACCTGCAGATGCTAAACTTGACAAACATGCGAAATCTTCTTCCAATCTAGAAGATAACTCAGAAACATCTAAATTTTCCATACTTATCTGTACTATTTTTCCTTCAAATTCTGACACTTTTGTAGTCTAGCAAAAACTGCATCCCTCCTGAAGACTTCTCTATGCTGAACCTTCTGCGTAGGTCCCTCTTTCCCTGGCAAATTTCGATCCGGAAATCTCTCTCTCTGTGGACTCACTCAGAGAGATTTTCCACTAAAGATTTGTCCTCCTAGACTGGATTGCAGAATCCTTTGGGAAATCTGATTTATTGCATGTGCAGTCTCTTGAATCGTACTGCAGTAGCTGATTAAATTTCTTATATTTGTCTATCTGAACAAATTATTTAACGTATGCTACAGTAAATATTGAAATAAAATACATTGCAGTCTTCACAATAAAAAATGCAAGGAAAAATAGCAGCACAAGTATACACACATTAAAACTGTTATTTTTGGACATTTGTCCTCGGAAAAACCCATTATGGGAAAACCGGTGCAACAGTCGAGGGTTTCTATATTATGCAGTAATTTTCTGAGTACAAATCTATAATTGTCGAATCTGACAAATCATACAGAGAAATCTGACAAGCAAAATCTCGTTAGACAAAACTCACTTTGCCACGGGAATCCGACACTAACTAGCCCCTGAAACGAGCTGCTCTGCCTTGCCTCTACGTAGTGACTGCATCACCCACGCAGTCTCTGCGTCACAACTGAAGCTGCTCTCTGTCTCTGTGTTGGATCTCTTTGCTAGTTGGAAACTGGAATCTACTGGCCTTCGGAAACTCCTTCGGAAACTGGCACCGACCCTTTGTTGTCTCCTCAACAAAAAAACTAACTCCTTCTATGGCTCTGCGCAGTCCCAACGTAGCCTTTGCGTCATTGGCTCTGCACAACTGTCTGTGGCTTCTATTGCCTCCTCTGCTATGCACTCTCCAGATCAGGAATTCTTCCACCTGGAAATTATTTGTGCCCCTCTCTGTGGGAATCCTCTCGATCGATCTTCTCCTTGAGCATTGCTCACTAAAGAATTTCGATCTATGGATTCTTTCTCTGTCTCGATGTGTTTTCCAAATGCCCCCACCAAGTCCTTCTTATAATCTTCTCGTTGAAACTTCAACGATCGAGATTAAATCGGTAATCAATGGCTAAGATTAAACTGCCTTTCTCTTCGTCTTCTCTAGAAGATTCAAACTCCGTTTTAATTAATATCCATTAATTATTTAATTTCCTAAGTTTAGACTTAGGGTCCCATTAATTATTTTCATAAAACATTATCTGAGTGGAATTTCCCAAAATGCTTTCTGGGTCCTTTGGAATACATGTGTCTAATGCTGCCTGCAAATTTTGAGACTTAGAGCACATCTAATGCTACCACAAATCAACATTTAATAGTATGCTACAGTCAGTGACAGTGAATTACAGTTCTCAGAATCAAGGATCCTTCAGTAGAAGTATGTTTAAGGTCATATTATGCATGTGCTAGTTGTTTTACTGCATTATGAAGATATGGATCAATGGATCATTGTACTCTTGTTTGCTGAATCATTTGATAACGATCTAAGAAGAAGAAATTGCAAGGGTTTTACCCATAGTGGGTTTTCTCCTGGTCTCGGACCAATCCTGGTGTCTATATTTGTGCATGCTTTTCTTCCTATGTTTCTTTATGTTCCGCTGCATAGATGATGATGATGTTATTGCTCTTTCTACATAGTTGCATATGCTGATGGTTAATAGTGTAAATATGAATAATGATATAATGATATGGGGTGAACTTTGTTGAATGGTGTTGTCATGGATGTCAACCCATGGAGTTGATTGGGTTTGACTTTGACCAAAACCACCAGTCATTGATGTCGAATGGATATTGAACACTTCTCACTAATTGCTAGATTACATCAAGATATCAGCTATACTGTTGGATGGTTGAAAACCCAAGTCCTAGGGTTTGTGTTCCTTGGACTGAGGATGTACTACGACTTTGTCGAGGGTTTTTGGTAGGTCATATCATTGAGTTTGGGTCGGAGATCTATGTCGTTAGGTTCTTCTCGTCAAGATGTTTCCGTTGATATATGGTACGCCCCGTGGTTCCTTCTGGTTTGAGAGAAAATTGAGTTTAAATTTGAAGACCCAGTTTTGTGGGCTAAAACCCCAGGGGGCAGAGACATGACACCTTATTCACCAACGGTTGTCAATATATGACAAGGATTATCACCGTAATCTCACCACGTATAAGTTGAATAATTTCAAGAATAAAAGACAATAAATCAATTATTGACTTAGTGCACTCATGTGTCACGTACAAAACACACCAAGAGGGTTAGTGTACAATTACTTGAATTTAATAAACAAGTTATTAACAATTACTAAATTAAATTAAATTTATTAAACATCTAACTTAAGGTTTGAAAAGAACAATTATATTAATGTTTAAAGCTTTGTGCCTAACTATACTCAAACATTTACTTTAGAAGCCTTACTATAACCCTCAAGGCCAACGACATCCTAGCTTAAGAATTTAGGTAATCCATTAATAAAATTTTATTAGAAAAATCAATATATTCAACCCCTTTATAAGGCCTCCTTCCAACGTATACCTTATGAAGCCCTTAATTAGCCTAACCTAACACTATAAAATAAGACGTAATCTAACCATTATGCTATAACATTCTTAACTCATCCACTCTATGAAATTCTCTCTGAATTCTTCGACTCTCTGAGGCAAGGAACAAAAAAGGATCTCCAGGACTTGTTTTTCTTCACAGGACTGTTCGGTCACCTGAGGTAAGTATTTGTGTTGATCGGTTGATGATTTGATTGGGCTTCATTGAGTGCAGAGGTAGGGTTAGGCCGCAGGCTTACCTTGATTAGTTTCAGGACCAACGAAAGCTTAAGGCCTGTCCTTTTACATTATAAAATTTGGCCCTAAGGGACAACGAAGTCTCTGGGTGTATGGCATATTTCTTTTGTTTGGGAGGCTTAAGGCTATCACTGTTTGTCAAGTCTTGCGAGTGAAGTGACAAATTCGGCACTACAAAGAAAAATTTGTTGGATAGTTCCTCTTCTTGATATATCACTGTATATTCTTGTAGCTCTTGTAGATGTGTTTTGAAAACTATCTTATAAAAGCCCTAATTTCAAGTAACGTATGTTAGGACATGTTTGAAGGATTAAGTTCATAACACCTTGACTGAACATTATGACCTTGAACTTTGAGACAGTGAAGTAAACCTTGTTCCTTGAGAGTGGATATGCATACCGTAACCTCAATGTTAGCTACAACACTTATATGTATTATACAGTGACTTGTTAATGAACAACACCTTGATGAGCATGTGTTTAACTTTGACTGCTACAGATTTGACAAGTAATGTGAGAAACATATATCTTGAATTTGACATAAGAAACTGTGACTTGAAGACAACTGCTAACTTAACATAGTGACCTTATGAGTTGTAAAAGTAATTTATGACTATAGATAACAATGTCTTGGACAGTGGTACATTGACATTATCTTGTGTTAACTTGGCAACTGTAGTGACAACACCCCTTTGAACCATGTTTGATGCCTTACCGTGACAAGTACTATGATGAGTTGCTTGACATTGACCTTACTTAATTTTGTTACCAAGATATGACTTTAATTTGACAATGTTCTTGATGCAACAGTGAGACTCTAATATAAGGCCACATATGTATAATTGCGATTTACATTTCAGTGAGGGAACAGTGACATAACAATTACACTTGTTAATGTCCAATCAGTAGCCCTTGTTTTGTGGCTTAATGTAACTGTAACATTGACAGTGACAAGCAAGGTAGTTGTGTGCAAGATTTTGTGACTGTCTTAGAATTTGATGGCAGTAATGAGATTGTAATTGCCTATACAATAAGAAGGGGACAGCAAGTAAAATTGACCTCATTTGTCAAACAACTACATAACAACTTGACTGTTAACATGTTGTAAATTTTCGTAGATGTTCTATGCTTGATGCAACTTTACTTTATACACGATATCAAACAGCATAAACAAGAAAACAAAATGCTGATAGAACATACCAATAGATCGATAGAAGACAAGCCAAAATTACACTTATCTTGATCAGCAAAATATATGTGTTGTGGTCCGTTACGGCGGTCAACAGGTTGCTTCGATCAGCAAAGTCTCTACACGGTCAGCCAACTAGAATGTGTCACACAACCCTCTCGGACAGCTTTACAACAGTCAACCCAAAGTCAACAAAAGTCAACGCTGTCCAGTCAATGGTCGATGCAAAACAACAGCAGAAAAAAGTCAACGCAGCCAAGTCAAAGTCAACATCCAGCCTCGATTTTTGTGCCAGAAAATGCGGACTGCAGAAATCAGAATTTATGGAGAGTTTGAGGTCAAGTTGACCAAGCGTTGACCAAAGTCAATTCTGGTCAAAGCTGTGCTGAAACCCTAGGTCAGAACAGAAAACCCTAGCTGCGTTTTCCCACGTGTGAGAGAAGAAGAGCCTCCAAGATGATGATTGAACCAATCAGATGCAGAGAGAGAATGTGCGATGAGTGATGGTGAAAATGACCTCCAACGTTGACCTATATATATCCATCAGTGAGGGTGTGTGACACATTTGTTGGGGCTTCAAGCCTACATTACAATTCTGGCCGACCTTGCACATAAGTGGAATTAATTCAAAATAAATGTTCTGCTCATCTGATCAAGATGATCTTTAGATCGATCTTGCACCTCTCCGAAAGAGGAATCCAATAAAAATATTGGCATCGTCATCTGAGCATCACAACATGGAGTTTGGACCTAGTTGTCGAAAATTAACACTCACTCTCAACTAGGGAGAACTCCATCCACCCGTGCCATCCAAGCATCGTGCGTCATCTCGCCGTAACTTGCTTTGCTGGCTTTTTTATTTTAGAACAAAAGGTGAGTCACAAAGACACCACTCCCGGTTGACAAAATCAGCTCAGAGGTCCGAAACCTCTGTAGGACTCAAAGGAGTCACATACCAACAGAAGTTGGTTTAACTGACTCGTTGGAGGTCCGAAACCTCACTAGACTTGATCCTAGATCAAGTGGTTGGACACGTGCCATCCTAGACATAGAGAGTACGACAATCTTTGATGTGTCCATCAGTCATTGCTACTAGTCTCTAGCTTTTCCCACCTCATTGGCCAAATGAGAGGTACTTTCCATGAGTCTGGGACTCCATGGGTAGGATGCATATGGGGCACAAATCAAAGAGAGGTGAACCAACTCAATATCATATCGGTGGGGTAGAAGCACACCAACAAGGTTCGGCAAGCCTAGCCCTGTGGTTGCTTATAGCTCCAAGAAGCTATCCCCAAAGCCCCTTGGAGCTCCCAAAGCTCATCATCCAATAGGACTCTCAGAATAGGGTCGTTTCACAATACCAAGATTCTCATGGAAGGTTAGGAACTTGACCTTCCCCAAGGGCTTTGTGAGAATATCTGCTTTTAGGGTCCTATAATAATAGGGATCATAATTTTGAATTGGCTATGTTCAGTTTTGTAATATTGTACATACCTTTGTTTTCTGCAAATGTTTTACATATTAAAAAATGAAAAGAGGGTATGTCCTAAAAGAATAATCAAAGGACCAAAAGAAAAGAAAGATAAAAAAATATATAAAATATGAACCCCATCAAAAAGAAACAAAATAAATTCTGAAAGTGTTGCACATCCAAATGCCACTTCTCTTAGTTTACTTTACCTTTGTAAATAAAATTGTGTGCAACTTGTCCAAAATGCCACAATTCATGATGATCATATAGTCTTATCTTGGTCATTCATGCCTTTAAATTTTATGTCATGATAGTTAGTGAATAAAGATCTGACCAAACCATTTAATCTTGGCAGATCATTAGTTAGGTAGAGAATAAATGAGCTCAAATGTTTAATATGAGCCATTGGAAGATATAAGGTTAAAAACAAGTTAGTTTGCTTATCAAAAGAAAATAAAAGGGTCAGCAAGCTCAAATGCACCCAATAAAGGAAATAAAAAATGTTATGATAAATAAAGGGCAGGTAGGATACTTTCAAAAGTTATGAAAAACTTCATTTGGTTATCTCATATCACTAATATCTTTCTAACACCTTCCCCTTATGCTAAATCCCTTTTTCCTATCTAAAAACCTTTTTTCCCCTTTGGAAACCATTTCCCCTTGCTAAATTCCTTTTTCCTCTATTGGAAACCTTTTTCCCCTTATCGTAACCCTTTTCCCCTCCTAAAAAACTCTTTTTCCTTTGAAAAAACCCATTTCCATTACTAAAACCCTTTTTTTCCTTAACTAACTCCGCCTTTTCGTAAAAACACAAAAAACCCACTTATCCAAAGTCTCAAAGCATGAAATAAAATATTAAGCGGACCACACTTCCCTTTTTAACTTAAATCCCCCGTTTAATATATTCCCGACCTTATTTCATTTAGAACCCCCTTATTTCATTTAACATAACCCCATATTATATTTCATAAACCCTGCATATACATATATCCCCGATCCCTTTTAAATTAACCCCCCGTTTAAATATTTAATCCCCGACCTTACTTTAAAACCCTTTGCATGTCAACTACCTGGCCCCATCTCTTTGCACACCCACATATCTATCTACCGCCCGATCTCCTTAGATCATATCCAACGGCCCCCGAACCATTTTGCACTCCCCGCTATTCGGAATTTAAAACAAAAGGGAGGGGGGTGCGAAATGGGTGGTTTCATAACCCCGCTCCCCTGCCACGCGACACCACCACATCTTGTCGCACCCCCCCGTTCCAAAACCACCAAACTACTTTTGGTTGTGCGATAAACCACTAATCCGCTTCCAACGCATTGCGATAAATTACCACTATTTGAAATAAAAGAACCCCGTGCCGTGCGATAAACCTCAATGTTAAAAAAAATAAAACCTCATTGTTTTACCATTATTTCCTTATCTTAGCTTATTTGCGAAAAGACCAAAAAGCCATTGTAGACCAAGATTGAAGCTCGCAAGCCGCCTGAATCCTTTTGCAGACCAAATTTACGATTTTCTAGGTAACTCTTAAGTACCTGAAACCATCTTTTGCTGATTAAACTCAATAATTAAACGAATTAATGGCTTCCCAAAGCGTTCAGACAGTAAACCGTCTTCAACCACCAGTGTTAGATGTCAACCACACCCCTTTGGTTGATAAAGACTTCAAAATCAGTGATACTGTGACTAATTCCAACCTTTTGGAGCTCCATTGCTGGAGCCATGATAAATTTGTTGATCAGGCAGATGATATCCACCTTTGCGACTCTAATTTGCCCAAATACATATTCCCACAGACCTATCAATTCCCTGAACTCATCAGATTGTGTCAAATAAGCAATTTTCCCAATGAAAGAGCTATAGTTACTCCAAACCAAGAAATCATTTTTATAATCACTGCCCAATCCATCAATTAGATGATACAGATTCAACCACAACCCGAGGGAATACCTTTCTCAATTGAAACCCTTACTGAACTCTACTTAAAGCTGGACTTTCCTAAAAGATTCCAATTCTTTCAGACTTTCCTCCCTCCATCAGTAGAAACTCCTAAAAACAATCCTCCATACTCAGCTTCCATGTTTTCAAAAAGAACCAGACAAATTGTTACCATGCTGTCATGTATTTTAGGATATTTCACTGATGAGTATGTAGATGCATCTATTCTTGGTTTCTTATCCATCTTTTGCCTAGGTCAGCCTCCAGCTACAACCTTCAATTTTGCCCAATACCTAGCAGATGCCATCCATGATCAGCTAGTCAAACTGCTAGAAGGAGTATTCAAATACTCTTCAGTTTTGTTTCATATGTTTATATATTTCCAATCAGAAAGGTTTGCAGTTAGCCTCCAAAAACTGGACACAGAGGGTAATCCCCAATCTGTTGTCTTTTGGACATCCTTGATCAGAAAGGATTCCACTGAATTCAACTTCAAAGACTTCATTGATTCTTTTGTTTATCCAGTTGTTAATATGCTAAGCAATAACATTCAACCTAGAATCAGTGAAGAGATCAAGAAGGTTCTATAGTTATCAGATCAGAGTAAAACAGGGGACTAATATCTATACCAGAATCATACAGAAATCAGAGTGGATGGAAGCTCACTAATTCCATACAAGCTTCCCAAATACCTCCCAGTGAGGATATTTGCTTTAGAATACATCAGAAAAATCTTGAATTCAGATGACATCAATTTCCTTTAAGCTAAAATGAAGACTCAATTCAAGATTAAAAACGAGCTAGGGCCTTTTATATGTAATAGTAGGAATACTAGACAACAAGCAGAAAAATGTTTACAAGAGTTAAAGTTCAGATGCAGTTTCAAATGGCAATATGACCCCATGGTTGTCATAAGTAAATTGAGAGTCAGGTTCAAATTGACCCCTTTCATTCATGAGTCAAAGCCTGAAATTGAAAAGTATTCCAACCAGTCAGAGTGGTTGGAAAATACTTTACAGGAGGTGGAAACGCAGGTTGATACCAGTTCCATTTTGCTTACTCCAACCCCCCAGGACAGAAATTCAAAAAGGGCAAGAGGGGAAGGCTCTTATTCTGCAGAAACTACTTCTGATACTAAATTCAAACTTATGTACAGGGAGAAAACAAAACTGAATCCAGTGATAGAGATAGTTGAAACAGTTGAAGCCATTGAAACAGATATTGTTGCCAGAGATGATGCACCTCCAATAGTTTCAGAAGAAACACATCAGCCATCATCTTCCAGTGCACAAATTATTCAAAAACAACACAGTGCAGAGGTTTCTTCATTTAGCAAACCAATTGAGAAAGAAAAGGGTATCATGGAAAAATACAAAGAGATTAAAATCAGAAATGAAGCATTAAAAGCTGTAACATATGCAGAGTATTGGAAGCAGACTCCTCGTGATCAGAGTAGGTTGATTTCAGCTTATGACCTCAAGACAAGGAAGATGCAAATGACATTTCTACAACCAAAGGTGTAGGCTCCTAAAACTTCAAAAGATTATACTAAAACAACCTTTGAAGTTCCTACCAAGGATGTACATCCAATTGACTAGATTGAATTTCACAAACATGCAGGAGAAATGATTTATTCCACCATGACACACAAAGCTTTAAGTGTCCAGAAGTTACAGAACTCTCTAGAAAATATAAAGACAATTAAAACTAGAGAAAGCTTCATCACAAGTAAAGGATAATAGGATAAAGTGACTTGAAGATTTGGTAATGGAAATTGGTTATAATCCAAAAGATCTCAAAGAAGCAGAAGAACTAATGAAAAAGAAGAATGCAAACATAGCTGGTCTGAAAAAACAGCTAAAGTTACCAACTACAGAGCATCCACAAACCAAAGAGGTTCTGGAAAATGATAATCAAAATGAAGAAATGATGAATCTCATCATTCAGTTAACAAATCAACTGAAAGAAATGGAAACATAAATGGACAAATTTGTGCAAGAAAAGCAAACCAGCATGGAAGTAGTTCCCATTACTGCTATTCCTATAGCTTCTACATCAGTTCCATTGTCTACAACAGTTCCAGTATCAACAACAGTTCCAACAACTATATCAGAAACAACATCAGCAGTACAAACAACCCATCCCACTGATGAGGCCAGTAAATTGTTCAATGCAATGTAGGATATGTCAATTCAAACTACTACTGAAATCAATAAGCTCAAAGAACAAGTGAAGAATTTAGAAGATGGCAAGAAATTGGCAGAAGTTATGCATCAAGCATAAGTACAAAAAGCCGACAAATTAACTGAAAGAATCCATAAGTTAGAAAATGAGTTATCACTGAAAGAGCCTTTAGCCCAAGCCAAACAATAGTTGTGGACCAATATCATTAACTCAGTTAATGATATTTGGCCTTCTATACAGGTTATATTTGAATAGAAAGACTTGATAAAGGAGGCTGGGGATGCAATTCAAAAGGTCAAAGATAATCTTGGAAAGAAACTAGAGGAAGCTTCTGAGATAATAAAATTCTTGAATTCTAAAAATAAATAGGAATTGGAAGAACTCGAGATAACAGACAGAACAAAGACTATTTTAGAGGTGAAGAAAGTGATTTCCAAGAGAAATCTGATGATACAACTTGGAGATAAATGTCAAGCCATGGAAATGGGAGTGAACAGGTTTTTGAACAAGTTTGAGGTATTGAGACAGAAAGGTCTGCCTAATCCTCTAGTAATAAATGAAAAATTAATGAGACATGAAGACTATGATAAGAAGATGAGGGAAGTAGCCAAAGAAACTTCCAACAATTCATCAATGAAGGGCTGCCCACAGGCAAAGTACTTTTACAAACTTTAGAAAACTTCTTTTTCCTCCAGCATGAGGTAAATCACCTTTTTGTTAATAAACTCACATTTGCCAAATATACAGACGCAGATGAAATATACCGGAGGATGATGAAAATCAAACTCCCAGATGAAGAAACATGGGAAAAATTGTTAATTTTGGACAACTAGGTCCAAACTCCATGTTCTGATGCTCAGATTAAGAGGCTAATATTTTTGTTGGATTCCTCCTTGTGAGAGGTGTAAAATCCATATAAAATATGTCTTAATCCGATGAGCAGAACTTATATTTTGAATTTATTATTCTTAATAAATTATATGTGCAAGGTCGGTCAGTTTTGTAATGTAGGCTCACATGCCCAACAGATGTGTCACACACCCTCATTGACGGATATATATACAGGAAAAGTTGGAGAGATTTTCATCATCATCACAACTCACATCTTCCTCTCTCATCAAATAGTACGAGCTACCTAAAAGACAAGTTTCAGCCACACGTGTGAAGGACGAAGAGGACAGACCGTACGGCTGAGCTGAAGTACGGATTTTCTGCTGCTAGGGTTTCGCAGTAAGTTTGACCAGCGTTGACTTTGGTCAACGCTTGGTCCAATCAAGCTGAAAACTTGTGGAAGGTTCGATTTTTGAAGGCTGTACTACCTGGCACAAAAATCGAGGTCAAAGGGTTGATCGTTTTGCTGCTGCGTTGACTTTTAGCTTGCTGCCCATGCGTTGACTTTTCAGGACAGCGTTGACTTTTGTAGAGTTGACTTGGGTTGACTCATCTACTGGTTGGAGGGTTGTTGTGACACATGCTGGGCTGGCTGACCAAAGGAGACTTTGCTGGTTGAAGCATCCTGTTGACCGCCGAAACGAACACACACATTTTTCTTGTTTCTGATTTGTCTTCTGTAAAATCTGCTTATATGTTCTATCTGCATTTTGCTTAACTACTTGTATGATTGCTGTGAGAAAAGTGAAATTGCTCTTAGCATAGAACATCTACAAAACTTTACATGGTATCGGAGCTGAGGTGAAGACAAACTCTATCTATAGCAATCATCATCGAAGGAAATGGGTTCCACTAGTTTTGAATTCAGGGAGAATGACAAGCTGACTGGAAGTGATGACTTCCATGCCTGGAAGATGATATTAGATCTCAAATTGGAAGATCATGATCTCCTGGATCATGTGACAGGGAAGATTCAAGAACCTCCATCAAATGCCTCTGCTGCTGTTAGAAACAAGTATAAGAAGGGTGAGATCAGAGCAAAGCTGCTGATCAGGGAATCCATAAATAAGAGTCTGGTTGCCTACATATCTGAACTAGGCACATCCAAGGGGATGTATGACAAACTGATACTTATGTTCCAAGTAAACAATGCGAACCAAGTGCTATTCCTCAAAAACAAGTTGAAGAATATGAAGAAGGGCCGAGACGAGTCTATTCAAACTTTCTTTATGAAGTTGACCGAAACCAGGAACAATCTGCTAGCTATTGGGGAGACAATAGCTGATCGTGAAATGGTTCTCACCGCACTTGGAGGACTTCCATATGAATGGCAAGTATTCACAACTACCATTCTCAACAATAATACCATTCCTAACTTTGATGAGCTTCTGTCTAGATGTATGCAAGAAGAAACAAGGATGAAGGAATTTGATAATGAAAGAAATGCTGCCTATGGTGCTCATTTTCGAAAGAAGAACTCTGGTGGTTCTAAGGACAAAAGAAGGACTAAGACTCAAGAGAAGAAGGGTAAATGTTTCACCTGCCATAGGACTGGACACTATGCTAGAGAATGCCCATTCAAGAAGGATTCTCCCGATAGTGACGACAACAACAACAACCGAAGGAATGGGAATCGAAGAAATGACAAATCCAAAGGAAAGAGGAAGGCTCACTTTGGAGGAAACAATCAACCTTCTAAAAGGACCAGAAATACCAGGTATGAGGAGTCTAATGTTGTTGATAAAAGAAATGAGTATATTCTAGTATCTGCTCTTTCAGCTGCCTCTCCGCCCGACACTATGGATGTCTGGCTAATTGATAGTGGTGCCTCAAGACACATCACCGGATTCAAGGAAGCACTTTCTGACATGGTTGAAAGGGATACTAATCTAGAAATTATCCTTGGGGATAATGCCACTTATCCTGTGAAAGGGACCGGGATTGTGACCCTCCACTTGTCTCAAGGACAAGTCCTCCGTCTACAAGATGTACTCTATGTACCCAAATTGAAGAAGAACCTTGTGTCTGTATCTGCAATGGAAGACAAAGGATTCAATGCTACGTGTTAAGGTACTCATGAAGAAAACTGAAAATATCTAATTGATTTGAGTTGGCACATCTGGGTGGAGAACCCGTTGGGAGCTATGACTTGTGATACTATCCGTCAGACCGAACTATGTATAGGAATTTACAGACACCCAAGCAAAGGAAGCCTTCCAGGCAAGGAAGATGGTAACTTGGAGGATGCAATTTTGGAAATATTACTTAGTCACATGCAGGAAACATTAGCACAGCTGCCCACAAGGGGACCTTTCCCCTCAAGTGTCTGAAAACATCGAGATATTTACACGTGACCATTACGATCTTTTCAGCGTGTGTGTTACTGCTTAACATCCCAGAGGATGTTCTTACTATATGACATTTACTGATGACTTCCCTCGCAAAACCTGGATATACTTCTTGAAGAAGAAGGATGAGGCTTTCATGTGGTTCCGTACCTTCAAAGCCTTGGTGGAAAATATGACCGAAAAGAAGATCAAGATTTTGAGGACCGACAATGGCACTGAATATGAGTCAAATGAGTTCAAAGACTTTTGCAGAGAAGCTGGCATTAAGAGGGAGACTACCACTGCATATACTCCTGAGCAGAATGGTGTTGCGGAACGCAAGAATAGGACTATTGTGGAAGCTGCCCGTGCCATGCTATGTGACCGAAGTCTTTCAAAGTCACATTGGGGAGAAAATTTTCAAATACTGCTGTGTACATTCAAAACCGATGCCCTCATTCCGCTTTGGACTCCAAAACTCCCGAAGAGGTTTTCTCTGGTAAGCAACCTGATGTCTCACATTTTAGAATTTTTGGATGTCCTGTCTATTTTCATGTGCCGAAAGAAAAGAGAAGTAAGCTGGATGCTACTGGGAAGAAAGGAATGTTTGTGGGCTACAGTGAGACTTCTAAGGCATATAGAGTCTATGTACCTGGTCAAAGGGAAGTAGAGATAAGCCATGATGTCACTTTTGACGAAGATGCTTCCCTGAAGAAAGTAGTAGATCTTCCTAGATCTGAAGAAAATCATGAAGAGAGACCTAGAAATCTGGAAGAACCCCAGGATGAGACTATGCCTGATGTTGAAGGGCCAATGGACCCTATTGATCCTTCCCCCTCTCTAGGAAAGAGACCATCATGGCTCAGGGACACCCTCGAAGATGCTGAGGGTCATGCTGCCCCAAGGGGGACATTCCGAGAAAGCAAGAAGCCGTGTAGATACCAAGGGTATCTAGCTGCCATGAGTACTATTGTACAATCTGAACCTAGATCTTTTGAGGAAGCCATCAAGCATCAAGTCTGGAAGGATGCTATGCATGAAGAATATGAGTCTATCATGAAGAATGATGTCTGGGATGTGGTCCCGAGACCAAAGGACAAATCTGTTGTCACCGCTAAATGGCTCTACAAGATTAAACATGGATCTGATGGGAGTGCTGAAAAATTTAAGGCAAGATTTGTTGCCCGTGGCTTCTCTCAAAAGGAAGGAATTGACTATGACGATATATTTGCACCTGTGGCACGATATACCACCATCCGATCAATCATAGCCCTTGCTGCTACACAAGGATGGAGTCTTCATCAGATGGATGTCAAGACCGCTTTTCTGCATGGTGCAATAAAGGAAGAGATGTATGTAGAACAACCTCTGGGATTTGAAGTTCAAGATCGAGACACTTATGTCTGCAGGTTGAAGAAAGCCCTCTATGGGTTAAAGCAAGCACCCAGAGCTTGGTATGAGAGGATGGATAGTTACTTGATGAAGCTGGGCTTCACTCGAAGCAATGCCGATCCAAACCTTTACTTCAAGGTTGTGGAAGGAAAGCCTCTCATTCTAGTGCTGTATGTGGACGACCTCTTCCTGACAGGTGATGACCCTCTCATTCATCAATGTAAGAGGGAGCTTGCTGCTGAGTTCGAGATGAAAGACCTAGGGCTGATGCACTATTTCCTAGGCCTGGAGGTCTGGCAGAGACCTGGAGAGATTTTCCTTTCTCAAGGAAAATATATTGTGAAGCTTCTGGAAAGATTTGGAATGGTGGACTGTAAGTCCGTGTCGACACCGATGGAACTCAACTTTAAAAAGTTGGGTGGCAGCGCTGCTGGGCCTATCTTGGCCAATCCTACTGAGTATCGTCAACTCATAGGAGCTTTGATGTTCTTAGTGAACACCCGTCCGGACATATGTTTTGCAGTGAATACTTTGAGTCAACAGATGGTTGAGCCTCATCATTTTCACTGGGTTGGTGCCAAGAATCTTTTGAGATATCTTGGAGCACGATAAACCATGTTTGAGATACCTTGTAGAGTGTGATGCTACGTGGATATCTTTGATGCGGTGGGCGCGGTGTGGTGGATCGTAAGAGCACATGCGGATGCTTTGCTTCAATCTTGGGATTCTGTGATCTGAGAACGAGCGGAAGCGAGAAGTCGGTGGCTTTGGCGCTGGGCCAAGACTCTGATGCTAGTATGGCACATTTGTGGAAAGCGGTTGGTTGAGAGCTCTTTGGTAAGTACATTTGGACATGTGCTAGATACCCGCGATACTTTGTGATAATCGGAAGTGGGATTCGTATGACTGAGAATCCTGTGTACCATGACCGATCCAAGCATATTGATATCGGTACCACTTTATCCGGGATATGGTACAGCGAGGCGCCGTAAGGCTCGATCATATAGGAACTGATGAGCAGGTCGCGGATATTCTCACTAAGCCCCTGGGGAAGGTCAAGTTCCTAACCTTCCGTGAGAGTCTTGGTGTCGTGGAAAGACCCTATGATGTGGTTCCTGTTGGACGATGAGCTCTGGGAGCTCTGGGGGGCTTTGGGGATAGCTTCTCGGAGCTATAAGCACTCATAATGCTTCTGCCCCACCCGTGTGATTGTTGAGCTGGTTCGCCACTCATTTATCTGTGCCCCGTATGCATCCTACCCATTGAGTTCAGGGCTCATGGGAAGTACCTCTCATTTGGCCAATGAGGTGTGGAAAAGCTAGAGACTATTAGCAAAGACTGATGGACGCATCAGAGATTGCCGTACTCTCTATCTAGGATGGCATGGTCCAACCACTTGATCTGGGATCAAGATTTGTGAGGTCTGGGACCTCTGGACTGATTATGTCAATCGGGGGATGATGTCTTTGTGACTGACCCACTTCTGTTCTGAAATAAAGAAGCCAGCAAAGCAAGTTTCGGCGGGATGACGCACGATGTTGATTGCACTAATAGATGGAGTTCTCCCTAGTTGAGAGGGAGTGTTAATTTTGGACAACTAGGTCCAAACTCCATGTTCTGATGCTCAGATTAAGAGGCTAATATTTTTGTTGGATTCCTCCTTGTGAGAGGTGTAAAATCCATATAAAATATGTCTTAATCCGATGAGCAAAACTTATATTTTGAATTTATTATTCTTAATAAATTATATGTGCAAGGTCGGTCAGTTTTGTAATGTAGGCTCACATGCCCAACAGATGTGTCACACACCCTCATTGATGGATATATATACAGGAAAAGTTGGAGAGATTTTTATCATCATCACAACTCACATCTTCCTCTCTCATCAAAGAGTACGAGCTACCAAGAAGGACGAGTTTCAGCCACACGTGTGAAGGACGAAGAGGACAGACCGTACAGCTGAGCTGCAGTACGATTTTCTGCTGCTAGGGTTTCGCGGTAAGTTTGACCAGCGTTGACTTTGGTCAACGCATGGTCCAATCAAGCTGAAAACTTGTGGGAAGTTCGATTTTGGAAGGCCGTACTACTTGGCACAGAAATCGAGGTCAAAGGGTTGACCGTTTTGCTGCTGCGTTGACTTTTAGCTTGCTGCCCCTGCGTTGACTTTTCAGGACAGCGTTGACTTTTGTAGAGTTGACTTGGGTTGACTCATCTACTGGTTGGAGGGTTGTTGTGACACATGCTGGGCTGGCTGACCAAAGGAGACTTTGCTGGTTGAAGCATCTTGTTGACCGCCGAAACGAACACACACATTTTTCCTGTTTCTGATTTGTCTTCTGTAAGATCTGCTTATATGTTCTATCTGCATTTTGCTTAACTACTTGTATGATTGCTGTGAGAAAAGTGAAATTGCTCTTAGCATAGAACATCTACAAAACTTTACAAAAATGGTGTGATTTACTGTGACAGGTTAAAGAGCAAACAGGTTAAAGAGAAAACAGATTACAGAGCAAATAGATGAAAGACAACGTGAAAGAGCAGACAACGTGAAAGAAAGACAGATTAAAGAAACAAGTAACAACAATCAAAGAAAAAAGGGACAGATTTCAGTCAGTTACTAGGTGTCACTATCTTCTTGCATGAAGATATTTTATTTCCTTAAATAAATCCTAGTCAATTGACAGTATATTTTGTGTAAAGTTTTGTATAAATACTTCATTATTTCGAAGTATTGAGTGTGGATTTCTGAATATTTCTATAGCTGATTGATCCACTGCCTAAGGATTATTGTACCATTTCCAGTTGACGGACAGGACAAGTAATAAAGGCATTTCTTTACAGGATTCATGTGTTGAGCTATCTCAATGAAGTATAATTTCAATTGTTCATGTTCTTTTCTTAAGTATTCCATAAACTTTAATGTGTTCTAAATTTGAATGTTATAACTGGAATTTTACTACAAAATTTGTTTAATTACACTCTGTTTTGAACTGTTATACATTTCTATGTTTTCCTCTGATATCCGGTTTAGAGAATTCTTAATTGCTCTCTGATCTCGATTGACTTCCTTCACTTTCCTTCATTATCTGGTTTAAGGAATTCTTAATTTCTCCTTGATCCCGATTGAAAACCTCTTCACCTTTCAGCCTTGAGATTTGATTTTGCTCAGCTATCCTGCCCTGTAACACTTCCTTTATAATTTGCTTCTGTTATGTTTTCAAGGTATATTGACTCCACAGCCCAATGGAAAATGGAAAAGCACCTATTCATCTAAATCAACAATTCCACCAACAAATCAAAATCAACCCAATACAAGCGTACATAACTAGCCTAAAATTTATTAAACAAACAAAGTTAAATCATTAAGAGAGAGCCCTCTTTGAGCATTAGGAAGGCTAGGTTCTAATCTCCAAAAGTGGATGATAGTACCTCTGATATTTCT
Organism: Pinus albicaulis; assembly: GCA_034641835.2. Classification (NCBI taxonomy): domain Eukaryota; kingdom Viridiplantae; phylum Streptophyta; class Pinopsida; order Pinales; family Pinaceae; genus Pinus; species Pinus albicaulis. The sequence goes on from CM076581.1 coordinate 1,676,515,866, forward strand.
TTTTTAACGCACATAACAACTCTTGGAAAATTTTGGAGTGATAACATCCGTGACTTGCTCATTAGTTCCTATATGATCGAGCCTTATGGCGCCTCGTTGTACCATATCCCAGATAAAGTGGTACCTGATATCAATATGCTTGGATCGATCGTGGAACACAAGATTCTTTGACAAACGAATCCCACTCTGGTGATCACAAAGGATAACGGTGGTATCTAGCACATGCCCAAACAACTCACTGAATAACTTTCGTAACCAAACTGCTTCACAACAGGCCATACTTGCTGCGATGTATTCGCCCTCAGCGGTGCTCAAAGTCACTGACTTTTGCCTCATGCTCATCCAAGATATCGAAGCAGACCCAAGTGTGAAACAACATCCAGATGTGCTCTTGCGATCCACCACACTGCCAACCCAATCGACATCAGTATATCCATGGAGTGTCATGCTCTTGACAGTGTATCTCAACCCATGGTTTATAGTGCCCCGAAGATATCTCAATAGATTCTTGGCACCAACCCAGTGAATGTGATGAGGATCAACCATGTGTTGACTCAAAGTGTTCACTGCAAAACATACGTGCGGACGGGTGTTCACTAAGAACATCAGGGCCCCTACGAGTTGATGATACTCGGTAGGATTTGCTAGCACGGGCCCAGCAGCGCTGCCACTCAACTTCTTAAATTTGAGCTCCATCGGTGTCGACACGGATTTACAGTCCACCATTCCAAAGCTTTCCAACAACTTCACAATATATTTTCCTTGGGAAAGGAAAATCTCGCCAGGTCTCTGCCAGACCTCCAGGCCTAGGAAGTAATGCATCAGTCTTAGGTCCTTCATCTCGAACTTAGAAGCGAGCTCATTCTTACACTGATGAATGAGAAGGTTAGCACCTGTCAAGAAGAGATCATCCACATAGAGCACCAGAATGAGAGACTTTTCTCTATTAACCTTGAAGTAAAGGTTCGAATTGGCATTACTATGAGTGAAGCCCAGCTTTATCAAGTAGCTATCTGTCCTCTCGTGCCAAGCCCTGGGAGCTTGCTTCAACCCATAGAGGGCTTTCTTCAACCTGCATACATGGGTGTCTCGATCCTGGACTTCGAACCCCAGAGGTTGCTCCACATACACCTCTTCCTTTATCGCACCATGCAGAAAGACGGTTTGTACATCCATCTGATGAAGGTTCCATCCTTGCGTAACAGCAAGGGCTATGATAGATCGGATGGTGGTATATCGGGCCACAGGTGAAAATATGTCATCATAGTCTACGCCTTCCTTTTGAGAGAAGCCTTGGGCAATGAATCTTGCCTTGAACTTTTCAACACTACCATCAGATCCATGCTTGATCTTATCGAGCCATTTCAAGGTGACAACAACTTTGTCCTCCGGTCTCAAAACTACATCCCAGACATCATTCTTCATAATGGACTCATACTCTTCGTGCATAGCATCCTTCAACACTTGATGCTTAACGACTTCTTCAAAAGATCCAGGCTCAGATTGTACAATTGTACTAATGGCTGCTAGATACCCTTGGTATCTATTTGGCTTCTTGCTTTCACGAAATGTCCACCTTGGGGCCATATGTCTCTCGGCATCTTCGAGGGTATCCTGGAGCACATGAGGGTCTTCTCTTCATTGAAGGAGGTGGATCAATGGGGTCCGTCGATCCTTCAACATCGGGCATCATTTCATCCTTCGGTTCTTCCTGATTCCTAGACCTTACTTCATGATCTTCCTTAAAGCTTGGAAGATTTATCACTTTCTAGAGGGAAACATCTTCATCAAAGGTAACATTGTGGCAAATCTCCACTTCTCGTTGACCAGGCACATAGACTCTATAAGCCTTCGAAGTTTCACAGTAGCCCACAAACATTTCCTTCTTCCTAGAAGCATCCAGCTTGCTCCTCTTCTCCTTCGACACATGAAAATAAACGGGACAACCAAAAACTCTAAAATGAGAGACGTTAGGTTTCTTACCAGAGAAAACCTCTTCAGGAGTTTTGGAGTCCAGAGTGGAATGCGAGATCGATTTTGTATGTACACAACAGTGTTCGCAGCTTCTCCCCACAGAAACTTTGGAAGACCTTGGTCACATAGCATGGCATGGGCAACTTCCACAATGGTCCTGTTCTTTCTTTCAGCAACGCCATTTTGCTCATGAGTATATATGGTTGTGGTCTCCCTCTTTATGCCAGCTTCTCTGCAAATGTTATTGAACTCGTTTGTCTCATATTCAGTGCCATTATCGGTCCTCAAAATATTGATCTTCTTCCCTGTTTGATTTTCCACCAAGGCTTTGAAAGTACGAAACCACATGAAAGCCTCATCCTTCTTCTTCAAGAAGTATATCCTGGTTTTGCGAGAGAAGTCATCTATAAACGTCATATAATAAGAACATCCTCCCAAGGATGTCAGGAGCAACATACCAAACAAATCATAATGTATCAATTGCAAGACATCAGATGTCTTTGTGACACTTGAGGGGAAAGGTCCCCTTGTATGCTTTCCTTCGGCACAACCCTGACATACACCTTCATGATCATTTTTGAATTTGGGCATCCCTGTCACCACCTTCCTTGCTTCGGGAAGGGCTTTGTAATGAAGGTGTCCAAACCTCCGTTGCCATAGTTCGGTTTGATGGATAGTATCACATGTTATAGCCCCCAACGAACTTCCTCCAACCTGGTAGAGTGTATCAACTCTAAACCCGATCGTGATAGCTTCCTTGAATCTCTTCTTCCCGATGCGTACCTTCCCATCAACGAGTGCCACATTGAAACCTTTGTCTTCCATGGCCGAAATAGACACAAGGTTCTTCTTCAAATTAGGTACATACAGTACATCTTGCAAGCAGAGGACTTGACCTTGAGATAAGTAGAGGGTCACAGTCCCTGCCCCTTTCACGAGATATGGGGCATTATCTCCAAGGATAATTTTCAGATTAGTATCCTTCTCAACCAAATCAGAAAGAGCTTCCTTAAACCCAGTGAGGTGCCTTGAGGCACCATTATCAAGCAACCAGACATCCATAGTGTCAGGTGGAGATGCAGTAGAGAGGGCAGATACAAGAATGAAGTCATTTCTTTTATCATCAATAACATTTGATTCCTCATACCTGGAGTTTCTTGACCTTTTGAAAGGTTGCTCATTTCCATTGCGACCTGAGGGAGCCTTCCTCTTTGCTTTGAACCTGTTGTTCCTTTGATTGCCATTCTTCCTGTTGTTGTTGTTGTCATCATCCTCGGGAGAATCCTTTTTATTAGGGCATTCTCTAGCATAGTGGTCGGTCTTGTTACATGTGTAACATCTTCCTTTCTTTCCTTGGGCCCTTGCTCTTCCATGGTTCCCTGGACCACCATTGTTCTTCTTCTTAGCACGAGCGGTGAAGGCAACATTACCGTCATTTTCATATTCCATCATTCTTGTTTCCTCTTGAGGTCATCTTGACAATACTTTGTCAAAATTAGGAATCAAATTGTTTAGTAGTAGTGTTTACACGTATGCTGGTAGCTCTTCGTGGACAGAACTTGAGAGCATTGATAGCAGGTCATAGGGATGATGTAAATTTATGCAGATGTTGTATGCTTGATGTAACTTTACTTTCTCTTCAATTTCAGTCAGCAATCACATAAACAATAAAGTAAAATGTTGATAGAACATACCAGTAGATCAACAGAAGACAAGCTAGAAATATATATATTGTTGAACCCTTAGTTAAATTGAGAGGGGGGGTGAATCAGTTTAACACATTCATGGACTTTTAAAAGTTTCTTTTAAACTTATTTACGCCTTCATTTCATGATCAACTTATTATATAATGAAACATCAATCTTAATATGTGAGCAGCAAGTATTAAGCAGATTAAGTACAAAACATCAACACATAATCATCATGCATATGGACAACAAGTATAAGTGGAAACCCATAAGGGAGAAAACCACATCTTATTATTGTAGTGATGCAAAGGCAAGCTCCAACTCCCTCTCACCACTGATTTTCTGTAGGCTCCAACCTACAGGAGGCTACTACCTCAAATTCTGCATGCTACAACATGCAAGAAAGCTCAAACTCCCATCTGTTTTCTGTAGGCTACAACCCACAGGAGGCTCCTACCTTAACCAGCTACAACTGGACATCTATCAAGCTACAACTTGAAATGGAAGCACCAACTTCCTCACACTACTATGAAAACACACGCTGATTTACCTAGATATCAACTCTGTTCTATTCCTTCTTCATTGCTGTCCTCCAGCCTTCATATTTGCTTTAAATCATCTCTGGATCTTCACAGCTTCTCTTTCTGCTACTTCTTCTTCTTCCACTCTCACACCTTACGCTGCTTTCTCTAACCTCATGTTGTTCTGTCTTATAATATTCTGCTCTCTTCCATTCTGCAGTTTTCTAACAATCTTCAACTCTCTTCACTTCTGCTGCACACTCTCTCTTTCTCTCTCTCTGTTTTCGTAACCTTCTGCACATGGATATTACCTGTTTTATACAAATAACTTCATGGTTGTTTGTATTCTACAGGGAACATGAAGTGAATAGGCCTGACTCTATGCCTTCTACCCATTCGATTCCTCATTCTTCAGTTCAAGTTATTACATGAGAAATAATCATTACAACACTCATGGAGTTTTTCCTATGCCTACAGAGACTTGCCTTTGCATCACATACAATAAAATAATTAATTCATTTACATTTACAGTTACAACAAATATATTTCAATTCAGCCCTTTCAGCTCTCGGTTTGCCATATATTTGTCTTTTTTGCTGCTGTCACTGTCTTTTCAGTTTCTGCTTTTATATTCTAGGTCAGATGCATTTTTGTCCGACTTGACCCATTCTATTGTGTTTCTAACAGTGCCATCATATCTCCTTTTGCCCAACCATGCCTAGTCGCCGTCCTTCTTTTGCCCGCAACATTCAACAATTTGCTTTTCTCAACGGCCACAACCTCTTAACACTGTTTTGTACATGCTCGGGTCTTTTTAACTACGTGAGCCTTTCCTTGCCGTGTTCAACCTTTTCTTTTGTTACCTGTGTCTTTTGTGCTGTGTTCACCCTTTTCATCTGCCCGTGCTACCGCACCACTGTCTTGCACGAGTTCCTATTATGCGTTCATTCCATTCTTTTGTGACCTGTAGAGTATGGCCCACATACTATTTCCTTTATGCCCGTGATGGATTACAAATCTGGGCTTTAGTCATCATACATACATTTAAAAATGATCAACAGTGTAAACATTATACTATGGAAAATTTAACGAAACAAGGGCTTACAGGGTCCCACACCACATTGACCAATCACAGCGCATCGCATTTCACTTTCTTTATCGCACTTCAGCGATTCCAGTTATCCCATGTGCCTTCGTCCATCTGATCTCCTGATATGCGATATGCGAAGGGTCCCACTTTTACCAACTTACCTTTCCGTCTTCTCTTGACCTATGGTTATAAACCATATACTTATCCATATGATTAAAGCTTTTAATTATACTTCCGACTTATGGATTTTGCAATATGTCGACGTGCTTAAATAATGTTCTTACCTTGGTTAAAACAATATCGACATCATATTTATCTGGACCCACAGTTGTACACTGACAATCAGACATGTCAGTTCACTTTGTTGACCGTTCTAATCTCAACCGTCGATTTAATCTGCGTTAGATCGGACGATCATCGCTCTCCGTCTCTCAATTCGATGGTCCTCCATCCATCACAAATTCTCAAGGTTTATTACTCGGCTTAACATAAGTCATAAATACAATATAACTTGCCCCTCCATACATTGGTTTAAACACAAGATATCAGCATTACAATATATATCTGGGCCCACAGATTTCTTGACAGTCAATCTCACTTTTCAGAAAAAAACTATGGTTATAAACCATGATAAACCCAATCTTCCTTAACCTTATATGCGGAACTTATTCCTCTTCATAAATCTTTATGTGTTTACAAACCATATAAAATATCCTCTCTATATAATTTGAATTATACTTTAGTTAAAAATAATTACCAACATATATATGTTGGGTCCCACAACTTTCGTTATCCTCTGCACAACTTTTGATGCGAACACCGTTAGATCTTTGCCTCCTTTGATCGGACAGCTATCGCATAAAATTAAGCCCGACAACTTATCCTTCCAAACTAATGCGAAATAGGTGGTATTGCTTTGCGACCTGTCACTTCCGGGGGTCCATCGCATTCATTTCAACTTTTACCACTTACCACTTTGGATGCACGCGAATACCATCGCCGGTTCGTGAAACCACTCACACTGTTTACGAACACGTGTTTCAATCGTATCCACTCATTCCTTCATACATTCAGCATTTCACCTTTTGATTTCGTTCGTTGATCCTTCAGATCCAACGGTTGCTGTGCTCTCATTTCATTTTGCTCCATTGTTCCATAAGTTATGCCGATAACCAGAGATTTCTGCTTCTGCCACTGTTTCATTGAATGTTACACTATAACGTAGCTCCGAACACCCTCTTACCTTATTACTCTACACAGTGTGATTTGGATATCAAATTGCAGGGTTACGTTTTAACAATTTCAAGGGCATCAATCCATTCAGTGATCAATGCTCAATTTGGACATACGCTTTCTATCAGAATTCAATTTCAATTGAATGTTCGCTTCTTAAACACATAGTCTCATACCATTCCTTTGAATTTGCTCGATTCATCTGCATATATATATATATATATATATTGTGCCAAACCTTGATTTACACACGAGTTAAAACTGAATCAAACATTCAATCAATGCACACCATGATTCAGAAATCAAATTCCTCCATATATACATATAATCAAATAATTATAAAGGATCTCTTTTCTCTGGCCTGATATTCTGATCAATGACTCTTCTGTCTAATTTGCCCGTAGGCTTTCAACAACAACAGAAACCCTATCTGTTAAAAAAAAACTGCTTCTTGTCTAAACCCTCCTCTCGTAGCCTCTGCCACTTTACTTTCTTTCTCTGCAACAATTCCATCTGAATCTGATCTGCTCCCTTGTCTTGGTGCTGCTCCTTTGTGCTCCTTTGCCATCAATCACAATATTTCCAACATATATATATATATATATATATATATGTATATATGTGTGTGTGTGTGTTGGTGCACTACGGCGATCAGCAGGATGCTTCAACCAGCAAAGTCTTATTGGTCAACCAATCCAGTATGTGTCACATCACCCTCATCAAACAATCCAAGTCAACCAAAGTCAACACAACCCAAATAGTCAATGCTGTCCAAAAAGTCAATGCAGAACAACAGGAAGTCAAAGTCAATGCAGCACGGTCAATGGTCATCCTTTAACCTCGATTCTTGTGCCAAATAGTATGGATTGCAGAAATCAAAGTTTGTGCCAAAGTTTAGCTTTGTTTGACTATGCGCTGACCAAAGTCAACGCTGGTCAAGCCTGTGGTGGAAGCCCTAGATGTAGCAGAAAAGTCAACGTCCTTCTCCTACGTGTGAACAGATCCAACGTTGACCTTATTTATATCCATTAGTGAGGATGTGTGACACATTTGTTGGGGGTGTAAAACCTTAAGGCCGACCTGCACATATTTTGAATAGATTAAAAATAAATTCAAAATAAATGTTCTGCTCATCGGATCAAGATGATCTTTAGATCGATCTTGCACCTCTTTGAAAGAGGAACCCAATAAAAATATTGGTATCTTCACCTGAGCATCACAACATGGAGTTTGGACCTAGTTTTCCAAATTATCACTCCCTCTCAACTAGGGAGAACTCCATCCACCTGTGCAATCCAAACATCGTGCGTCATCCCGTCGTAACTTGCTTTGCTGGCCTCTTTATTTCAAAACAGAAGTGGGCAGTCACAAAGACATCATTCCCAGCTGACAGATTCAGCCCAGAGGTCCGAAACCTCTATAGGACTCACAAAGAGTCTCATACTAACCCGAAGTTGGTTTATCTGTCTCGAAGTCAGTAGGAGGTCCGAAACCTCACTAGACTTGATCCCAGATCAAGTGGTTGGACCGTGCCATCCTAGATAGAGAGTACGACAATCTCTGATGCGTCCATCAGTCTTTGCTACTAGTCTCTAGCTTTTGCCACCTCACTGGCCAAATGAGAGGTACTACCCATGAGCCCTGAACTCAATGGATAGGATAGATACGGGCCATAGATAATGAGAGGTGAACCAACTCAATCATCACAACGACGGGGCAGAAGCTCACCAACAAGGTTCGGCAAGCCTAGCCCTGTGGTTCCTTATAGCTCCGAGAAGCTATCCCCAAAGCCCCCTAGAGCTCCCTGAGCTCATCGTCCAACAGGACCCTCATCATAGGGTCGTTCCACGATACCAAGACTCTCATTTAAGGTTAGGATCTTGACCTTCCCTAGGGGCTTTGTGAGAATATCTGCGACCTACTCATCAGTTCCTATATGATCGAGCCTTATGGCGCCTCTCTGTACTATATCCCAGATAAAATGGTACCTGATATAAATATGCTTGGATCGATGATCGAACATGGGATTCTCGGACAAGCGAATCCCACTCTGGTTATCACAAAGTATCATGGTGGTATCTAGCACATGCCCAAACAACTCATTGAAGAGCTTTTGCAACCAAACTGCTTCACAGTAGGCCATACTCGCTGCAATGTATTCGGCCTCCGCGATGCTCAAAGCCACCGACTTTTGCTTCTTGCTCATCCATGATATCGAAGCAGATCCAAGTGAGAAGCAACATCCCGATGTGCTTTTACGATCCACCACACTGCTAGCCCAATCAACATCAGTATATCCAAGGAGTGTCACGCTCCCGCAGTGTATCTCAGCCCATGGTTTATCGTGCCCTGAAGATATCTCAGAAGATTCTTGGCACCAACCTAGTGAGTGTGATGAGGATCAACCATCTGTTGACTCAAAGTGTTCATTGCAAAACATATATCTGGACGGGTGTTCACTAAGAACATCAGGGCCCCTACGAGTTGATGATACTCAGTAGGATTTTCTAATATGGGCCCAGCAGCGCTGCCACTCAACTTCTTAAAGTTGAGCTCCATCGGTGTTGACACGGACTTACAGTCCACCATACCAAATCTTTCTAGAAGCTTCACAATGTATTTTCCTTGAGACAGGAAAATCTTGCCAGGTCTCTGCCAGACCTCTAGGCCTAGGAAATAGTGCATCAATCCTAGGTCCTTCATCCCGAACTCAGGAGCGAGCTCCCTCTTGCACTGATGAATGAGAGGGTTAGCACCTGTCAGGAAGAGGTCGTCCACATACAACACCAGAATGAGAGGCTTCTCTCTATCAACCTTGAAGTAAAGGTTCAGTTCAACATTACTACGAGTGAAGCCCAGCTTCATCAGGTAGGTATCTATCCTCTCGTACCAAGCTCTGGGTGCTTGCTTTAGCCCATAGAGGGATTTCTTCAACCTGCAGACATGGGTGTCTCGATCCTGGACTTCGAACCCCAGAGGTTGCTCCACATACACCTTTTCCTTTATCACACCATGCAGAAATGCGGTCTTCACATCCATCTGATGAAGACTCCATCCTTGCGTAGCAGCAAGGGCTATGATAGATCCAATGGTGGTATATCGGGCCACAGGTGCAAATATGTCATCATAGTCTATGCCTTCCTTTTGAGAGAAGCCACGGCCAACGAATCTTGCCTTGAAATTTTCAGCACTTCCATAAGATCAATGCTTGATCTTGTAGAGCCATTTCGAGGTGACAACTGCTTTGTCCTCCGGTCTTGGAACCACATCCCAGACATCATTCTTCATTATGGACTCATACTCTTCGTGCATAGCATCCCTCCAGACTTGATGCTTTACGACTTCCTCAAAAGTTCCAGGCTCAGATTGTACAATAGTACTCATGGCTGCTAGATACCCTTGGTGTGTACTCGGCTTCTTGCTTTCACGAAATGTCCCCCTTGGGGCCATATGTCCCTCCGCATCCTCGAGAGTGTCCCTGAGCCATGATGGTCTCTTCCCTAGTGAAGGAGGTGGATCGATCGGGTCCATCGACCCTTCAACATTGAGCATCGTTTCATCCTTCGGTCCTTCTTGATTTCCAGGCCTTGCTTCATGATCTTCCTCAGATCTCAGAAGATTGACTATTTTCCTCTGGGAAGCATCTTCGTCAAAAGTGACATCGTGGCATATCTCCACTTCCCTTTGACCAGGCACATAAAATCTATAGGCCTTCGAAGTTTCGCTGTAGCCCACAAACATTCCCTTCTTCCCAGAAGCATCCAACTTGCTCCTCTTCTCTTTCGGCACATGAAAATAAGCAGGACATCCAAAAACTCTAAAATGTGAGACGTTAGAGCAGAATGCGGGCATTGGTTTTGTATGTACACAACAATGTTCGCAGCTTCTCCCCATAGAAACTTCGGTAGACCTTGGTCACATAGCATGGCACGGGCAGCTTCCACAATGGTCCTATTCTTTCGTTCAACGACGCCATTCTGCTCAGGAGTGTAGACAGTTGTGGTCTCTCTCTTAATGCCAACTTCTCTGCAAAAGTTCTTGAACTCGTTTGTCTCATATTTAATGCCATTATTGGTCCTCAAAATTTTGATCTTCTTCCCTGTCAGATTTTCCACCAAGTCTTTGAAGGTACGGAACCACATGAAAGCCTCATCCTTCTTCTTCAAGAAGTATATCCAGGATTTGCGAGAAAAGTCATCTATGAATGTCATATAATAAGAACATCCTCCCAAGGATGTCACGGACAGCATACCAGACAGATCAGAATGTACTAATTGCAAGACATCAGATGTCTTTGTAACGCTTGAGGGGAAAGGTCCCCTTGTATGCTTTCCTTCGGCACAACCCTGGCATACACCTTCATGATTATTTGAGAACTCGGGCATCCCCGTCACCACCTTGCTTCGCGAAGGGCTTTGTAGTGAAGGTGTCCAAACCTCTGGTGCCATAGTTTAGTTTGTCGGATAGTATCTCATGTCATCGCTCCCAGTGGACTTCCTCCAACCTGGGAGAGTGTATCAACTCTAAACCCAGTCGTGATAGCTTCCTTGAAGCTCTTCTTCCACATGCACACCTTTCCATCAATGAATGCCACATTAAAACCTTTGTCTTCCATGGCCGATATAGAGACAAGGTTCTTCTTCAAATTAGGTACATATAGTACATCTTGCAAGCAAAGGACTTGACCTTGAGACAAGTGGAGGGTCACAGTCCCTGCCCCTTTCACGAGATATGTGGCATTATCTCCAAGGATAATTTCCAGATTAGTATCTTTTTCAACCATATCAGAGAGTGCTTCCTTGAACCCAGTGATGTGCCTTGAGGCACCACTATTTATCAACCAGACATCCATAGTGTCGGGTGGAGATGCAACAAAGAGGGCACATACAAGAATGAATTCATTTCTTTTATCAACAACATTTGATTCCTCATACTTGGAGTTTCTCGACCTTTTGAAAGGTTGACCATTTCCGCTAGAGGGAGCCTTCCTCTTTCCCTTGAACCTGTTGTTCCTTTGATTGCCATTCCTCCGGTTATTGTTGTTGTCATCACCATCGGGAGAATCCTTCTTGAAAGGACATTCTATAGGACCTGGCCTATGACAAGTGTAACACTTGCCCTTCTTTCCTTGGGCCCCTGCTCTTCCTTTGTTCTTTGGACCACCAATGTTCTTCTTTCTAGAATGAGCAGCGTAGGCAACATTTCCTTCATTTTCATACTCCTTCATTCTTGTCTCTTCTTGAACGCATCTCGATAGTACTTCGTCAAAGACAGGTATCACATTGTTATTGAGAATGGTAGTGTTGAACACATGCCATTCGGATGGGAGCCCTGCAAGTGCGGTGAGTACCATCTCTCGATCAGGTATTGTTTCCCCAATAGCCAGCAGATTGTTCCTGATCTCGGTCAGCTTCAGAAAGTATGATTGAATAGACTCATTCCTGCCTTTCTTCAGATTCTTCAATTGATTATTTAAGAATAGGACTTGATTCGCATTGTTGGCCTTGAACATGTAGACCAACTTATCATACATTTCTTTTGATGTGCCCAACTCAGAGATGTAGGCAACCAGACTCTTGTGAATTGAGTCCCTGATCATCAACTTTGCTTTGGTCTCTCCCTTCTTATACCTTTTTTTGGCGGCAACAGTTGCAGTGGATGGAGGCTCTTGGATTTTACCCTACACATAGTCCATGACATCTTGGTCCTCCAACATAAGATCCAATGTCATCTTCCAAGCATGGAAGTCATCCTTCCTAGTCAATTAGTCATCAGCCTTGAAGCCATTGTAGTTTGAGGAACCCATCCTCTTCTTCGGTGATTGCTACAAATTAGGGCTTTGTCTTCACCTCAGCTCTGATACCTTGTAAATTTATGCAAATGTTCTATGCTTGATGCAACTTTACTTTCTCTTCAATTTCAGTCAGTAGTCACATAAACAATGAAGTAAAATGCTGATAGGACATACCAATAGATCAACAGAAGATAAGCCAGAAATATATATATGTGTTGGTGCGTTACGACGATTAGCAAGATGCTTCAACCAACAAAGTCTTATTGGTCAGCCAACCCAGTATGTGTCACATCACTCTCATCAAACAATCCAAATCAACCAAAGTCAACACAGCCCAAATAGTCAATGTTGTCCAGAAAGTCAACGTAGAACAACAACAAGTCAAAGTCAACGCAGCACGGTCAATGGTCAACCTTTGACCTCGGTTCTTGTGCTAAATAGTATGGACTGCAGAAATCGAAGTTTGTGCCAAAGTTCAGCTCTGTTTGACCATGCGTTGACCATAGTCAACGCTGGTCAAACCTGCAGTGGAAGCCCTAGTTGCAATAGAAAAGTCAACGTCCTTCTCCCATGTGTGAACAGATCTAGCATTGACCTTATTTATATCCATCAGTGAGGGTGTGTGACACATTTGCTGGGGGTGTAAAACCTTAAGGCCGACCTGCACATATTTTGAATAGATTAAAAATAAATTCAAAATAAATGATCTACTCATCGGATCAAGATGATCTTTAGATCGATATTGCACCCTTCTGAAAGAGGAACCCAATAAAAATATTGGTATCTTCATCTAAGTATCACAACATGGGGTTTGGACCTAGTTGTCCAAATTAATAGATGACCTTGTGAAAATACCTAGATCTCAATCAATCTAAGGAATCCTACTACAACCATCCAAATTACTTCATCTATTATGTATTTACTTTACACAATTATTTCTAAATACATTCATGAAATACTGAAGCAATCACTGAAGCAACCTACACTACAATAATTATGATTTTGAAACAAGGACACTGAACAAGGAAATCATTCGCACATATGACACCTTTATTTTGGACCAAGTCCCCAGAAAAACGCAATGCGGGAAAACCAGTGCAACAGATCAGAGGGTTTTATTATTATGCAATAGCAGTGTCTGAATACATCTTTGAATTCCCTAGGGTGATTCAGTTATAGAGAGAAATACCGACAAAATAATTTGTGAGGATTTACCTCACTCAATCACTGAATTTATGGTTGATTCAGATGAAGAAAACACTACCCTGCAGAAGCTCTGTGCAGATCTAGCGTTAGAACTTCCAGCCACTGCGTCACCCCCTTCCAGGCTCAACATTGGCCCTCAACCAAGTCGTTTTGCCACTGTGGACCCTGAGGAATAGCCTCCTAGTGCCACTTTCCGGATCTCGACCATTGAAACTGATTCACCATCAAAATTCTGAAAACCCTTCCTCTGCCTCTGCGCTACTTCTACGTGAGCCTACACAGTCACTGTGTCAACCCTCTTCCTTCAACGCTGGCTTTGGTTAGATCTCTTATACCTCTCTCGACTGATGCTCCACCAGCTGAGAAAATCTCTTCCTCTCCGGATGCTATCTCTGCCCCTCACTGCTCAGATCTTTGCTTGAATTTCTTAGCAAAACCGCCCCAGAAATTTCGATCTTAGATCAATTCAGTGTCTTGGTGTATTTTCCAAATGACCCTCAAGCCTTCCTTTATAGTCTTCTCGTTGACATATCAATGGCCCATATTAGATGTCTAATCAACGACTAAGATTATAACATGACTTGATCCATTTCCTCTAGAAGATTCACACTCTGTTTTATTTAATACGCTTTAATTATTTAATATCCCTAAGTTTAGACTTAGGGTCCCCATTAAAATAATTAATTTTTCAAATAAAACAAAATCCGAGTGGAATTTCCATGAACGCTTTCTGGGTTCTTTGGAATACTAGTTTCTAAGATTCTACACCAAATTTGAGACTTAGGGCTCTTTCTAATGCTACAAAAATCAACACACCCTCTTAACCAAGAAAGTGTTCTAGCAATAATGCCTGCTGCATACTGTTCTGACCCTGAAGCATCCTCTGTGCTGCTGATGCTGTCCACCAACACTGCGCTGTTGCTGCCACTGTACTATTGCCCATGACACTGCCACTGCCACTGTTGCATCTGTACTACAACTCCCTCTCAAGTGCTGCATCTGCTATGTTGCTAACACTGCATCTGTACTGCAACTCAGCTGTTGAGAGAAACAATTGAAACTCATCCAAAACTGAAAAAGTGTTCAGTGGATGCATCTCGGTGCTGAAGAATTTGATTGCTGATAGCTACTACATTGTCCCTTTGATGCTTTGCGCTTCTGCTGCTCTGCACCACTGTGCATTGCACTGCTGCTATTGCCTCTGCTCTGTGCTGCTCCAGAAATGAACACTGCTATCTACTGCACTGCCATCTCCATCACTCCTCGGCTCCATCTGAATACTCCATCTCGCTACTGCTGATCATGTCCTCCCATAGCAAGTTATGATCCATGAGGTGGGCTCCTCAAGGATCTTGCCCAATTGAATTTCAAAGAAATATAGCTCAATATCGCCCCACTTCTGACTAGGAGAATCATGAGCACTCATGGCCACCTCTTCCTCCTCGATTCTCGCAGCTGCAACCTTTGGGTCATGCTTCTCATCTTTGCCCTTCTTCTTCAGACACTGAGATGCATAGTGGCCCATCTAGTCACATCTGAAGCACTTGGAAGCATCACACTTCGATTTCTGTTGTGCCTGCTGTCCCTTAAATGCAAAGGCTGCATTCTCCTCTTCCTCCACGGTTTTCGATCCGCTTCCACTACACCCATCAATTTTTCACTTGACGAGGTCTCTCCTCAGCTCTTCCTCCTGAAAAGTTGACCACAAATTCTCCCAGCTAGGTAACGCTTCTTGGCCCAATATGCTCTGGACAAACACTTGCCACTCCTCCGTGACATTGTTAAGGGCCATCTGTACCATGGTTGCAGCTGTAGGTGTAGCACCTACTACAGAAAGCTGATCTCGAACCTCCTGAAACCGCATGAGGTATGAAGCCACACGCTCTCGTTTCCGCATTTGGATCATACGGAGCTTCTGCTCCAAGTACAACTTCTGCTGCTCGAAAGATCCCTCATATAGGTCATGCAAAGCTATCGACATCTCTCTGGCAGTAACCTTGCCAGCCACATGTGAGACGATGTGATCCTTGACACCATCAAGGAGCAACCTCTTCGCCTTGGCCATATCTTCCTTGTAGTTCTTGAGCAAATCCACATCCGTAGGAACAGCTATCACATTCTCCACGAACGCCTTCAGATCATGTTCATCCAGAAGGAACTGAGCACTCTCCTTCCAGATCATATAGTTGGAGGAGCCCTCCAACTGATCCTGATCACGAAGTCCGTGAGATGGCATCTCAACCGAAAAACTGTCGAATCTCTTACCTCTTTCTCGCTACTGTGCAGTCCCTGGCAGGCTTACGCACTCCCTGATGGAGTTGTAAGTTCTGTTGCTCCTCTATTACTCAGCAACTGAGAAATGATGACTTCCTCGGCTAGGAAGTCATTAAGGAAGAATTCCCTCAATATGTGCTCTGACTCCTTCTGATGCTTTTCTACCCATCTTCAGAAAACCATGTCCGTCTGTCTTCTGCGTGGAGACTCTGTGCTGCTCCCTCTGCCACAACATGATCTCGAATCTAGAAGCCCTTCTCTCTGTCGACTCAGTCAGAGAGAGACTGCCACAAAAATCTTAGCCCTCCTGGCTAGAACTGCACAATCCTTCAATGGATTGTTCTGCTTCACTGCAACAAAAACGACCTTCACTTCAGAATTCAGATTTGTTCTTCCTGTTTTACATCAATGCTCTGATACCATGTGAAAATTCCTAGATCTCAATCAATCTAAGGAATCCTATTGCAACCATCCGAATTACTTCATCTATTATGTAATTTAATCGACACAATTATTTTTGAATACATTCATGAAATACTAAAGCAATTATTGAAGCAACCTACACTACAATAATTATGATTATGAAACAAGGAAACTGAGCAAGGAAATCATTCACACATATGACACCTTTATTTTGGACTAAGTCCCTGGAAAAACCTAATGCGGGAAAACGGTGCAACAGATCTGAGGTTTTATTATTATGCAGGGGCAATGTTTGAATACATCTCTAAATACCTCTAGGGTGATTCAGTTACAGAGAGAAATACTGGCAAAAGAATTTGTGAGGATTTACCTCACTCAATCACTGAATTTCCCACTGATCCGGATGAAGAAAACACTTTCCCGGAGAAGCTCTGTGCAACCTCTTCTCAGATCTAGCGCTGGAACTTCTAGCCACTGCGTCACCCCCTTCCAGGCTCAACGTTGGCGCTCAACCAAGTCGTTTTGCCTCTGTGGACCTTGAGGAACAACCTCTTGGTGCCACTTTCCAGATCCCGGCCTCTGAAATTGATCCACCAACAAAATTCCAGAAACCCTTCCTCTGCCTCTACGCTACTTTCGCATGAGCCTATGCAGTCACTACTTCAGCCCTCTTCCTTCAGCGTTTTCTTTGGTTAGATCTCTTCTGCCTCTCTCTGACTGATGCTCCACCAACTAAGAAAATCTCTTCCTCTCCTGATGCTATCTCTGTTGCTCACTGCTTAGATCTCTAGCTCAAATTTCTCATCAAACCTGCCCCAGAAATTTCGTTCTTAGATCAATTCAGCATCTCGGTGTATTTTCCAAATGACCCTCAAGCCTTCCTTTGTAGTCCTCTCATTGACATATCAACGGCCCAGATTAAATGTCTAATCAACGACTAAGATTATAACATGTCTTGTCCCATGTCCTCTAGAAGATTCACACTCTGTTTTATTTAATACCTTTTAATTATTTAATATCCCTAATTTTAGACTTAGGCTCCCCATTAAAATAATTAATTTTTCAAATAAAACAAAATCAGAGTGGAATTTCCACTAACGCTTTTTGGGTTCTTTGGAATACTAGTGTCTAAGCCTCTACACCAAATTTGAGACTTAGCACTTTCTGATGCTATAAAAACCAACAGACTTGAGGCACCTTGTTTTGTGTCATTATTTGATAGCAGTACCAGATGGTTGTAGCAACAAGTGCAACCTAATACGATGATGACAGTGGTTGTGCATTGATGCCATTCATGAGCAGTGACACGCAGTGGTCGCTAGCGGTTGTGCAATGATTTGTAGTGACAGTGATATACAATGTGCAGTGATAGTGATAGCGTGATAGCTTGATGTGTAGCTTTGTGTAATGATCAGTTTGTGGGAATAGTGATGGGCGACTACCAGGGTTTGACATTTATTCTACATCTTTCTTACAACTATTCTACATTGATTCAGAGTACAGGGGATCCATTGTGAAAATTGTGAAATGTGATCTACTGACTCTTCTGGGTGATTGGAGTCACCTTCAGGTTATTTCCTGAGAATGCATTAGGGCGGTAGGGTGGTGTTAGGGCAAGTTGTGGCTTGCACAGGGCATTGTGGCATCCATTTAGTTGTGGCTGATAAACTGACATGGCAACGAAGCATCCTTTTCGACAACCACTTGTAAACATAGTGTTGGGGCACTCATCAGGTTGTGGCCTGATCTACAGGGCGTTGGGGCATCCTTTTGGTTGCAACAGGATGTTAGGGTTTAGTAGTGTCCTACAGGTTGTGGCCTGTGAATTAGGGGGTTGACGCATCCCTCAGTTGTAGCTGAAATCTTGATGTAATTAACATTTCTTTTAAAGAGAGAAGAAGACAATTACTGAACAAGCGTTCGGTGGTTTTTGACCCAGAGGGGGTTTTCCACCTAAAAATCTCTGTGTATATTGTTTTATCTTTCTGCATTGTTGTATGGTGTTGTCTACTGCTGATTATTTTTTTATAATTGTTGAAGAAGAACATTAATAATAATTGAAGAATAACTAATGCTCTGAAAAGGATTAAAAAGCAATGTTGTGAACATCGGAATCGGGATAAAATCGGCAAGGGTCCAAAACACCAAAAAATCGTAAAAATCGGGAAAATATCGGTAAAAAATCGGCAAACATCGCCAAAATTAAGATACCATGAAAATATCTTTAAAAATCGGCAAACATTGGCCAAGCCAAAAAATCGTGATTTCGAGATAAAATCAGGATGTTATTGTGATGTTCGCAACATTGTTAGAAAGTGCTAATTGGTAAGAAAGATTAATTCACCGCCCCTCTCAGTAATTCCAAAAATTGGAATTAGAGCTTGGTTCGTTTAGTAACAACTTAACCATTGGATAACAATTTCAGAGCATAGAGATGGGAAAGTGAAAGAAGAAGATTGTAAGGATTTCAAAGGAAGGTACATGTACAACAAAATCTGGAGAAAGTGAGTATTGTGTAACAACCCCTGATTTTGATGCAGAGAATTACTGATATGGGAATCCAAGATGGAAGTACATTTGCAGGCACATGGAGTATGGGAATCACTTGTTTCTGGAGACATGTCTACTGATGAAGCTAAAAGGTACAATTTAAAGGCCATGAATGTAATTTTGAATGTTTTTCCAAATTCTGTGAAAACAAAAGATGGTCAATGTTTAACAGCTAAAGCTCTTTGGGAAAAGCTTCATAATCTCTATTCAATAAAGTAATTAGGTCAAGATGTTATTGAAAATTCAGACCCTTCTGATTATGATGAAGAAATTGGAGAAATGAGTAAGGCAGAGTTTCAAAATCAAGTCATCAAGCTGATAAAGGAGCTCAAAAGTCAAAAGGAAAAGATAAGACTTTTGGAAGCAGAATCGAAGACAACAAAATAACTCATCAAGGAAAATGAAGAGTTTGAGAAGATGATTAGCAGTCTTAGAACTCATTGGAAGAAGTCAAGAATAAAGAGACACAAGACCTCAAGATTGAAATCAAATGGAAGCAACGAGAACTCAACACATCCTTTGCAGATATTAGGAAGCAGAAATGGAAAGGAAGGAATCTGATCAAAGATACATATCCGTAGTTGACCAAAAGCAAAAGGAATTGGAAACCTCTTCAGTTGAACTAAGCAAGCCCAAGATTGAAAATGAGGAGCAAAAGGAATAGATACAGGTTCTCAACAGAGAAATAGAGAAGACGACTCTTCTCAAGCTATAGGTTGAGCACGTAGAAAGAAGAAGGGAGATCTTGAAAATATGGTTTCAAGAAGATCTTGCTCAAAAGCAAGAAGAAGTTGATGCAACACTTAATGAGATCAACAGGCTCAAAGAAAAGGACCATTTACAGGTTATGGACAGGACAAATAAAGAATTCGAAAAAAGAATAGGTAAGGCTCCAATTGATGAAGGTACAAGCTCCATAACCTTTTAGCTTCATCGGTATAACCTTTTAGCTTCATCGGTAGATGTGTCTCCAGAAACAACTGATTCCCATACTCCATGTGCCTGCAAATGTACTTCCATCCTAGACATCTCAAAGATTAAATGCTTTCGGTGTGGTGAGAAATGAATGTTGCTATCTACCACACTATCGTCTCCATCACCCCTCGACTCCATCTGAATACTCCATCCCGCTACTGCTGATCATGGGCTCTCGTAGAAAGGTATGATCCATGAGGTGGGCTCCTCAACGATCCTGCCCAACTGAAGTTCAAAGAACTAAAACTCAATATCACCCCACTTCTCACTAAGAGAAGCATGGGCACTCATGGCCAACTCATCCTCCTCGATTTTTGCTGCTGCAACCTTCGGGTCATGCTTCTCATCTTTGTGCTTCTTCTTCAGAGGACACTGAGATGCATAGTGGCACATCTCGCCGCATCTGAAGCACTTGACCTTAGAAGCATCACAAAAAGAATCACACTTCGGTTTTCGTTGTGCCTGCTGTCCCTTCGATCCAAGGGCTACGTTCTCCTCTTCCTCCACAATTTTTCTTTTTCGCTTCCACTAATGCCATCAAGTTTGCACTTGACGCGGTCTCTCCTCAGCTCTTCCTATTGAAAAGCTACCCACAACTGCTCCCAACTAGGTAATGTTGCTCGAACCAGTATGCTCTGGACAAACACCTTCCACTCCTTCGTGACACTGTTAAGGGCCATCCGTACCATGGTTGGCGCTGTAGGTGTAGCACCTGCCACCTTCTGCTGACAGCTGATCTCGAACCTCCTAAAACCGTATGAGGTATGAAGCCATGTGCTCCCCTTTCCGCATCTGGATCATACAAAGCTTCTGCTCCAAGTAAAACTTATGCTACTCGGAAGATCCCTCATATAGGTCATGCAAAGCTACCTACATCTCTCTGGCAGGTTGTCGAATCTGCTCCCTCTTTCTCCCTACTGCGCAGTCCCTGGCAGGCTTATGCACTCCTTGATGGAGTTGTAAGTTTTGCTGCTCCTCTACTACTCAACGACTTTGAAATGTTGATTTCCTCGGCTAGGAAATCACTGAGGAAGAATTCTCCAAATATGGGCTCTGACTCCTTCTGACGCTTTTCTGCCCAGCGACAGCTTCAGAAAATTGCGTCCCTCTGTCTTTTGCATGGAGGCTCTGCGCTGCTCCCTCTTTCACAGCAAGATTTCGAATCTGGAAGCCCTTTCTCTCTATCGACTCACTCAAAGAGAGACTGCAATGAAAATCTCAGGCCTCTTGGCCAGAACTGTGCAATCCTTCAGTGGATTTGTTCCGCTGCACTGTAGCAAAAACAACCTTCACTTTAGAATTGATATCCGTTCTTCTTGTTTCACATCAATGCTCTGATACCATGTGAAAATTCCTAGATCTAAATAGATCTAATGAATCCTACTGCAACCATCCGAATTACTTCATCTATTAGGTAATTTACTTTACACAATTATTTCTAAATACATTCATGAAATATTGAAGCAATCACTGAAGCAACCTACACTACAATAATTATGATTTTGAAACAAGGAAACTGAACAAGGAAATCATTCACACATATGACACCTTTATTTTGGACTAAGTCCCTGGAAAAACCCAATGCGGGAAAACCAGTGCAATAGATCTGAGGGTTTTATTATTAAGTAATAGCAATGTCTGAATACATCTCTGAATACCCCTAGGGTGATTCAGTTAGAAAGAGAAATACTAGCAAAAGAATTTGTGAGGATTTAATCATTTACCTCACTGAATCACTGAGTTTCTGGTTGATTCGGATGAAGAAAAACCTGCACTGGGGAGGCTCTGCGCAGTCCCAGTGTTGCAATTTGCAGCCTCTACGTCAGCCCCTTCCAGGCTCAGCGTTTAGCCCCAGCCAAGTGCTTTTGCCTCCTTGGACCCTGATGAACAACCTCCCGATGCCACTTTCCGGATCCCGGCCTCCGAAACTAATCCACCAGCGAAATTCCGAAAACCCTTCATCTGCCTTTGCGTGAGCCTACACAGTCATTGCGTCAACCCTCTTCCTTCAACATTGGCTTTGGCTAGATCTCTTCTGCCTCTCTCTGATTGATGCTCCACTAGCTGAGAAAATCTCTTCCTCTTTGGATGATTTCTCTGCCCCTCACTACTCAGATCTCTAGCTCGATTTTCTCAACAAACCACGCCCCAGAAATTTCAATCTTAGATCAATTCAGTGTCTCGGTGTATTTTCCAAATGACCCTCAAGCCTTCATTTATAGTCTTCTCGTTGACATATTAACGACCCAGATTAAATGTCTAATCAATGGCTTAGATCATAATATGATTTGATCCATGTCCTGTAGAAGATTCACACTCTATTTTATTTAGTACCCTTTAATTATTTAATTTCCCTAAGTTTAGACTTAGGGTCCTCATTAAAATAATTAATTTTTCAAATAAAACAAAATCCTAGTGGAATTTCCACAAACGCTTTCTGGGTTCTTTGGAATACAAATGTCTAAGCCTCCACACCAAATTTGAGACTTAGAGCACTTTCTGATGCTACAAAAATCAACATGATCCGCAGGCTACAACTGTGAGGATCGAGGAGGAAGAATTCGCGATGATTGCCCACATATCACCAGGGGAGAATTGGGGTGATCTAGAGCTATAGTTCGAAAGAATTGTAGTTGAGAAGGATTCTTGAGAAGTCCACCTCTTGGATCATTACCTTGCTACGAGAGCCCAAATCAGAAGTAGCAGGATGGACCAGTGTCAGTGGGTGCAAAGGAGTGCTGAAGTGATAGCGTAGTGGCTAGTGAGCGCCAGAATTTGAGCTTCACATAGTGGAGTTGGAAAAAGTGCAGGAAGGCACAACGTAGAGTCAGTAGTAGTGCAGGAAGGTGGCGTAGAGTCAACAGCAGCGCAACAGCTTCAGAGGGTTAGCCTAGAGACTAGCAACGATCAGATGTTCAGTACTAGATGCATCATACTGAATACTTAATTCAGAAATTGGATGTTTTTCTGTTGCAATAAGAAAAAGAGTTGCAGTGTGGTAGCAGTTGGCAACAGTACGCAGAGTTAGCAGCAGCATAGAGGCAACAACACAATGTTTGTAGGTAGTAGTGTCAGACATCAGCAACGCAGAGGGAGATGTTATAGACGCAGGGTGATACTTCAACAGAATGTATTGCTAGAGCACATTCCTCGCTGAGAGGGAGTGTTGATTTCTAGTAGCATCGGATGTGCTCTAAGTCTCGAATTTTGCTGGGAGTCTTAGACACATTTATTCCAAAGAACCCAAAAAGGGTTTTGGGAAATTCCACCTGGATTGTATTTTATTAAAATAATTAATTATTTTAATGGGACCCTAAGTTTAAACATAGGAAAATTAAATAATTAAAGGGTATTAATAAAACAGGGTGTGAATCTTCTAGAAAAAGGACGGAGATCAAGTCAAGTTAATCTTAGTCGTTGATTAGCGATTTAATCTCGGTCGTTGTAGTCTCAACGAGAAGATTATAAGAAGGACTTGATGGAGCATTTGGAAAAGACACCGACAGAGTCTAGAGATTGAAATTCTTTAGTGAGCAGTGCTCAAGGAGAAGATAGATCAAGTTGATTCTTGCAGAGAGGGGCAGAGATAATTTTCAGGTTGGAGATCTTTTCTGATCCAGAGAGTACAAGGCAGAGAGGGAAGAGAGCAGTCCGGAGAGGCAACACAGAGCCAACCATGCATAGGCCATGCAAAGGCTGCGCAGAGCTTTAGAGGGAGTCTGTATTTTTGCTGGGGAACAGTTAGGATCCAGTGTCGGAGCCGGGGTATGAGACCGGGAGGCCAGAGGGCTGAAGTTTCCATCTAACAGCCAGATCATAGGAGGTGTAGCGCAGTCCCAACAGCAGTGACACAGTGACTGCGCAGAGACCCATCTCCAACAAAGATCAGAGCCAAATCTTCCAGTGACGAGGTGAGATCATCTCGCTAGCTTTTTCTTCATTTAGATCTCTGTATAGGATTGCCAGTCAGGGCATCCAAAGAATTATACTCAGAAATTACTGCTTAATAATATCGAACCCTCAGCTGTTGCACTGGTTTTCTCGCATTGGGATTTTTCGGGGACTTAGTCCAAAAACAACGTTGTCATTTGTGTGTTATTTATTTTCTTGCTCAGATCTTGTTTCTGCATTTAATTTTCGCAGTTTATTTAAGTGAGGGTTGCAGTGTGATGTATTCAGTGTTTGTCATACTTAACTGCAAATAAAATGTTAAGTAAAAGTTAACAGTTAGGTGAATATTTTCCAGTTGCTGCAATAGCATTCCAGATCTAGGAATTTTCACACAGCTAATGACCATCTAGGTGAAAATTTTTCTCCTATGTACACTACCCACAGGTGGTGGGTAACAGTCAACATTTCCCTTAATTCTCCCTGTTTCTTGTTAGGCCCATCCAGACAAGATTTTAAAGATTTTATATGTTCCCTTTGGCTCTGTAATTCTTTAGTTGGTTGCCATTTTTTTCCTTCTTAAGTCCATGTGACTTTTCTTTAATAACTATTGGCACACACTTGTGGAATTGCACATCCATGATTGCATGGAAAATTCAGAAGAAATGTATGGATTATCTGCAGACTTTTATGGGTGGCAGACACTGTATGGAGAGACAGATAATCAGTTGGTACGACGGTGGCGTGGGTGTATGTTGGCAGCATGAATGTATGGAAAAAGTTGATTGGTGGCAAAAGGCGGTTGTTGTGGTTGTACAATAGTGGCTGGTGCGGTTGTATGGTGGTGACTGAGACTGTTGAGTGTTGATGACATCATGGATACCCCCTTCATATGGTTGGCTCTGATGTGGATTGTGTTGGACTTACTTTATAAAAGAATTTATAATAGGATATAACCAATAATGTGTAAATAAATGATGTATATGAATGAATGAATGTGGCTTTGTATATAAAGCAATGTTATCAGGACTGAACCTGTGATCGAACTGAAAAATCTTGTGGACCAGGAACTGGTCAGAACTGGACCGAAACTGGAAAAAAACGATTTACCAAAAACACTTAAAATATTCATATTTTAAAGAAAAACATATATATTCATGTGCATCAATATGAATCCAAACCATTTATACACAAGTATCCAAAAGTTCTCATTTACATAGCATGTAAGGGAGCACATAACCAAAATTTCATCGAGTGAAATCCATCTATGAACCGAAAATACATCAACAAATAGGCTCTAGATGGCCTCTATCATCCAAAAAAAATTATGTTACAACAAATGCCTACATATCATCAAAATCATTGCCTATATTGGGGTATTTGTCATCAATATAACCATTTAGGCATAAAATAAGATAGAAAAAATATAGCATGTCATGTCAAGATTCTGTTTGAGTGGTGGGTACATTTTTAGTAGAGTCATGATAGAGGAGTTCGACAACCAATGCCGCTAACATCAAAGTACAAAGGGCTTGGTGCTCTTTATTAAATACTAGTTCCATACCCTCGTACATGACAAAATCCAATGGAAACGTTGCAATCCTCCCAATCCTGAAATCTTGAAAAACTGTTAAGTCTGCTGTATTTTGATTGAAATCTAAAATTCTACTTTCTCCATACTGAATCCAATGAAGTCGGAACCACTCTCAAGCATCATGAGTCATTTCATGGTTTCATTTTCATCCTTTTACTTTAAGAATTTAACATTACCATGAATTGCATAGCAATACTAGGGCTATAGGCTTGATTATTAGGTTGAGGGCCATAGGCTTGAATATTATTCTAGCTTAGGGGAGAATTAGAAGTGGGCCAACCAACTGAAAAAAAAAATAAAAAAAATAAAAAAATAAAAAAAATAAAAAAATTTATGCTGGCCTGCATAGGTACAAACTGCATGGAACCTGTCTTGAACCGGCTGGTTCAGACCAGTTTTGTGCCAAAAACGGCCGAACTGGCTGGTTCCACCGGTTCTGAGAACACTGATATAAAGATGACTTGGAGGGGGGCTGTGTGTCTTTTTTATATTGTATCTATTACTTATCTTTATTTTATTATATATTCACTAGTATTCTATTATCTGTGCCTTATTTTTATTTTATGTATATAAGTATCCCACAGTTCATTCTGATTTTATTCTGCTTTTCAGTACAGAAGAGGTTATGATGCCCATTATATATGTTCTTCCACTTTTTGTTTCTGTTTGCAAAAACAAATTTTGAAATATAAGATAATTTTCAAAAAAAGTTGTCAGTCATACTGATGCTAAATAAAACTGACCTATCACGGACATAATATTTGGTGATTTTTCATTTCCTTTGGTAATGCAAATACTTTACAAATTATCCACTACTACACATACATACTGCAGCTCTGACTTACATATCATGTATGAGTATAATGAATCTATCTATTTACAAGGTACATCATATGGCATAATGGAGGAGCCTGTATCTGCATGAAGCCACGTTTTGGATTTGAATCTGTAGTGACCCTGTGCAGCATTTCGTCTAACCAATTTAGTTTACCTGCTTTCATGTTTGAGTGGGTTCTGTATTATATAATGTGAGTTCTTGCTACCATGCTTTATCAAGATGAGTTTAATATAAAGTAATTTTTGCAGGTGCCATCTGCTAATAGAGTACCGTCAAATTGGATCAAAGTCAACAACACCAAAAAAACAATTCGATATCATCCTCCAGAAGTTCTAGCAGCTCTAGATAAGCTAGCCATTGTTAAAGAGGAATTGACTGTTGCATGTATGAAGGCCTGGGATGCTTTTCTTGCAGAGTTTGCTGTTCACTATACAGATTTTCGAGCCGCTGTGCAAGCTTTGGCTGCACTAGACTGTCTTCATTCGCTTGCTATCCTATCACGTAAACAGGTAGCTGCTTATGTGGTTTATGTCATCAACCTAGATGATTAACTAAGGAGACACTAAATATTCTTGAAGTTGTACCCTGCCCCATACTGCATTTGTGTTACAGAAAATTGTACACACTATTTAACTTTCAACCTTTCCACTGTTTGTAGGGCTATGTACAACCAGTATTTGTGGATGAGAGTGAGCCACCTCAATTGTCTATTCAAGCTGGTCGACATCCTGTATGTTCTCCTTTCATATACTTGATTAATGTAGAAGGAAGAGAAATATTACGTTATGATCACTGATTCAGAGGAGATAAGTCTTATTGGGCTGATAGAAGGTTAATCCTTTCACAGGTATTAGAGTCAACTCTACAGGAGAGCTTTGTACCAAATGATACCTTTTTGCATGGAAGG
Organism: Pinus albicaulis; assembly: GCA_034641835.2. Classification (NCBI taxonomy): domain Eukaryota; kingdom Viridiplantae; phylum Streptophyta; class Pinopsida; order Pinales; family Pinaceae; genus Pinus; species Pinus albicaulis. The sequence goes on from CM076581.1 coordinate 1,676,542,821, forward strand.
GGTGAGCGCTGTCAAGTTATAACTGGACCAAACATGGGTGGTAAAAGTTGCTATATACGTCAAGTAGCTTTGATTGTAATTATGGCCCAGGTATATTGTTTAAATTTATGTCCTTTTAACATGAAGCATGAATTTTGCATTGCACATGGTGTGATAGGGATAGATATGGTTGTGATTGCACCAAGAGGTGCTCTCCAACGCAGTATGGTAGAGATATTGCAATGTAATGTCTTGTTTAACATTTTGACTTAGTCAAATTGCATAAAAGTAAAAATAAAAATAAATTAAAAAAATTAATAATTGTAATTTTAAATTATCAATAAAAAAATTTGACTTGGTCAAATTACACAAAAATAAAATAAAAACATAAAATTAATACTTATATTTATAATTATAATTAATATTTAAACCAGCCTAGATCCATTTTAATTTCGGATCTACCAAGTGCCAAGAGGGATCAAATCTCTTGAGATTTCAAGAGATTTGATCCCTCTTGGCACTTGGTAGATCCAGAGTTAAGATGGATCTAGTCTGATTAACTTACAATGTAATCAACTACCGAACTAAATTGAACAAGGTGCTTTTTTTATGAAAAATTGTAGATTTAGGTGTATATATAACTGAATTAATTTTCTGTCACATCATAATCAATCAGTTGTTTTTGAGTGCATGAGCAAAATTTCTACTTTTATGACATGTTGGACCATGAGGATTCCCTATGTGATTAAGTATTATAACAATGTTTGCACAGGCACCTGCATACCAATGTTGCTAAAATCAGCATTGGGATAAGATTTGGGAGGGTTTGGAAAGCAAAAAGTCACAGAAATTTGGAAAATATCAGCACAAATCAAAAAATACAATTTTTTTTTTTCAATTTTTTTAGTATCTAAAGCATCCACAACATCAACTAAATGCATTGCCACATAAATTTGAAAAAACAACTAATATAGAAGTTTTATAAAATGTCTAGTCATCACCCATCAACAATGAACCATGTCCTTAATCCCGAGTCTTGACTCAACCTCAACATATCAACAAAAAATTTAAGAACTATATTTCATCGTCATGAGTTCTCTACATAAAATTATATACATAAACTACTAAGTAGTGATTTCCTCAGCTCCTTTTACGGACAAAGTTAATGGCTATTCTAGAGGAAGAAGGCCTTCTTGGGCTTTCGTATCATGTAAAGAAATTTATTTTGAGTCAAAAACAATGATTTTACCCCTCATCACCAAGTCGGCCTAGTTGAAGGGATTTTTTTAGGGTTTATGGGCAAGTTGTAGGGGCCGATATTTCCTCAATAACTGCAGGTATGAAATTCTACTATTTTTTTTGGGGGGGGGGGGGAGGGCGTGAACTTTTGTATTGAAGCAATAGTTGAGGTGTTGACACTTGGTGACTTTGGCAGAGTTTGTCTACTTGAAGGAAGGGTTGCTTGGTGATTGGAGTGTTGATTTTTGATAGCTTGGGAGCTAAGTCACAAGACATGTCCCTCGGGGTCCCGTGTCCTGTATTTCACGTGTCAGACACGAAACATGCCCTAAGACATGTCGAAAATGTTTTTTTCGTGTCCTCCAATCGAGACACATGTTTTGGACGTGGCGAAAACGTGCCCGAACATTTTTTCCTTTTAGGACATGTGTCCCATGAAAAGGGACGTTTAAAACCTGAGACATGGTTCATTTTTGGGTTTTTTTGTCATTGTTCACCGCTAAAGTCGAGTTTGGTCACCGTTGAAATCAAATTTGTTGTGCAGTGTGAGAAATTCCGTCAGATTCGAGCGCACTGCTCACAACTTCACATTGAGAGCATAGTTCACAACTTGACATTGAGGGCGCAACTAACAAGTTCTTCTAAATTTCTAGTATTATTTTATCAATCATGATATTTCTAAATTTCTAGTTAATAGTTTCTTATGTGCTTGAAAAATTGTTAATAACATGAAAAATGAACATTCAACTGTGAACATCATTGATGTAGTAAATAAATAAACTAACTAGTAAATTACTAAATACTAAATAGATATTGTTGTTGCACAGAATGTCTAGGCACCGCAACAACGACTCAGATCGGGGGTTGTCACCCTGATCTCCAATCTCTCTATCTAAGCTGTCTCCTTGCAAGCTAAGGGAGGTAGACCCTAACGAAAATGAAGAAGGAGAACTGGTTGGAAACCAACCAATTCAGGAGACACAGCTAGACAACCAAATACTTGTTAAGATTAACGAGATTTTATAGATTCAATTAGATTTAAAGTTTAGAACTAGTGCCTTGTGGAGTCAAAAATATCCCGTTATGAAATTAAAGTTAAGTATTTTGATATGTAACTGTTGCTATGGAAAATCAATCCACCACAATGATATTCAATTTCTCAATTAATCAAACTGGAAGAGAGGTTCTTTTTGATTCAACATTCGATAAACACCTTCATAATTATGCATTAGCAATGTTTGATAAAGACATGTAATTTATCATCACTTGAAATATCTCAAATTTAGACTAAGCAATTAATCGCCAATTTCAAGTAATTTAAAACCACAATTAAAGATAGCTCAACAATGATCAACCAACGCTAAGCATAAAATACTTCGAACCAACAATTTAAATTTGAAACAAAATATATCATGAGTATACCATCAAATTTAAATGCCAGATATTTCCAATATTTTCGAATTTATGATATTCCAAATAATTCGAATTCAGAAACCTATAGTCAAACTTTAGATAGGAAATTAAAGATCACCTTGACTATGTAAAAAAAAATTTAAATTTTTTGAGAAATTTTCTAAATTTTTTATATTTTTTCTAAAACCCAAAAAATGTATATACAACTAAAGCTAAAGTCTAAAAAGTTTAGAATTTTTTTGGAATTTTTGTTTTATAATTTGTATTTTATTTTTTTATTTTTATTATGAAACTATAAATTTAAAAGATGAAACCCAAAACTAGAAAAAAATCGATTTTTTAATTTTGAAGTTTTAAAATCTAAAAACTAAAATCAAATCCTAAAGATTTTAAAATAAACCTTAACCTTAGCCAAACTAACCTAAAAGAAAAAAATCGAAATCGAAAATCAAAATATTAAGATCTAAAGTTAAACTAAAACTAAAATCAAAGGTTTTAAAACCTAAACTAAAACTAAAGCAAACGTAAAAAAATCTAAAATCTAACAAATCAAAAATCTGGAATTGAATTTGCTGTATGATTTTTTGTTCGTTTGTTTGTATGCGCAGGTGGAAGTCGAAGGCACGATGGAGAAAGGGCTGCGGATGGACTCAAGATGGCAGTAGGCTGGCAGCATGAGGAGGGACCTGACATGGGAGAGAGGGAGCTGTGGCAAAGATGGGCAGCGTACGGATGGGTTGCAGAGATGGGAGGTAAGGCAAAAAATGATGCGAATGAACAACAATGTGGATCTGGAAAGAAGGTAGCAAGGAGAGCGTGGGTTTAAGAAATGTAGAAGTGTGGATCTGGAAAGAAGGCAGCAAGGAGGGCGGATCTATTCAGGCACGACTAGCGCACACGAAAAAAATTTCTCGCACAGCAATTAAAATTTTGCCAATATAACTCAGATCATCAAAATATTGATTCAAATGCACCTGAAATTTTTTACTTTGAGGAAAAACCATGCCCAGATTTGCAATCCAAAGCAATCCCGAGGCTAGATCTCACAGTGTTCTGAAAATCTCCCTGTAGAAACTGCATTGAACAAGAAACTAGAAACCAACAAACCCAAAAAAACAGTATATGTACAAAATAAAAACAAAATCCAAAATTTTTGTTGAATAAAAATATAAAAAAAGCGGGATTTACACTGCTATTTTACAGATCAGAGGCCCTCTTGGCTAGATTTAAAACAGTTCAGCACAATTCAGAAAAATAAAAATTTAAGAGATAGGCACAAGCCCAATAAAGAACCCTGCAAAAAACGGAACTTAAGATAAGCCTGAGGAATTAGATCCGGAGGGCTCTTCAGATCTTATCTTTTTGGGAGTCAGCTGGTCCAAACTAGGACTTCCCAAACGCCCAATTCTAAATCCGGAAGATTGCTGCAAACTTAAAGTTAAACTGTCAAATTAATAGAGAAATAGTGATAAAACATAAAATTTTCATGAGTTGGAGATAACTGTCAACTCGATCCAATTAATATTTTTACCCTAGATCCAGTAACCTAAGCAAGATACATGTACGTAGATTACTCTACAAGAGCCATTAATCAACAATCGATTAAAATAATCATCAGCAGAATATTAAGAACAAGTTTACCATAAAATGCTGAAGAGAAACACCACCATCAGAATAAAACCCCAAAGTCTTCGTTTGTACTATTCCAGAAAATATTATAGGAGAGCTTCAAGAGAGAGTGCATGATCCAGAGATCGGATGATTGAAAGACTGACAAAGACCTCTAATTTATAAGATAAAATCTCCAACGGCTAGTTCAGTTGATCCATGTCAAAGTAATCTCGACCGTCGAAAATATTTGATCATCTTTAATTTGGACCGTCGAAATTATAATTTTGAGGAAATTCGAATTTATCATTTAATTCCATTTTAATTAACTCAAAAATAATATTTTTGAATTAATTACCTCAAAATTTTGACTTTGACTTAACCCCCAAGGCCCAAGGGTCCAAAATTTCTTGAAATTCTCAATATTCCCTTAGCTTGGGACCTTTAAAAATTTATTTTTTAAGGACCCACAAATTTTTCCTTTAAAGAATTTTAACTCATCTAGGACTTAAAATTAATTAAATTTTTGGCTTAGGATTTTTTAATTAATTTGGCCAGAAAATTTAATTAATTGACTGAGAGGGTATTTGATTATTTTTCCAACACTCTTTACATAAGATAAATACATTTAGACACATAAAGGAGAAATACCCATTCGTATAAACCCTCAAATAGTTACCCAATTCTGCGTCTCAAAACATGATCTCGTAGACCAAGCAGCTTGTAATAAAATAATCTAGCCAATTAGCTAAGATTATTCCCAAACTACTTTTACAAAGACTCGATAGAAAACACTAGGACTCACTTAGCATCTTGATGACAAAATCCACCCTAGCTTTGGGGTGAGGCTGGAGGAGAAAACTCTGCTGATCACTTGTGTTGAGAAACACAAATGAATCAGTGAGACAAAAAACCTCCTAGGATAGAAATCGTCACCAACATACTAGGCTTACCTAGGTTGTTACATGCATGATGGTCTTACTTAGATCATTTACATCATAAACATGCAGAATGGGTTTACATCATTTATAAACTGTTGATCGATGATGAAATCTGAATGGCGTGAATACGTCAAACATGATGAATCCCATTTGAAAAATGGGGGTGTACTGCTATGGGGTCGTTGACAAAGTGTGGTCAATAGATATCATCATGATTCATATTTGTAGATGTTCTAATTTCTAAAAAATATGGATCAAGTACTATATTTTAGTATTTTTAATATATATATATATATATATATGCATTCCTCGTGTCTTGTTTCTGGGGTCACTGTATCTCGCGTCGAATACTTGTATTTACATGTCCTTCGTGTCTCGTGTCCTTGTGTCATGTGACTTAGCTTGGGAGGTACTCCAAGCCCTAGGGTTCGGGGTTTGGAGGTTGGAGTGCCACAATAGGTCACTGTGGGCCTAGAACCCAAGGTTGGGGTTTTGTACCCATAGGAGTTGGGCCAAAACCATGAGTTATTTTGGACAGGTGATGGATGGAGATGATAGAGGACATTGAGGAGAATCCAATGCAATTAAAATCATTGAATTTCGAGTTGTCTACGATGAGTTATGAATTTTTGAAGGTAATGATTGGTTTTTGGAAATACCAGTAATGTAGGCTTGAGATGGTTGTTTCCAAAAGTCATGTCTCTTGGAGAATTCGTGGAGCTCTCCTTTAGTGTATAAATAGGAGGTGATGGAGAGTCATTTTACTCATCCAAGTGCAACAAAAATCACAAGGAACACATCTCTTTTGGGCCACAGAACTAAGGAGCATACTTCAACAAAGATTAGAGGAATCATGGGTGATTTCTTGTGACTGTTGAAGGCCGAGTTTGATATGTGGAGGAAGCCAAGTACTTCTAGGTCAATTTGTGCATATAGGTTTGATGGCAAATTTCCTATTTTGAGGGGTCGCGATACTCTTATGTGTAGGTCTAGGCAATTCTAGGTATATTGGTGTGCTATTAAGGTGTGGACAGATCTCCAGAAAGGAGTCACATTCCTTTAGAACAGTTGGATTGAGGGTCGAAGCCCTCTACCTCTGTTGGAAGGTGGCCGAAAGGCCTAAACAGTGGCTAGAAAGTGGCTTAGATGCCAGCATATGGGAGCATGAGCATAAAGAAGATAGGTCGCAGTATTTAGGAGGTTGTTGGAGCATTTTGGAGAAGGCTAATGTTGATTTGGGGTAGCATCGAATGTGCTCTAAGTCTCAAATTTTGTGGAGAGGCTTAGACACGTGTATTCTTGATAACCCAGAAACCGTTTGGTGAAATTCCACTCGGATTGTATTCTATAGAAATAATTAATTATTTTTAAAGGGACCCTAAGTCTAAACTTAGGAAAATAAAATAATTAAAGTGAATTAATTGAATATGAGTGAGAATGATCTAGAATAAATGGATCAATTCTTAATCTTAGTTGTTGATTAGAGATCTAATCTAGGTCGTTGAAGTTGCAACGAGAAGACTGTGAAAATTTCTGAATCTAAACCAACAAAAATCCTACTGTAGTTAACTGATTTGAATTTCCTACTCGTGTTCTTAATTAACAAGTTATTTACAAATTTTTTTAGTAAATATTAATGCAAATACTTGGCAACCTACACCAATATATAGATCAAGTACTGAAAAGGAAATGAGACAATCACACAAAGGACACACTTATTTTTGGACTAATGTCCTCGGAAAAACCCAATGTGGGAAAACTGGTGCAATAGATCTGAGGGTTTTTATTTTTAAGCAATATTTTTCTAAGTACAACTAGGGTGCCAAATTCGGCTCACCCAACAAAGAAAATCCCGGCAGACAGATAAAATAGTGAGTTTTACTCACATTGCAAGTCTCGACTGATCCGGATTCGAACTGGCAAAACCCCAGCTCCCTCTGTGCTGCCTCTACGCAGTAGATGTGCAAGCCTGTGTGGGGATGGATGATGACGGCGCCACCTCTTCTCTGAATCGATCTGCCTCTTGGAAAATTGAGTTTCAACCCTCCTGGCTCAGAAACCTCGATATCCAGCAAAATTTGGACTATCCCTTGGAACCACTGCACAGTTCCTGCGTGAGCCTTGCGTGGGCCTGCATCACCCTTTCTGGGGACTGTGTCACCTCTCCCGATCGCTGCGCTCCTTCCTTTGTTATCTCTGCTGCCTCTCTGCCATGTACTCTTGGTCCTCCGACCAATAAGTGCTTTTGCCCCTCACTGTTGCTGAATCACTCAAATCTTATCTTTGTCTGAGCGCTGCTCCGTCAGAAGAATTCGATCTCTAGATTCACTCACTATGTGTGTTCTCCAACTGACCCTCAAGCCTTCCTTTATACTTTTCTAGTTGATAAATCAACGACCATGATCTAATCTTTAATCAAAGGCTAAGATTAAAATAGACTTGATCTTCGTCACTTAGAAGCTTCTCACCCACATTTATATTAATTCAGTTTAATTATTTTAATTCCCTAAGTTTTAACTGAGGCTCTATTAAAAATAATTAATTATTCGAATAAAATTCACTCCGTGCGGAATTTCTCCAAACGATTTCTGGGTCTTGGAGATCTCATGCGTTCTAGCCCCTCCACAAAATTTCGGAGCTAGAGCACATCTAATGCTACCCAAAAATCAACAAAGACTATAAGATTGGGTTGAAGGGTCATTTGGAAAGCACATTTTGTAGACACAGAAGATCTAGAGATCAAATTTTTTTGACGGAGCAGTGCTCAAAAGAAAATCAGATCTAAGTGATTCATGATTGCAGTGAGGTAGTAGATCTGGTTGGAAGATTTCCCGAGCCGGAGAGTACATAACAACAGAGACAGAGAGAGCCACAACATCAACGTAGAGCCAGTGACGTAGTGCCTATGCAGTCACTGCGCAAAGCAAGAAGGGAAGTCGTTTTCCTGTTGAGGCGACAATGTAGAGCCAATGTCAGATCCCAGAGAGATTTTCTGGACGCCAGAAGGCTTCAGTTTCCAGCCAACAGTGAGACCAACGCAAAGGCAGAGGGCAGCCACAGTTGTGGCGTAGTTACTACAAAGAGGCAATGCAGGGCAGACTAGTCTTGGTGCAGATCAATACCGGTTCCCGTGGAGGAGTGAGGCTTGTCTCACAAGATCTCTTCTGTCAGTTTCTCTGTATGATTTGACGGTGTGCTGATCATAGATTTGTACTCAGAATATTTACTGCATAATATATAAACCCTCAGATCTGTTGCATCGGTTTTACCACATTGGGTTTTTCCGGGTACATTAGTCCAAAAATAACTGTGTCGAAATGGTTGTGTGATCTATGTTTGTTCAGATTTTTTTCCGCACTTTTAATTCTTCTGCAGTTGATTTGTGTAGGCTGTAGTGAATGGATTTCGATATTTACTGCATAATATTTAAACCCTCAGAATATGTACTGCATATGTACTCAGAATATTTACTGCATAATATATAAACCCTCAGATCTGTTGCACCCATTTTATCGCATTGGGTTTTTTCGGGGACATTAGTCCAAAAATAACTGTGTCGAAATGGTTGTGTGATCTATGTTTGTTCAGATTTGTTTCTGCACTTTTAATTCTTCCTCAATTAATTTGTGTAGGCTATAGTGAATGGATTTTGATATTTTCTTGTAGAACACAGTGAATAATTTGTGAAGTAAATAACAAATGGAAGACTTTCCATCAGTTGCAGCAGTAGGATTCTTGAGTTGACAGAATTTTCACATGGTATCAGAGCTTGTTTAAGTTGAGTGCAGGCGAGACAAAGAACAGATCCAACAGATTCAACGTTGGTGAAGTTGGGATCAAAGAGTTGCGTAAGCAACAAATCGATCTCCTAGGTGATTGCGCAGTCCAAGCCAGGACGGCTAGACCGACAAGGAAAATCTCTCTCTGAGTGAGCCGACAGAGAGGTAGGATTGTTCTAGGTTGTGTTATCACTCTGCTAGATTCCCAAGGCTGAAGAAGGAATCCCAACAGAGGTAACCACAAACCAACCTACTAACTTGGTAGCTAGCCCTACCAAGTCGGAGAGGGCTCTCTCCACAAAACACAACCTAGGAGGTTGAATGGATTAGGATTTTAGGCTAGGTGTGAGTTTAGGGGTTTTGATAATTGATTTTGGTCGAGGCTGTTGAATGAAAGTATGGTCAAGGGAGCTAGGTTAGGGAAAATGAGATAGGGTTGCAGAGGTTCAATGGGGCAAGGTAGGCATAAAACTTATCACTTTAAGATGATTGTGATGAGAAGCTAGGAGGAGCATGGGAGATGTATTCTTCCTAAATAGAGGAAAATGGACAAATTATGATATCTTTCCCTAGCCAGAGCATGAGCAAGCATGTGTTCAGCCTATAAACTTGAAAGAAATCATACAATAGAGATGTAATGAACTTGAAGACAACACATTCTAACAAATGAAACTTAAGGAAAATGTAATATTCCAATTAGAAATAAGCAGTGATATAAAGCAACATAAACAAGCATTTACAACAAATAGAGAGAGATAACATAAACAATGCAAATATGGAGAAACGCTAAGCCATTTTATTATGTAACTGAAAGGTACAATGAGTACAAAGGTGATCAGAATGATGGCACCTTGGCTTGCACAATGCAAGCTGGAAATACTCTTAGAAATGCTCAAGGAATGGCTGCTCCGTCAAGGACTGCGTAATCTCCAAATGTTGTTGCTGCTGCTACCGAACTGCTGCTACTGTTGGAATGGGATGGCTCTTTGGGGCTGTTCCCCTGCTCAGAAAAATATAAAACTCTGGGAATGTGCTTTCCAAATACCCAGAAAATCCCAGAAAGGAATCCCGGAATGGATGACCCTAGAACTTAACCTCCCTTAGGAAATAACGCTATCCTAGTGAAATACGTTGGCCTTGAATGATCCACTGCAAATAATGGCCTCCTCCTATACCAAAATGATGAAATAGTGAAGGGTTGATCCCTTCACACTATCTTGGGCTAAAACCCTTGACAAATCCTCACTCCCGGAACTGCCTCTACCACAAACTGCGTGATCTCTTCAAGAGACTGCGCTGCCCCAGTAAATGCGTAATTCTTGGCTGAAGATGCTATGGCTCCTTCCTGCAAAATGATGGATAAAACTCCTCACCCAAGTAGGCACTCGAAGTCCCTCGGTCGAGGTTGGGATCTCCGCTCGAAGACACTCGGTGTGCTGAACAACACTTGCAGACTTCGCTCAACAACAAAAGCGTACTCAATATCAAAGGACAAAAATCATAGATGCATGATAGAATGAGGAGCCTCTTCCCCTTTTTATGCTTTGAGAGCCTTGCTCTCACTCGGGCCCCACCAAACTGCCCTGTCCCTCTTGGTCCACATTGTCCCTCTCTCACTGCGCTATCATGGGCCCACGCTGCCCACGCAGCCTCTTCCCTCATGCTGCCACTTCACCCTCATGGGCCCCACGCTGTCAAGTAAATATATGCTCAAGTGACTTTAGGGAATGATTATTTCCTAAGTGTAGGCTATGTGTCTCATCACCCACTTTATTAACTGACTTAAATTTAGAAAAGAAAAACTGGCCAAAATTAATATTACCAATTGGCTGTTGCTAATTGGGAATATTATAGAAAAACAATGATAAACATCATACCACATGTATCCCAAAAAATAACTGCAACTCTTCTATATTAACTGTTCAAAACTGAGTACAATAGTTCCTTGATCAATAAGCTAATATCTAAACTAATTCCAACCCTTGCTTAGTGTGAAGAAAGGGACTAAATAGACATCAAAACAACATTCACTCATCCTCAGGGGTCGAATCCATGAGGTGAGGAAGAGATCCACAAAATTCAGAACTGGAAGCTGAATTGTAGGATGGTCCAAGTGTTTCATTCCTAATCACATTCAAACTGATTCATTTGACTTAAGGATAACTTTTACCTAATGAATTTACCCTTAGGTAACTTATCCATAGCATAATTACAATTACCATGCTCAATGACATAGGTGAAAAGATCAATTTCTGAGATAAAGTAAAAAATTACAGTGAAAAACCAAAAATATTAGCAAATGGTCATATGCACCTCACTGTGTCATATGTGCCCTCCCTGTTCAAGGCTGATTTTGACTAACTTGTAGGTGTCCAAATCAGGCCCAAGATAGCTTGTTGGAAAGCCATTCAAGTCTAGTTTCTAGATATGCCTTTAGTTATTAAAATTAAAGTCATTTGCCCCCTCAAAACTTCAATCTCCCAAGATTGCTTTGTGCGCAGCGCCTGAAGGATTTGCGTCCTCTCTGAAGGATATGCGCCCTCCAACTTGCAGACCACTTTTGGAGGCCTTCCCGGTGTCCAAATTAGGCCCAGGATAGCTTGTTGGAAAGCTTATCCCGTCTACTTTCCAATATGCCTTTAGTTTGCAGAATGGACTTGATTGGACCTATCAAAAATTGATTCTCCCAAGACTGGTCAAAAAGTGCAGAATGAGGGTGCAAAAATGAATTGTGATCTTGCAGGCAACTTTTGGAGTCCTTCCTCAACTCCAAATTGAGCTCATGATAGCTCATTGTTAAGCTCTCTCTGTCTAGTTATCATTTGAATCATCAAGCAAGTCATTTGGACACTCCATCTCGGAGAAAAGTTGATTTTCCCAAGGTCACTCCAGAAGTGCAACAAACATCTTGTAGTAACTGTATTTTTGACATTTCTCCAAAACCATGACACCTGTGTAAAAACTGAAGGAGGTTTGTCTTCCTTGGCCTATGATGGACAAAAACCTCTCTCGCTTTTGTCAAATTCATGTGTTTAGTCAGAAACAACGTTTGAAGAAAAACTAGCCCTATGTGTGGAAAATGATTTGTCCCTTGGAATGAATTCTTGAAAAATGGTGGGGACATGATGTTTATGAGCTGAAATGACTTCATACTTGTTGATATGACCTCCCTTACGCCTCCTCTTCTCAGATGTCTCTGATTCCATAGCAAACCCTAACTCAGTGGGAGAGGAAATTTTGGTTTGGTGTAGGCAAAACAGGGGATTTAGGACTACCTTGTAGAGGGAGGAGAATGAAGGGGTTAGGGGCTATCTAAATTCTTGGGGAAATTTTGGGGGATAGGGATAGATGTTAGAGAGTAGGGGAAAGTGAAATTTCAAGGATTGAGTGAGGGGAAGGGGTCCAAAAGGGCAAAACACAGGCCTAGTATAGAAAAGTGTCAAATTGTAGCAATAGGTTAGGGCTTGTGGAAAAATGATGATTTGGGCACCCTTGGGAAAAGACAACTCCCTTTTCACATTTGATCAATTGATGAACTAAAAACTCTTTCTCTTTGACATGTGTTTGTTTGGCATGTGGAACTGAGTTGGCAACTTTTGGGAGACTGAGTACTTATTACATTTGAATTGACATAAAATTACATGAATTAAAATAAATTACATCTTGGAATGAAACTGACATTTGAAATTGAAATTACATGATGAAATAAGCATTTCTCTTTACAAATCATCTGCACATGGTGAAGAGATGTTAGTTGATCACCCTTTACTTGTTGGCCTTATGCAATGGAATGGAGATTTATTGGACCATGAAAACCCTAGAAAACCTAATGATGACCTTGACAAGACTGGACTCCATGGTGACTTTGACTGACATAATGACATAATGAAATGAGCTTTGAAGACTGATTTATGCTCAGCAAGACATAAGGTGGGCTAGCAGATGTGAATTTTTGTGGGGGAGTGAGGTTTTATGACTAGGGCTACCATTAGTGAATGAAGTTTTTGCATGACCTAGTGGAATGATAAAAAAATTTCTGAGTGGGACTGCTAAAATGAATATGCAAAGAGTATTTTGATCACTGATGGCAAAATGCAAATTCTGACACTAACAGGTTGCTGATTGCCTGAGGTAGAGGGAGAAGCGCAACAAATCTACATAGATCAACAACTGGAGGGACGCAGTTGACTGCGCAACAGTGATTGCTTGTGTAGAGCGTCAGGAAAGTGTAGCTGAAACACAGTTTTGGGGATTTCTGAGCTCAGTGAGTTTTCTTTCCCAAGAAACTCAAATTCCCCATGCAATAGTAGCAAATTTTGTGGCTTGCTTCATCAGGGGTGCGTAAAGCCAGCTACGTAGAGGGTGAGAGGCAGCAAATCGATAGTATTTGGGTGAGATGGCAGTAGTGGGTTGTGTGAACAGGATCGGTTGGAGGGTGCCTCCAACTATGTTATCTGGAAGGCAAGGGTCTCCTTCCTTCTAAATGAGCATGACCTCAAGCACTTTATCGAAAGTGCTCAAGTTGAACTGGTGGATGCAACACCATTAAGGGCCTTCAAAAAGAATATGGCAAAGGCCAAGCGGTTTATCCTCGATGGAGTGAAGGATCATATTGTTTCACATATCTCTTATTGTGGGATGCGTTGGCAACGCTATATCAGGGGTCTTCCGAGCAACGGAAGATGTTTTTGGAGGAGTAAATGTGGACCACCAGGATGCAGAAAGAACACATTGATCCATTCCCGTCTAGACTTCAAGAAAGCCGAGATCAGTTGGAAGCTGTGGAAGCAGCTCCTCAGGTCACAGAGATGGTCAGACTTGCCTTAAATTCAGTTTCTGAAGACTATCAATTCTTTGTCTAGAGCATCTTGGGTAGAGAAAATTTGTTGGGCTGGGAAGAAATGTGGGCAACTCCTCAGCAAGAAGAGATGAGGAGAGACTTACTCAAGTGTCAACTTGAGAGCAACAATAGCAGTGGTTTGAAGGTCAAGAAGGAGGAGGATGAGAATGCAACCCTTGCATCAAAGGGACAACAAGAGCAACGCAGAAGGAAGAAGGATCTATCAAAGATCAAATGCCTCCAGTGTGGCGAGATGGGACATTACGCCACACAGTGTCCTCTCAGAAAGAAGGACAAGGATGAGAAGCATGATCCTCAGGCTAGAGCAGCAAAGCTAGAGGAGGAGTTTGCTATGATTGCTCATATACCTCCAGGAGGGAGGTGGGCTGATTTGGAATTGTAGACCCAGAGATCTACAAGATGGGTAGGATCCTTGAGGAGTCCACCTCTCGGATCATCACCTTGCTACAGGAGCCCAAATCAGAAGTAGCAGGATGGACTAGTTCCAGTTGGTGCAGAGGAGTGCTGAAGTGACAACGCAGTGGTTAGTAGTGTAGAGGGACGCAATGGGGAGCAGCAACACCGTAGCAACTTCAAAGAGGCAGCGTAGAAGGCTAGCATTAGTTAGATCTTCATCACCGAGATGCAGTATACTTGTCCAATTTTGAATGTTTTTCAGTTGCAAAAAACAACTGTGATGCAGTGCAGTAGCAGTTGGCAATGGCAGAGTCAGCAGCAGCACAGATGCAGAATTCAGAGAGAGTTGCAATACAGATGCAGTGTTGACAATGGCAGTGTCAGCAAAATAACAGAAGAAGCGTTTGAGCAGAGTTGATGGGCAACAATGTCAGACATCAGTAGCGTAGAGGGAGATGTTTTAGGGTCAGAACAATATGCAGCAGGGCATATTGTTAGAGCACATTCCTTGTTAAGAAGGAGTGTTGATTTGGGGTAGAATCAGATGTGCTATAAGTCTCAAATTTTGTGGAGAGGCTTAGACACATGTCTTCCAAATAACCCAGAAACCGTTAGGTGAAATTCCACTCATATTGTATTCTATAGAAAGAATTAATTATTAACCCTAAGTCTAAACTTAGGAAAATAAAATAAGTAAAGTGAATTAATAGAATATGAGTGAGAATGATCTAGAATAAATGGATCAAGTCAAAAGATAATCTTAGTCGTTGATTAGAGATCTAATCTGGGTCGTTGAATTCTCAACAGGAAGACTATAAGATTGACTTGAAGGGTCATTTTGAAAACACATTTTGTAGACAGAGAGGATCTAGAGATCGAATTTTTTTGACAGAGCAGTGCTTGGAAGAAAATCAGATCTAAGTGATTCTTGATTGTAGTGAGGGGCAGTAGATCCAATTGGAAGATTTCTTGAGCCGTAGAGTACATAACAATAGAGACATAGAGAGCCACAGCATCAACGCAAAGCCAGTGACGCAGTGCCTACGTAGAGAAACAAGGGAAGTCGTTTTCTTGCTGAGGAGATAGTGCAATGCCAATGTCCGATCCTGAAGAGATTTTTCGGAGGTCGGGAGGTTTCAGTTTCCAGCTAGCAGTGAGACTAGCATAGAGGCAGAGGGCAGCCACAGTTGTGACGTAGTTACTGCGTAGAGTGATGCAGTCACTACACAGAGTGACACAATCACTACACAGAGGCAACGCAGGGCAGTCCAGTCTTTGTGCAGATCAGTGCCGGTTCTTGTGGAGGAGTGAGGCTTGTCTCACAAGATCTCTTTTGTCAATTTCTCTATATGATTGCTCATATACCTCTAGGAGGGAGGTGGGCTGATTTGGAATTGTAGACCTAGAGATCTACAAGATGCGCGGAATCCTTGAGGAGTCCACCTCTCGGATCATCACTTTGCTATGAGAGCCCAAACCAAAAGTAGTAGGATGGACTAGTGCTAGTTGATGGAGAGGAGTGTTGAAGTGACAATGCAGTGGTTAGCAGTGCCATAGTTTGAGCAGCGCAGAGGGAAGCAGTGCAGAGCAGCAACAACACAACATCTTCAGAGAGGCAGTGTAGAGACTAGCAACAATCTGATTTTTATCACCGAGATGCAATATACTTGTCCAATTTTGAATTTTTTTTTCAGTTGCAGAAAGCAACTGTGATGCAGTGAAGTAGCAGTTGGTAGTGGCAGAGTCAACACTAGCACAGATGCAAAATTTAGAGAGAGTTGCACTACAGATGCAGTGTTGACAGTGGCAGTGTCAACAGTAATACAGAAGTAGCATTTGCGCAGAGTTGATGGGTTGTGTGTCAGACATCAGCGGCACAGAGGGAGATGCTTCAGGGTCAAAACAGTATGCAGCAGGGCATATTGTTAGAGCACATTCCTTGTTAAGAGGGAGTGTTGGTTTGGGGTAGCATCGGATGTGCTCTAAGTGTCAAATTTTGTGGAGAGGCTGAAACACATGTATTCTAGATAACCAAGAAACCTTTTGGCGAAATTCCACTCGGATTGTATTCTATAGAAACAATTAATTATTTTTAAAAGGACCCTAAGTCTAAACTTAGGAAAGTAAAATAATTAAATTGAATTAATAGAATATGAGTTAGAATGATCTAGAATAAATTGATCAAGTCAAAAGTTAATCTTAGCCATTGATTAGAGATCTAATCTGGGCCGTTGAAGTCTCAATGAGAAGACTATAATATTGGCTTGAAGGGTCCTTTGGAAAACACATTTGTAGAGATCGAATTTTTCTGACGGAGCAGTGCTTGGAAGAAAATCAGATCTAAGTGATTCTTGATTGCAATGAGGGGCAGTAGATCTGGTTGGAAGATTTCCTAAGCCAGAGAGTACATAATAGCAGAGACTGAGAGAGCCACAGTATCAGCGTAGAGCCAGTGACGTAGTGCCTACGTAGTCACTGCATAGAGCAAGAAGGGAAGTCATTTTCCTGTTGAGGAGACAACGCAGAGCCAATGTCAGATCCTAGAGAGATTTTCCGTAGGCCAGAAGGCTTCAGTTTCCAGCCAGCAATGAGGCCAAAGAAGAGGCAGAGGGAAGCCACAATTGTGATGCAGTTACTGCGCAGAAGCAATGCAGGCAGTCCAGTCTTGGTGCAGATCAGTGCAGGTTCCCATGGAGGAGTAAGGATTGTCTCACAAGATTTCTTTTGTCAATTTCTATGAACATAATCAATATTTTGTTAAGTAAATAACAAATAGAAGACTTTCCATCAGTTGTTGTAGTAGCATTCCTGAGTTTACGGATTTTTTCACATAAGGTATGTATTGATGATGTGTTCAAGGGTGATTTGTTGCTAGAGGATAGGGCCTAATTGGACAGTTGTATTGGGCACCTTTCGATTGTTGGAGGGCAACATGTTGGTGTCCAAAGTAGCCCTAGAAGCAGTAGACAAGAAGGACAATGAAAGTTGTGTGTTGGGTGGAGGATTGATAGCTTATGTTTGTTACACGTCATTTTGTCACCATGACAATTGACTGTCATTATGGGTCTATCACCATCCATATTATGCTCCCTTAGAGGTCAAAAATACTCATGTTCCTGAACCAAGTCTTGGAAACTGGAGAAAAGCTCTTTAAAACCTTTAAAAGATTACTTGCGCGCTTTTTGTGACCATTACTTGTGCACGCACTGATACTTCGTCTATTAGCTGCTACGATTGCCGCTCTGTTCGCCACTAAAAACTGTGCTCCCCCGTAAAAAGGAAGTAAACATGAAAATGTAACTTTGAGAAGCCTAGTTGGTCGAATATTCTCCCAATTAGAAGCCTCTAGAGTCGTGCCAGTTCGAGCTGCATCCCTCTACGCATGGAGCTTATCCCTTGGCTAAAGGAAACCTCATCCCTTCATTTGAGGATCTCATCCCTTTCTTTGTGGATTTGAAACATCCTCAATCACTCTATAAATTGAGTTGAAGTTTCAGGTTTGAGGGTGCTGGTAGACACTGATATGAGTAGATACTTGTGTGGAGAGAGTTCATAGATTTTGAACTGGCAAGTTGTTGGTTGTACATTGAAGATCACAACTTTGTGCACAAGACTTCATGCTGGTCATTCTAGAGAGGAAGGCTTGTCAAACTGAGGAAAACGATTGCGCAAACACAGGGATGAAATCTGTACAACATCAAGGCTCAGGTTGTATGATTGCTCTTTTTGATTTCTGATAATACATATGGATCTCTTTTTCTCATTGTCTCGTTTCTGAATTCATTGAAGTGATGTCAATACTTAGACTCCTTGATCACTAAGTTGAACTAGTATTTATGATTATTATATACTATAGGTGCTTTGATCCTTTGCATTGTTTGTGATTGCAGGTTCTTCTCAACATTGAAGGATTGCTTTGGAGCGAAAGGCATAAGGCTACATCAAATGTCTCGATTGAAAGGTAGTAACATAACCTCCTCAATTCTAAGTTATAATAATCTAAAATGCAAATAGTTTAGAGAAAGAGGCATTCAAATGGTTGTTTGTTTCTAGTTACCCGTTGGGGTACTAGGGAGATCGCTCTTGCCCACAAGAGGGATTAATCCATACAACAAATTGGCGACTCCGCTGGGGAAGACAAGTTTAGTTGTTCTTTGGTTTTGTTTGGTTTGACATTCTAGCTTTCCTAGTTTGACTTTTCTGAGTGTGGTTGGGTATATAACCTTTTAGATTCTCTGAGCTAAAAAGCCTTAAATTTGTTTTTTCCAACTTTTCTCTGCCCTACACGGTTTTCCACAAATCGAGCAGCAACTTGCGCAACTTTCTAGTATAGTTCAGTGTGCATGCACACTGGTTTGTACTCAAAAGCTGCGGACCCCCTTGGAATTTTTGAAAAAATTAAGATTTTCTCTTCGAGAGTCAGATAACCAAATTCTTAAGTTTTAACCTGATCTATACCAACTCTCAGAGTCTGTCTATGAACTCCTCCTTAACACCTTAGGGTCTTGTTTGATAAATCATCCATTTTGCATAATTTAGTTAGGGTTTTCCTTGGTTTGCTATTGCTCTTTTTGGAAGATAGATTCATTCGCCAAAGATCACTGGTTTTCTGTTATTTCCTTCTTGAGCCACTAGGATTATTGCCAGCCTTACCTATTTGAGTATTTGTTTCTTACTTGATTGCAAAAAGGAAAAGCTTCTAGATCACCGAAGTCTGATTTGTCTCAAACTAGTCTTTCATGATTTCATTTCTTCTATTTCTTCTAGTTCAAGTGGAAAATATTTTAGTTTGCTTTCAACTAAGAGAAATCATTAGAAGAGACTCATAGGTATCTTAGTTAAGATTGTTAATTAGAACTTTGATTTGCTTTGAAGTTTTTACACTTTTTAGGGTTTTTAGAAGTTGCTTTCTTTTGAGAATTATTTGTTCATCAAAATTGTACCTTTTGGCTTTTTAATCAACGAAATTTTTCATCACAAAAGAGATATTGGTCATGCTTGGAAATGAAATTGTTTTCTTGATGAAAAAGAAAATCTTATTTGAAGTTTTAGGAAGCTTGTACTTTTTGAGTCCAAAAGTCCTTCAACTTTCTCTTGAATAGAATTCATCGAAATAAAGAGTTGCATTTTCATATTGATGCATTTAGAGTATTTTGAGTCAGGTCACAATATCATCAAGTTTCATCTCCATACCCCTCTGCGTAAATAATAGCCAAATCAATACAACACTTAATAAAATTAATCTAGATATTTTTTACATTTTCTAGGGCTCATTCCGCTAATTTAGCTTAGACTAATGCTTTGGAATAGTTGTAATTAACATTCCAAAGCAGATAAAACAAAAAAGTAGCATCTTGTGGTATAGAGATCCAATTGTTGCATTTGTGCTCTGGGAAGCTCTTCTTAAAAGAGTCAAGCACGAGGTCATGTCGGACCTAGTGAGGTAATCGTACCTACTTCATTGGCGAAGATAGAAGATGTGCACATAATACAAACAATAAACCTCAAAATAATCATTGTCGAGGAGCCTGGGGTCACTTGTTAGCAAACCTCAGATTTACCATGTTGAGGAGCTTTCAAGGGGATTACGCTTTGATACTCTGCCCTTGCATGTATATCGAACCACAAATTGTTCCCCCAGGTGCAATTGTCTCAGTTGGTGACCTTAGTGGCCATAATATTTAGGATTTTTCCCAAGGAGACGTTGGAGGGAAGGTCCCACTGTACCTGGAGCAGACGTTGACTACACTCACTTGGACTTTCCGGAGGGTATTCTTCCCTTCGAGATGGCATAGTGAAGTTACTTGCACCAGATTGTTTCATTAAGCAGGTTCAGGGTAACTATTCCAACTGTCAGTATTCAACATTAATTTCCGCGACGTTGCATTTCATCACCAATTAGTGTTTTTATTGTGGAAACATACTGTTTGTGTGTGGTTTGTCTCTTAGATTTTGTAGGTGCGTGTTCATTTGTTTGATTTTTAGAGGCCTTAGGTGTATTCTTTTGAAATTTTTTGATTTCGTGTGTTAAAAAGATTAACTGCGGCTGAATTACTGAGATATTCACGTAGAATGCAGGGGAAACCCCCTGAATATACACCGAGTCAATTGGAAAAAATAAAAACTGAAAGAGTTCAACAATCAGGAACCGGGTCTACTGAACAAGGAGAAACATCCATTATAATACATCCTGATTTCGAAGTTAATCAACCTTAGATAACTGAAAAAGATCAAGGACAACCAGAAATTTCCGAAGTAATTACAATTGAATCTATTACTGGTGAGTTGTCAGATATGCAATTCACTGAACATGAAATATCTGAGCCTGAATCTGATTCCACTTTGTCTGAGTCACTGTTGGATCTCATAGCCTCGACTCTTGGCCGTCCTCGTTCACCTCAAGTGAAACTTCTCATCACTGAGAATCTTCCTCTTGGCCGAATTAGCATTGGAGAGATATATGACGTGGAAGAAGAGATTACACTTCCCTCTCGTCAAGAATCTTTAGATCTAAGGTATAGTGAACAAATTTACGCTTTCATTCCTTTTAGACCAGATCCTTGGTATCATCAATTTACCGATTTTCTACACACCTCTGGTTACACTCAGTCACCATGTCGCATACCATTCTACTCTTTACCTAGAGGTAGTTACATGGCTTCTCAAAGCATGTCTATTGAGTCATCTATGTTTTCTTCATCACGAGAAACATTTTTGTATGGCGGTCCTTCTGTGCCTGCTAGGTACCAGTTGCTCTCTGGCACTTTCCTAGGAGCATCTACATTCTCTGAAACTTTTACAATGTCAACTGGTTTGTATGAATCTACCACCGAACCTTTGACAACGGAACACGTCCATATGTTTTCCGGGAGTATCCCTCAAGCTGGCTCACAAGGTGGCTATATAATGCTTGGGGAGCAGCAACCTCTCTAAGGACAACAACCTTTCCAAGGCAAACAATCTTTCCAAGGGCAACAACTTTTTCAAGAGCAGGCATCCATTCAAGGAGGACAATCTTTTACTGGAACCTATTCCTCAGTTGTAGGGCAAAATATTCCTGGTAATTATCAAACTTATGTTCCAATGCCTCAAACTGGTTATGGTCAACCTTATGCATCGCAACCTTCAATGGGAGCTCCATACCCAGGGATAAATACTATGTGGAACCCTTTATTTAATCAACAACCTTTGCAACCTACATTGCAAGTACCTTATAATCAACCTGCTCAACCAGTTGAACAATTTGGTTTTACCCAAGTCCAACAACATATTCAAGGTGTGTCTAAAATTACCCCACAGGTATCTGTGCCAAGTAGTCAACAAGCTGGTTCGAGTACTCTTATCCATTCTGCTGCACAAGCTTCTGTTCAACAACCAAGTACACCTATCTCGAGAGTTTCTAAAACCCCTAATTTTACAACCCTTCAAATGACAACACCAACTATTACACAGGCAATTCCTCAGATTACTACTCATCAAACTATGAAATTTTTGTAATTTAGAATCCTACTGCAGCTACTTATTATATCTCTTCTATTGCATTCTCAAATACAATTATTTAACATTTCACAGTGTTAAATAGCAAAATAAAATATGTTGCAGACTTCATAATCAATAAACAACATAAAGGAAATAGCACAAGTATTCTCACATAGACAGTTATTTTTGGACAATTGTCCCCAGAAAAACCCAATGCGGGAAAACCGGTGCAACATATTTGAGGGTTTCTTTCTTATGCAGAAATTCCAAGTACAAATGTGTGATTGTAATCATCAATCAATCACCTGAAGAAATCTGATGAGAATAGGCTTAGTGAGACACTTTTCACCTCGCCACGAAGTTCCGGCACTGACCTGCACCCAATCTAAGTGGCTCTGTGTGATTTCTGCTCAGTGACTGCGTCACTCACTCTGTCACTGCATCATTGCCACTGCTGCTCGTTATGGCTGCCTTCTGTGCTTACTGCTGTGTGAGACTCTGGTTTTCTCCTTCTCTAGAAGTACCCTCCAGATGCTGGACAAACCCTCAGTTGTCTCTCCAACTGAAATCGAAACTCCCTTTGCTGCTCTGCACTGGCCCAACGTAACTGTTGCTTGGTTATCTCTGCGTTGCTGCTATGGCACCCTTCTCCCTTCTCTTCCTGCACTCTTTATCCTTCAGAAATTCTCCCTCCTAGAGATTTCACTTTCCCCTCTCTGCAATCGAGAATCACTATGATTCTTCCTTCCTTTGAAGAAATCGATCTCTTGATTCTTTCTCCGTCTGATGTGTTTTTCATAAGCCCCTCACTCTCCTTCTTATATTCTTCTGTTGACTCTTCAACAACCAAGATTAAAACATAATCAAGGGCTAAGATTAACTTGGAGGTGATCCATGACTTTATCTAGAAGATTCACACTTAGTTTAATTAATACCCTTTAATTAATCAGTTTCCCTAAGTTTAGACTTAGGAAAACATTAAAAACGATTAATTAATTTAATTAAACCATTTCTAAGTGGAATTTTCCAAAACCATTTCTGGGTTTTATGGAATACATGTGTCTTAGCCTATACACAAGGTTACAAGGCTAGAGATCATCCGATTCTACTATAAATCAACACTCCCTCTTAGCGAGGAAAGTTCTCTAGCAAAACAACACAATGTGCTGCTATCCTGACTTCTGTAACATCTACTGCTGTGCTATTGATGCTGCTCACCAACACTGCACAAAAATGCTGCATCTGTATTGCTGTTGACTCTACATGCTGCTGCCATCTGCCACTGTACTAGAACTCCCTCCTTCAACTGCTCTGAAGATCCATTGACTACTGAAATGGATTTTCAGTCATACCCAACTGTTCCCTGAACTGAGTGAACTTAATCCTCCCCAAAGCTTTAGTTAGTATATCTAATGTTTGTTCCCCTGTGGGAATGTACTAGAGTTGTAGTGCCCCACGCTGAACACAATCTCTAATAAAATGACACCTGATGTCAATATGTTTGGACTGATCATGAAATACTAGATTTTCAGAGAGTTTTATACAACTCTGATTGTCACAATAAACGCTAGTCGGCTCCATACTATTCCTGAATAGACTCACAAGAAGCTTCTGAAGCCAGATGGCTTCACATGTAGCTGCACTAGCTGCCATGTACTCCGCTTCGGCTGTGCTCAATGCTACTGACTTCTGTTTCCTGCTGCACCAGGACACCATCCCTGATCCAACGCTAAAACAATACCTACATGTACTTTTTCTGTCTATTGAGCTTCCTACCCAATCTGCATTTGTGAATCCACTAAGTCTGACATCCTCTCCTTTGCCATACCTTATACCATATATGACTGTTCCTCGTATATACCTCATAACGTGTCTTGCTGCTGCCCAGTGCACTCTTTTGGTTCTACCATAAACTGACTAAGAGTGTTGATCCAATGAGCTGTCTGTATATGGTGGGGTCTACTTCTGCGTCTTCTGATGCATCTATCTTTTTCCAATTGGTGATCATGGGTGTGGCCATGGGTCTGCACTCCTGAATTCTGAACCTCTTTAGAATCTCCAAGGCATACCTTTCTTGTCCCATGAAGATGTCTCCATTCTTCTGACAGACTTCCAATACTAGGAAGTAATGCATCAACCCCAAATCCTTCATGTCGAATTCAACTTCTAGATTCCGTTTGCAATCTTTGATGAGCCTAGATGACCCAGTGAGAAACAGATCATTTATATATAGTACCAATACTAATGGCACATCCTCTACCAATAAATAGTAGAGATTGGGATCTGCATCACTCTTGACAAACCCCATTTTCTACAAATAGCTATCTATTCGACCATACCATGCTCTTGGAGCCTACTTGAGCCCGTTCAGGGCCTTCTTCAATTGGCATACATGAGACTGCCTTTCATGAGTCTCAAAACCTTCTGGCTGTTCGATATATACCTCTTCTTCAATCTCTCCATTCAAGAACATTGTCTTGACATCCATCTGATAAATCTCTCATCCCATCTGCGCTGCTAAGGATATGACAATCCGGACGGAGGTATATCTGGCAACTGGTGCGAAGGTCTCTTCATAGTCAATGCCTTCCTTCTGAGCATACCCTTTTGCCACGAACCTAGCTTTATATTTCTCTACGCTACCATTTGCAGTGTATTTGATCTTGTAGATCCATCGAGATCCAACAACTGATCTTCTCTGAGGCCTGGGCACAACTTCCCAGACATCATTTGTCATGATAGAAGCATACTCCCCTATCATGGCATCAACCCATACCTGGTGCTGAATAGATTCCTGAAAGTTGGAGGGTTCTTCTACTTGAGCAACCAAAGCCTGGTACCTGTTAGGGGGTCTACGCTGTCTCTTCCCATTCCCGGGAGTCCCAATAAATTTGTCAGCTTCCCTCAGTACCTGCTAAGCTTCCCTGCTTATCCGACCACTGGTGGAAGGCTGCTCTCTCAACTCTTCCTCCTAATTTGGCTGTTCCTCACACTGAGTATCCTCCTGATCCTCATGATCTTCTTCTAAGAAAATGTTAGTACCTGTACTGGGTACTAAGGTCTGTCTTTCTATCTATTCTTCTTGGTGCCCCTGTTGTTCTTGGACCAAGGGAACTTCTGTAGTATGATCCTCTGCCGGCATATCACGTGATTTCTGGAAAGCTCTATCCTCCATGAACTTAACATCACATCTTATCGCAACTTTCCTGCTGTTAGGAATATAGATCCTATATGCCTTGGAGACTTCACTGTATCTTACAAGAAATCCCCTTTCCGCAGTTTGATCAAGCTTGTTTCTCTTCTCACTTGGTACATGACAATATGCCATGCTACGAAATATTCGAAGGTGCCCTACCTTCAGTTTCTTCCTTGTGAAAACCTCTTCAGGAGTCTTCTTCCCCAAGGCTCTATGAGGAGTCCTATTTTGGATGTACACTGCCGTATTGCAGGCTTCAACCCATAAATATCTGGGCAAATCAAGGTCAAATAATATGGCCTTGGCTATGCCTATAATTGTCTTGTTTTTTTGCCACACCATTCTGTTCGGGATTGTATGGTGCAATCCACTCTCTCTTGATGCCCTCCTTTGCGTAGAAATCTGTGAAGTCTCCATCTATGTATTCTCCACCATTATCTGACCGCAATGTCTTGATCTTCTTCCCCATCATATTTGTAATTTTTTGAAGATGTTCTATGCTTGATGAAACTTTACTTCAAACCGGATACCAAATAGCAATCACATAAACATGAAAGTAAAACGCTGATAGAACCTACCAATATATCGACGAAAGATAAGCCAAAAAATACACTTAACTTGATCAGCAAAATATATGTGTTGTAATGTGTTATGGCGGTCAACAGGATGCTTCAACCAACAAAGTCTCCTCACGGTCAGCCAACTAGAAGTGTCACACAACCCTCAAGACAGCTCCACAAAAGTCAACGTTGTCCATTCAATGTTCAACGAAGAAGAGCAGTTGCAAAAAGTCAATGCAGCTAGTCAAAGGTCAACGTCTAGCCTCGGTTTTTGTGCCAGAGAATGCAGACTTCAAAAATCGGAATCTTGGTGGAGTTTGAGGTCAAATGGACCAAGCATTGACCAAAGTCAACGCTAGTCAAACCTGAGCTGAAACCCTAGAAAAATCCGAACAGAAAACCCTAGCTATTGTTCCACACATGTGAGAAGAAAAGCCTCCAAATGATGATTGAACCAATCAGACACAAGAGAGAAGTGTGTGATGTGTGGATGATGAAATGAACTCCAAGTTTGTCCAATATATATCCATCTGTCCTCGAGGGTGTGTGAGACATCTGTTGGGGCTTCAAGCCTACATTACAATTATGGCCGACCTTGGACATAAGTGGAATAAATTCAAAATAAATGTTCTGCTCATCTAATCAAGATGATCTTTAGATCAATCTTGCACCTCTTCGAAAGAGGAATCCAATAAAAATATTGGCATCATCATCTGAGTAGTACAACATGGAGTTTGGATCTAGTTGCCCAAAATTAACAATATTTTCAACAAGAGCCTTGAATTCTTTGAAATTTTCAAAGACTTCATCTTTTGTCTTCAGGAAGTAGATCCAGGTTTTCCTGGAGTGATCATCAATGAATGTGACAAAATATTTGCCACCCTTGAGAGCATTAGTGGACATTGGTCGACAGATGTCTGAGTGTCCAAAATTAACACTCCCTCTCAACTAGGGAGAACTTCATCCACTTGTGCCATCCAAACATTGTGCGTCATCCTGCCGTAACTTGCTTTGCTGGCTTCTTTATTTCAAATGGTGAGTCACAAAGACATCACTCCCGGCTGATCCGAAGTCAGCTCAGAGGTCCGAAACCTTTATAGGACTCAATGGAGTCTCATACTAACCTTAAGTTAGTTTAACTGACCCGAAGTCAGTTGGAGGTCCAAAACCTCACTAGACTTGATCCCAGATCAAGTGGTTAGACACGTGCCATCCTAGACATAGAGAGTACGGAAATATCCGATGCATCCATTGGTCTTTCTATCGGTCTCTATCCACATTTCCCACCTCATTGGCCAAGATGAGAGGTACTTCCCATGAGTCCGGGACTCCATGGGTAGGATGCATATGGGGCACGGATCAAAGAGAGGTGAACCAACTCAATATCTTCACGGTGGGGTAGACGCACACCAACAAGGTTCGACAAGCCTAGCCCTGTGGTTTCTTATAGCTCCAAGAAACTATCCCCAAAGCCCCTTGGAGCTCTTAGAGCTCATCGTCCAACAGGATCCTCAGCATAGGGTCGTTCCACGATTCCAAGATTCTCACGGAAGTTTAGGAACTTGACCTTCCCCAAGGGCTTTGTGAGAATATTCGTGACTTGCTCATCAGTTCTTATATGATCGAGCCTTACGGTGCCTCACTGTACCATATCTCGAATTAAATGGTACCTAATATCAATATGCTTGGATTGATCGTGGAACACGGGATTCTCTGACAAATGAATCCCCCTCTGGTTATCACAAAGGATAACGGTGGTATCTAGCACATGTCCGAGCAACTCACTTAAGAGCTTTCGCAACCAAATAGCTTCACAACAGGCCATACTCCCTGCAATGTATTCGGCCTAGCAGTGTTATTTTCAGTTTATTAGGACAGTAAGCATGTCTTTGGGCTTGAGGGTGGGGATAGGTTGGATGGGCATAGTGACTACAGTGTATGGAAGGAGAGAATGCAGAGTATCTTTGAGGAGGCAGAAGTCTGGGATATCATGGTGCATACTGCATAGAACCCTGTTAATGTGCCTACTGATGCTGTTCAGTTGGCAACCTTTAATAAAAAAAATAACAAGGGTAAGAGACTGATTCTAGATGGAATCAAAGACCATTGCATTCCTCATGTGAGAGGAAAGAGATATGCTCATGAGATGTGGACAACATTTGACCAATCTCTACCAGAGTACCAATGAGAACAGGAAAATGGTCCTAAGGGAGAAGTTGAAGACCATTAAGATGGGTAAGACTGATAGTGCAGCTGGATATCTCACAAGGATTACTAATGTGAGAGATGCATTGGTAGCAGTTGGAGAGGTCATTCCACCCACTGAGTTGGTGCGGATTCCAGTGAATGGCCTTCCCAGTTCATGGTTGAACTTTGCTGATGGGGTTTGTGCATGTGAGACCCTTCCCACTTGGGAGAGGTTCTGGGATGATTGCATACAGACAGAAATCAGAAAGACCTAGCTTGGGGCAGCGAAACCAGTTGAGTAGGATGAGGATGTAGCACTGTTGGCAGGAGGCAAGAAAGGCAAGGGAAAGAAGCAAGCTTCCACAAGTAATGGTGGGGGCAAAGGCAAAGGTAAAGGTAAACAAGGGAACACGCAGAAGGACTATTCCAAGGTGAAGTGTTGGAATTGTCAGAAGATGGGACACTATGCAGTTGTGTGTCCGGAGAAGAAGAAGAAGGGGAAGAACCAGTGCATGGCAGCATCAACAGAGATAGAGGACTTTACGAATAGCTTTGACCGGGAGTTTGGGTTCATTGCTTGTGAGTCCACTAGTGCAGGATCACCTGCCATGGAGGTTTAGAGGGAGTGTGCATTTCCCTCCACTAGCAGAGCATCTTCAGTTATCTGGTGTGTTGACAGTGGGGCTTCACGTCATATAACAGGAGTCCGTGAGTATTTCTCAGAGCTTTCAGAGAGTGGCACTGATATAGAGGTAGTTCTCGGAGATGACAGCGTCGTTAGAGTAGTCGGTGTGGGGACATTGACATTTAACAGGGAACCCAAACCTCCCTTGAATGTGTCAGATGTTTTATATGTGCTAGGGATGAGGAAGAATCTCATATCTGTCTCAACGTTGGAGGACAGAGGATATGAGATATTGTTCAGGAGAGGACAGGTTCTGATATATCCCAGGGGCACTCCAGCTGATTCAGCTAGAGTGATAGGTGTACGCCATGCAAAGGTGTACAAGTTTGCATTTCAGCCCCTTTTGGCATTGAGTAGTAGTACTGGCAACAGAGCTAGCAATTTAGAGCTGTGTGAGATTTGGCACCGCAGGATGGGGCACATGTATCATGGAGCCTTGAGGACATTGCGGGAGATCACTATAGGTGTGCCAGATTTCAGTACTGATCACTTTGATACATGCAGAGGATGTGCGATGGGCAAGTTTGCCAAATCCCCTTTTCCCAGCAGTGATAGCAGATCGATACTGGGATAGTTGATTTGATTCATTCTGATGTGAGCGGTCGGATGTCTCATGTTTCCTTGAGTGGATATGAGTATTATGTATTATTCATTGATGATCACTTCAGGAGGACCTAGATTTATTTCTTGAAGACCAAGAGTGAGGTCTTCAAGCGGTTTAAGGAGTTCAGAGCTCTTGTGGAGACTCAGACAGGTCGAAAGATCAAGTCCCTGAGGTCGGACAATGGAGGAGAGTACACCCTTGGAAAGTTTGTTGACTATTGTGTGGAGGCAGGCATTAGGAGGGAGTTCACAGTTCTTGACAACCCCCAGCAGAACGAGGTGGCGGAGAGGAAGAACAGATCCATCAGAGGGGCTGCCAAAGCCATGCTACATGATCAGGGGTTGCCATTGTTTTTGTGGGCAGAGCCCTGCAGCACTGCTGTATATTTGTAGAACAGGAGTCTGCATCGTGCCTTGGGGCATGTGACTCCGGAGGAGGCTTTTTCTGGGAAGAAGCCTGATGTTGGTCATCTTTGTATCTTTGGGTGTATTGCATACTCCTACGTGTCCAAGGCAAAGAGGACCAAACTAGAGCCCACTACAGATAAGGTTCTTTTTGTGGGCTACAGTGAGACCTAGAAAGCCTTTTGGATTTATATTCCCGCGCATAGGAGAGTTGTTGTCAGGCGGGATGTGAAGTTCGAGGAGGACAGGGCTTTTAGGAGGTCACGGGAGTTAGAGTATCTGGATCAGCCAGACGCTCAGGCGCAGCTGAGTCAGTCGCAAGGATCCAGTGGGCAGGGATCAGGAGGATCTGGAGGTACATCGATTACGGTGTCAGGTCCGTCAGTGAGCAGTGGCTCACAGAGTCAGAGGGGTGGTGCTTCGGGCAACATGCAGAGAAGTCCGCAGAGCAGTTCACTAGGGAGTCCACTGATGGACAATTCACACGGTACTTCAGCGTCTACAGGTTCAGGTTCAGGCAGGAGGACAACAAATAGACAGTCAGGAGTTCAGGCTCCTGGTGATGAGGAGGAGGAGTTTCATTCTCTAGTGGGAGAAGTGTGCTCAGGGAAGAGGAAGCCCAAGGGGCTTCATGATACCTTGAGAGAGGCCACATCTGTTGCTGGGCCTAAGAGGCCGGTCAGAGAGAGTAAACCACCTGATAGGTTCTGTAGCTATATGGCAATGGTTGCCAACATCTTAGACTCTGAGCCTTCTAGCTATGAGGAGGCAACTAGCTAGCAGGTCTGGAGAGTGGCCATGCAGGAGGAGTATTCTTCTGTCATGAAGAATGATGTTTGGGAGGTGGTGTCGAGGCCTGAGGGCAAATCCATGGTTACTTCCAGATGGCTTTACAAGGTAAAGCATGCTGCAGATGGCAGCATTGAGAAATTCAAAGCAAGGTTTGTGGCTAGAGGGTTCTCCCAGGTAGAGGGAGTTGATTATGAGTAGATCTTCACTCCCGTGGCTCGATATACTTCAATTTGCTCCATCATATCGATAGCAGCAGAGAGTATATTCCCACTGATAAGCAGGTTGCATATATTCTTACCAAAGCCTTAGCATGGGGCAAGCATGTCTACTTCAGAGACAAGATGGGTGTGGGGAGGAACACCTTCCTCGGTAAGAGGGAGTGTTGAAATTTGGTTACCGAAGGATAGGGGGTTCCCTAAGGCTTTGATCTTTGGCCTAGGGAAAAGTGTCCAAAAGAATTTAATTTTTCTCCTAAAGTGACTTTATAAAGTTATAAAGTCAAATGTAATTTAAAAGTGACTTTAAGTGATAAAGTTACTAAAGTCTAATTTTAAAGTGACTTTAATAAAGTCAATGTGAAATTAGAAAGGAAAAGTGACTTTGGAAATAAATGACTAAGTGGGTCTTTATCAAAGTGGGGTGAATTAAAAAATAGAAAGTGAGATTTAAATGAGCATTTAATCTCAGCCCTAGATCTAAAGCTTTTTCAGCCATTGGATTTAGGGATTCCCCAAAAGTCACTTACGGTTAGGTTAAAGGAAGAAAATGAGGGAAAATGTCATTCATTCTTTCACGAGCAGATTGAGAGAAGGAGAAGAAGAGAGCAAAGGAGATTTCTGGGCAGTGAGGAGAAGGAGGATAGAACTTGGCACACAAACTGAGGCAACACTTCAGCGAGTTCGTATAGCAAGGAGAGGCACAAATTTCGAGGCAAATTTGGGCACGAGTTTCAAGGTAGACCATACAATAGATTTGGCACGTATTCCAAGGCTGTACAACAAGGTTTGGCACAAATTTTGAGGAGTGGGTTGCTGATTTTCTAGCATGTTTTTCAAGGCAGTCTGTACAGTAAGTTGTTGTACTTGTGCACGAAAATCAAGGCAGAAATTGTACAACAGCTTTGCTGTTTTTTATGCACGAAAATCGAGAAATCTGTACTGCAGCATTTATTGCTGTTTGCACAGTTTTCGAGACAGTCCGTACAACAACATTTAATGCTGTAAATTTTCTGCACGAAATTCGAGGAGGCCATACAACAATTATTGCTCTTTCTAATTTTGCTTTGTACACATTTTTCGAGGCGGTGGTTAAGCACGGAAAACGAGATAAGTTGTATTTATTACTTGCTGAAATTTTGCTAGGTATTTCTCTCACTGTAAAAGCATTTTGCAAAAATAAGAAGAGCTTTTGAACAGGTTTTCCCCAAAAGTTGTAGGGGGTTTTTCCAGGGTCACATTAACCAAAAATCAGTGTGTCCATTTTTCTGTGTGGCTGTTTTATTTTGCTAAGTTTTATTTCTGCAATTTCCAGCATTTGAAAATTTCCAGAATTTGTGTTTTCAGAAAATATTTATTTTTCAACTTGTTGAATGTATGGCTATGGGAATGGGCATTTAACTATATGGAGAAATAAGGAGAAACTGAAAACCGGGGTGGGAAACAGAAATTTCTACATTGGAGCCCAGAGCGGAATGCGGGCATCGATTTTGTATGTACACAACAGTGTTCGTAGCTTCTCCCCATAGAAACTTCGGAAGACCTTAGTCACATAGCATGGCACAGGCAGCTTCCACAATGGTCCTATTCTTTCTTTCAGCAACGCCATTTTGCTCAGGAGTATACACGATTGTGGTCTCCCTCTTAATGTCAGCTTCTCTGCAAAAGTTATTGAACTCGTTCATTTCATATTCAGTGCCATTATCGGTCCTCAAAATCTTGATCTTCTTTCCTGTTTGATTTTCCACCAAGGATTTTAAGGTACGAAACCACATGAATGCTTCATTTGTCTTCTTCAAGAAATATATTTAGGTCTTGCGAGAGAAGTCATCTATAAACGTCATGTAATAAGAACGTCCTCCCAAGGATGTCATCGGCAGCGTACCAGATAGATCAAAATGTATCAATTGCAAGACATCAGATGTATGTCTTTGTGAGACTTGAGGGGAAAGGTCCCCTTGTATGCTTTCTTTCGGCACAACCTTGACATACACCTTCATGATCATTTTTGAATTCGGGCATCTCTGTCACCACCTTCCTTGCTTCGGGAAGGTCTTTGTAATGAAGGTGTCCAAACCTCCGGTACCATAATTCGGTTTGACAAATTTTATCACATGTAATAGCCCCCAACGGATTTCCTCCAACTTGGTAGAGTGTACCAACTCTAAAGCCAATAGTGAGAGCTTCCTTGAAACTCTTCTTCCAGATGCGTACCTTTCCATCGACAAATGCCACCTTGAAACCTTTGCCTTCCATGGCCGAAATAGACAGAAGGTTCTTCTTCAAACTAGGTACATACAATACATCTTGCAAACAGAGGACTTGACCTTGAGATAAATGGAGGGTCACAGTCCTTGTCCCTTTCACGGGATAGGTGGCATTATCTCCAAGGATAATTTTCAGATTAGTATCCTTCTCAATCAAATCAGAGAGAGCTTCTTTAAACCCGGTGAGGTGCTTTGAAGCACCACTATCAATCAACCAGACATCCAAGGTGTTGGGTGGAGAGGCAGCAGAGAGGGCAGATACAAGAATGAATTCATTTCTTTTATTGTCAACAACATTAGATTCTTCATCCCTGGAATTTCTTGACCTTTTGAAAGGTTGCCCATTTCCATTACGACCAGAGGGAGCCTTCCCCTTTCCTTTGAACCTGTTGTTCCTTTGATTTCCATTCCCCCTGTTGTTGTTGTCATCATCCCCTGGAGAATCCCTTCTATTAGGGCATTCTCTAGCATAGTGGCCAAACTTGTTACATGTGTAACATATTCCTTTCTTTCCTTTGACCCCTGCTCTTCTATGGTTCCTAGGACCACCATTGTTCTTCTTCTTAGCACGAGCGGTGAAGGCAACATTACCTTCATTTTCATATTCCATCATTCTTGTCTCCTCTTGAGTGCATCTCGACAATACTTCATCAAAATCAGGAATCACATTATTATTGAGAATGGTAGTAATGAATACATGCTATTCAGAGGGGAGACCTCCAAGTGCAATGAGAACCATTTCTCGATCAACTATTGTTTTTCCAATGGCGAGAAGGTTATTACTGATTTCAGTCAACTTCAGAAAATAGGATTGAACGGATTCATCCTTGCCTTTCTTGAGATTTTTCAATTGGTTCTTAAAGAAAAGAACTTGAGTTGCATTTTTACCCCTAAACATATTGACCAACTTATCATACATCTCCTTAGATGTGCCCAGCACAGAGATGTAAGCAACCAGACTTTTGTGGATTGAATCTCGGATAATCAGCTTAGCTTTGATTTCCCCTTTTCTATACTTTGATTTTGTGGGAGCAGGTGCAGATGATGGAGGTTCTTGCATTTTTCCCTGCACATAGTCCATGACGTCTTGATATTCCAAGATCAAGTCCAAGGACATCTTCCAAGCATGATAGTCAGACTTGCCAGTCAACTTATCATCAACTTTGAATCCGTTATAATTTGAGGTACCCATGGGTCTTTGTCAAATGCTACTTCTTCGGTGATTGCTCTTAACACAAACTTGGGCTTTGTCTTCACCTTATCTCTAATACCATGTAAATATTTGAAGATGTTCTATGCTTGATGCAACTTTACTTCAAACCCGATACCAAATAGCAATCACATAAACATGAAAGTAAAATGCTAATAGAACATACCAATAGATCGACGAAAGACAAGCCAAAAATACACTTACTTGATTACCAAAATATGTGTTGTAGTGCGTTATGTCGACAATAGGATGCTTCAACCAACAAAGTCTCCTCACGGTCAACCAACCAGAAGTGTCACACAACCCTCAAGACAGCCACAAAAGTCAACTTTGTCCAGTCAATGGTCAACGCAGAAGAGCAGCAGCAAAAGGTCAACGCAATAGGTCAAAGGTCAATGTCTAGCCTCGGTTTTCTTGCCAAAGAATGCGGACTTCAAAAATCGAAATTTTGGTGGAGTTTGAGGTCAAATGGACCAAGTGTTGACCAAAGTCAATGCTGGTCAAACTTGTGCTGAAACCCTAGACATATCCGAACAGAAAACCCTAGTTGCTATTCCACACGTGTGAGAAGAAAAGCCTCCAAATGATGATCGAACCAATTAGACACAAGAGAGAAGTGTGTGATGAGTGGATGATGAAATGAACTCCAAGTCTGTCCAATATATATCCATCTGTCCTTGAGGGTGTGTGACACATTTGTTGGGGCTTCAAGCCTACATTACAATTTTGGCTAACCTTGCACATAAGTGGAATAAATTCAAAATAAATGTTCTGGTCATTCGATCAAGATGATCTTTAGATCAATCTTGCACCTCTTCGAAAGAGAAATCCAATGAAAATATTCGCATCATCATTTGAGCAGTACAACATGGAGTTTGGACCTAGTTGCCCAAAATTAACAATATTTTCAACAAGAGCCTTGAGTTCTTTGAACTTTTCAAAGACTTCATCTTTTGTCTTCAGGAAGTAGATCCAGGTTTTCCTGGAGTGATCATCAATGAATGTGACAAAATATTTGCCACCCTCTAGAGCATTAGTGGACGTTGGTCCACAGATGTTTGAGTGTATCAATCCTAATATGCTTGCTGCCCTGTTTTCACTTCTGGGAAAGGCTGCCTTAGCGTACTACCCAAGTACACATCCTCGGCATACATCATCATGCTCCGTGCTGAGAACAGGTGCCTCGTCAATTGTTTCTTTGAGCATCTTCAATGCACCATGGTTCAAGTGCCCCATTTTTCTATGCCAAAGTTCATTCAACCCTTTCTTGTCTTCAAGATTACTACCAATTAGTGCCATCGGAGTTTCAAGCTACAACTTGTATAGTTTGTTGCTTCTAACCTCGATTTGCCGTGTTTGTTTCCAACTGGGTTGCTTGACATATACTTTCTTCCCGATAAAGTGTATGTCATACCCTTTGTCTTGCAATTGGGATACTGAGATTAGATTCATCGCAAGCCATGGCACATGTAGTACATCTGTGATCTTGACACTGGTTTCGGCTTCTGTTTGGAACACTACAACTCCTCTCCCAACTGGAATGCATTTCATGCTATTTCCCATAGTGATTTGGAAGTTCATTTGCTCCTCCCTAGAGCTCGAGAAATATTCTCGTACTTTAGTCATATGAGCTGAAGCCCCACTATCAATATACCAGATCCCTGAAGATGTTGAACTTGACAAGCATGCACAATCCTCTTTTAACCTAGAGGACAAACATCTAAGTTTGACATACTTATTTGTGCTTCCTTTTCTTTGTGTTGTGTCCCCTCTGAAGCTTCTGGTTTGCGCAGTCCCTTCCCTAACCCTGCTTCCTTTGGATCTGACAGCTCTGATACCATGTGAAAATTCTGTAATGTAGAATCCTACTGCAGCTGCTTATTATATCTCTTCTATTGCATTCTCAAATACAATTATTTAACATTTCACAGTGTTAAATAGAAAAATAAAATATGCTACAGACTTAACAATCAATAAACAACATAAAGGAAATAGCACAAGTATTCTCACATAGACAGTTATTTTTGGACAATTGTCCCCCAAAAAACCCATTGCGGGAAAACTGGTGCAACAGATCTGAGGGTTTCTTTATTATGCAGAAATTCTAAGTACAAATGTGTGATTGTAATCATCAATCAGTCACCTGAAGAAATCTGATGAGAATAGGCTTAGTGAGACACTTTCACCTCGCCAAGAAGTTCCGACACTGACCTGCACCCAATCTGAGTAGCTCTGTGTGATTTCTGTTCAGTGACTGCGTCACTCACGCTGTCACGGCGTCATTGCCGCTGCTGCTCGTTATGGCTGCCTTTTGTGCTTACTGTTGTGTGAGACTTTGGTTTTCTCCTCCTCTAGAAGGACCCTCCGGATGTTGGACAAACCCTCAGCTGTCTCTCCAATTGAAATCGAAATTCCCTTTGCTGCTTTGCGCCAGCCCAACGTAACTGTTGCTTGGTTATCTCTACGTTGCTGCTATGGCACCCTTTTCCCTTCTCTTCCTGCACTCTTTATCCTTCAAAAATTCTCCCTCCTGGAGATTTCTCTTTCCTCTCTCTGCAATCGAGAATCACTATGATTCTTCCTTCCTCTGAAGAAATCGATCTCTTGAATCTTTCTCCCTCTAATTTGTTTTTCATAAGCCCCTCACTCTCCTTCTTATATTCTTTTGTTGACTCTTCAACGACCAAGATTAAAACATAATCAAGGGCTAAGATTAACTTGGAGGTGATCCATGAATTTATCTAGAAGATTCACACTTAGTTTAATTAATACCCTTTAATTAATCAGTTTCCTTAAGTTTGGACTTAGGAAAACATTAAAAACGATTAATTAATTTAATTAAACTATTTCTAAGTGAAATTTTCCAAAACCATTTCTGAGTTTTATGGAATACATGTGTCTTAGCCTATATACAAGGTTACAAGGCTAGAGCACATCCGATGCTACCATAAATCAACACAAACTGGACCTATAGTTCAGTCTATTCCTCAAAACTCTGTAGGATAACCTAGTGCAATAACGGTTCAAACAAGTCTACCTGTTACAGGTCAAACTTTTCGAGGACAACCCTTTGTTGGTCAATCCATTCAAGGGCAACCTTTTGTAGGACCAACTACTCAGGGACAACCTTCAGCAGGTCAACCTTTTCAAGGTCAGTTTGTTCAAAGTCAACCATTTCAAGAGCAATTTCAATATGGACAAATGGGACAAAATCTAGTTTACCAGAGCCAACCATACCCTGGTTATATATATCAAATACCAGCTCAATTTCAGTTTGGTAAGGCTAATCCTGGATACCCTGGGGGCTAAGTCACCTGATAGGGGGATTCAGGATTCGATGGATACGAGGATTCGAGAATCAAATTTGGGATACGGTGACCCCCAGAACATGACACTTTCGGGATACGTTATATATATATATTAAAAATTAGATATTTTTTACACAAATTCATACAAATTCATTGATTCAAACATAGATTTAAGATCTTAGTTACTCATACTATCATACATGATACATTGATACGTCATACAATTGTCAAATTTACTCAGAAAGACAAGATAGTAAGATACTGTAGTTTTCTCATGAAGTCATCAGAATCAAAATATGTTACATAAGTACACTGCCAATGGCAAATAGAAATAGAAAATACAACAAAACTATAGTCTACAAGACTACAAGCCTGAAGCCTCAATGAGTCAGAGTCATTGAGTCATCAATCCTTATCGTCATAATCAACATCACTGTCCTCATCTTGATCATCATGCTCACCATTGCTCTCCTTTGATGCATCCTCCTCCTCTGTCATCTCTGCATCTGTTGGTATGGAGGATGACACCTTTACTGTATCGCCATCATCAAATGTGACAGGCTCTAGCACTGGCGCATTGAGATCCAAGTTGGCCAATGCCAACTCAACATCGCTGTCCAGACCCACATCATCAGAAAAGACATCCCACATCATTGTCTTTCCCTTCAACCATGTAGGAATTTACAAGGTAAGTTCCGTAGATCAAGAACCAATGGTCACCGCTCACAAACAGATCACAAATCAGTACACCAGTAGAATCACGTGGTTAAAACCCTGAAAGAGGGAAACATTCCACGGCCTGAGCCAACGTGGCCACTTCAGGTAATTTATTAATATAAAAAGAAAAGTTACATATGTTTCTCTCATAAATGGTTACTGGACAAATGACTTCCATGCTCTTTAAATAGAGATCATGGACCAATCGGGTGTTAAGTCACGGATCAAGTGTCGTTAATACCGAGGTGAGAGATAACCGTTGGATCACTACGAATCGTGACCATCGGATTATAAGTTACACATGTACATGGTAAAGACCTAACTCTACACTAGACTAAATTATTCTTAACTATTCCTATGTGTCGGAATATCCTAACATCCCCCCTTAAGAACAACTTGGGATAGGCTTCAACGATTTACAAAGATGACACAATAGGAGAAGGAAGGAGGCATTAGAGCCATCGCCCCTTAATGACAACTTTCCTGAACTCAAAGCATGGATCAAAGTTTGGTAAACTTCGCTTCTGTGAGAGCCTTTGTAAAGTTATCGGCTACTTGATCATTGGTTGGACAGTACTGCATTTCAAGAACACGATCATGAATGAACTTTCTGATGAAGTGTATGTGGACTTCAATGTGTTTCATACGCTGATGCTGAACTAGATCTTTACATAGCTGAATGGCATTTTGATTATCACAACAAAGTGTAGTTGGATGCTGCTGATGAAGACCAAATTCAGACAGACTCTGGCGAAAGAAGATTAGAAGATTAGAAAATGTTGTTAAGACCAAGGATAGAAATATCCCCTGCAACGATGCAAAAAAATGTTGTCGAACAAAATGTATAGGCACTACGACAACGGCTCAGATTGGGGGCTATCACCCTGATCCCCAATCTTTCTATTTAAGTTGTCTCCTTATAGCAGACTAAGGGGGGTAGACCCTATGGAAATGGAATGAAGGAGAACCAGTTGGAAACCAACCAGTTCGGGAGACAGTTAAACGACCAAATACTTGTAAAAGATCTACCAAGATTAAATGATTCGATTGAATTGGAAAGATTGATGCCAGTGCCTTATGGAGTCAACTATCCTGCTAAGGAAATTACAACCAAGTACTTGATGAGAAACCGCTGCTATGCAATGTTAATTTAGAATTCAAAATGCAAGGAAAATGATTTGAAGAAGGAGCGAGATGAAGCAAGCTTCGAAGATGAGAGTTAATGTTAAACAAACCAAAAGCACTTAGATTATAAATACTCTGATCTAACCACTAAGTACTTAAGTGAGAGTGTCAATTATGAAAATGCCCAAAAGATTACTCGATTAAAAGATATACAGATCCACAATAGAGCTCTCAAAATCAGATATCGATCACACTTGAAAATACTTCCCAAACATTAGTATTCAATAAACATCCAATATTCAAGTAAATGAAACAAGACTTAATTACACATTTTAATCGATAGATAATGTTACAAAAAAAAAACTCAGATGCCAATGATTATTAAACCCAACTGAAGCATATGAAATTTACTAGCACTTAAATTTCAGTGAACACTTCATCAAGTAATTTATGGATTAAATCATATTTTTAAAATAATGCAAATCCAAAAAATTAAATTTTCTCTTATAGTCAAGCTTGGGATATATTCTTCAGCAAGATTTCAGATCTGAAATATTAATTGCAGCAGTAATTTAAACTGTAGATCAGCAAACAAATGATACTCGCAACAATACCCAAAATGACTAAAATAGTAAGAATTGTTGAACTTGAAGAAAAATCAATTTTTAGGGCTTGATTTAGAAAAATTTCAAATATGATATTTTTGTTTCAGCAGTGAAACAATGACATAGCAACAAGATAAAACTGCCAAAAATAACTGTCAAATATTTCCAGAAATGACAAAAAATATATTAAAACCTGAAATTTTCAATTTTAAGGCTTTAAGAGAGTTGGATTTAGTAATTTTCAGCGCTGATAAGTTTGTAACAGTAGTAAATTGATAACAGATCAGCAAACTAAAAAACGCTGAAAATGATCCCCACTATGTCTAAAAATAATAAGTTTTGCCGAAAAACTGAAATTTCAGATTTATGGACCTTATTGAGGATATGTATCAGAAATGTTCAGATCTGATTTTTCACAGTTATGCAGAATTTTCAGCAAGCTTCAAAGTCAGATTTAGGCAAAATTAAAAATGCTCAAATGGTCAAAAACTCTGAAAATGAAGATTTTGCAATTCTAAACAATTTTGACCATATAAAATGTGTTTTTAGGGCCTAATTATTTGTGATTTGCTTGCTGTAATAAAATCTGTAGAAAATAAGGGTTTAGATATCAAACCCTTAGCCCAAGATTATGAAGATCCCACCGTTGAGAATTCTTGAAAATTTGGGATAATGTTGCTACTTGAAAATTAGAATTTTTTAGACCAAAATCCTGCAAAAATAGCCTCAAAACCCTATACGTCATCAATAGTCTAGATCTGGCTCAGATTTGAAGATTTCGTTGGCTAATTTTTCAGATCTATTCTTGCAAACAAATATTGAGCCCAGATCTTGCCCTCCAGGGTCTAGATCTGGCACAGATTTGAAGATTTTTTTGGCTGATTTTTCAGATCTAATCCTGCACAAGTGAAAAAAGAAAAACCAAATACCCAATATGTACAATTATAGAGAAAATCCTAAAAACTCAAATGTTAGAATTCAAAATTATGTTACAAAACTTCAGATCTACACATGTAAATTATAGATCTATACAATATATTTACAGATCTATGAACAAGAGTTGCAAATCTGTCAGATCTGAGGAACATAAGTCTGACTTCGCTCCCAGATTTGAAGATCTAAGGATCTTACTAGCCAGATCTAACTTTAAATTCAAAAAAATTAAGATAATTTTTTTTTGTTTAGGCACAAGCTCTAGAAAGACCCTACAAAAAATATTCCGTAAGATAACTTTAGAAATTAGGAAACAATGGGCTTTTTCAGATTTTCTGAAATCTGAGAGTCGACTGATCTAACTGAAGATTTCTCCAAACACTCAAATCTTGAATAATGATCTCTGCACTTTTAGATCTGAATTTTAGATTGATAAAGATTTAAAAAATAACTATGAGACCTTTCAGAAATATAGATAACTAATATTTTTGTCAAATCAAAATGCAATTTAAGAAAACCTAGAAAACTGCACAAGATACCTGTATGTAGATCAATCCATAAAGGCCATCAACCATCAAATGCTAGTAAAAGTAGCAGAATTTAGAGACAATATCACCACAAAGATCTGGAAAAGGAACACCAAAGTTTATAACCCCAAAGTCTTTATGCTTTATTGATCAAAAAATTACAAGAGCTTTTGAGATCAAGTGCATGATCCAAAGATTAGATGCAAATGACATACAAAGACCTCTAATTTGTAAGATAAAATCTCCAACGGCTAGTTTGGTTGATCCATGTCAAAATAATCTCAACCGTCGAAAAATATTTAATTATCTTTTAATCTGGACCATCGAAATTATAATTATGAGGAAATTCAAACTTATCATTTAATTCCATTTTAATTAATTCGAAAATAATATTTTTGAGTTAATTATCTCAAAATTTTGACTTTGATTTAACCACCAAGGCCCAAGGGTCCAAAATTTCTTGAAATTTTCAATATTCCCTTGGCCTGGGACCTTTAAAAATTTATTTTTGAAGAACCCACGAATTTTGCCTATGAAGAATTTTAACTCACCTAGGACTTAAAATTAATTAAATTTCTGGATTAGGATTTTTAATTTAAATTGGCCAGAAAATTTAATTAATTGACTGAGAGGGGATTTAATTATTTTTCCAACCTTCTTTAAATAAGATAAATGCATTTAGACACATAAAGGGGGAATACCCATTTGCGATAGACTCTCAAATAGCTACCCAATTCTACGACTCAAAATATGATCTAGTAGACCAAGTAGCTTGTAATAAAATAATCTAGCCAATTAGTTAGGATTATTCCCAAACTATTTTTACAAAGACTCGATAGAAAACATTAGGACTCACTTAGCATCTTGATGACAAAATCCACCCTAGCTTTAGGGTGAGGCTGGAGGGGAAAACTTTGTCGATCACTTGTGTCGAGAAATACAAATAAATCAGTGAGACAAAAAACCTCCTAGGTTAGAAATCATCACCAAAATACTAGGCTTACCTAGGTTGTTACATACATAGTGGTCTTACTTAGATCATTTACATCATAAACATGCAAAATGGGTTTACATCATTTATAAAATAGTCGATTGATGATGAAATCTGAATGGCGTGAACTCGTCGAACATGATGAATCCCATTTGAAAAAATGGGGGTGTACTGCTATGGGGTTGTTGATAAAGTGTGGTCAACATCTGGCTCTACTTGGGGACACGTTGCTTCACCGGAGGAATGTGAGAATCCAAAATCTGTATCCAAGCAACACACAAAATTACATAAGTAGCGTCCATCCAAATATCATCATATAACATTAAGCGCATGAAAAAATAGAAGCTCTGCTTTCATTTATTATTCTACTTAACATGAAAAGTAAATCTACTCTAACTACAAAATGAAATGCTGAAATAACAAGTTGTAAGGTTAAAGATACAATACAAAGGATGCCCTGTGGCATCAGATGTTTTCAATATAGTGCATATTGAGCATTTGCCTACTTTCAGGCAAGTCTGTAGGCTGCTTTTCAGATGTGCCATGTGCAATCTTGCATACGGTAGGACTTTGTCTTATTCGAAAATTGAGCTTTTCACGGCCATCAAATGTATCGATGCGCTTCCTTATTCTTTTTCTTTTTCGCTTCAGGCTTTTCTTTGTGGCAGACTGCATTTTTGATGATGTGGAACATTGTGCTTGTGAACTTTCAGACGAAGTATTCATGATATGTGTGACATGCCTCTCTTCATTCTATATCTGTTCTAGATCCTTTTCAATTTCTTCATTAATGTGACCAGCCACTTTCTTAGGACAATCACAACAAGATGGGACCTGCTTCAATGGATTAAGAGAGTTATGATCTGTTGAAATCTCGTTGGTTTTTTGCCATCTATCATCTGGATCACGCTAAAACTTTTGTACATGTGATTTCCTTTCTTCTAACTTCTTATGCATGGAACTCATTTCTCTGGCATGCCTTACTATTAATTTCGCTTGATTGAGCTCAGTTCTC
Organism: Pinus albicaulis; assembly: GCA_034641835.2. NCBI lineage: Eukaryota > Viridiplantae > Streptophyta > Pinopsida > Pinales > Pinaceae > Pinus > Pinus albicaulis. The sequence goes on from CM076581.1 coordinate 1,676,585,857, forward strand.
ACGAATCTTTCTTGCAGGGTGATATGATTTTCCTCCATAGTTTTCATTTCTCAAGTGTGCTTTGCTTCCATTTCAATCATATGTTTCTGAATAATGGATATCTGATTAGCATGATTAATTTCTTTTACCTGTAATCTGTTTTCAATGGTATCCATTTCTTCCATATTTATAACACATGCTACTTGTTTCTTCTCTATGGCTAAAAATCTACTCTGAAGAGATTTTTTATCAACTTCCATGTCGCTTATAATTTTATAATTTTTTCGCTTTCATGCCCATGAAGCAATTTTGCATATAGTTTATCTCTCTCTTATGATTTGCTTGCATGGTGGCTAACTGATTGTTGTGATCAAATTCCATGATGGCCATTTCTCCATCATGTCTTTCTTCCATGGCATTCATTTGATTGGAGTGATTGAATACCATGATTGTTATCTTTTCCTCTAAGGCCAATAACTTGCTCTGCATAGAACCAATATCCCTGGCGTGATCTGCGGTTAATTTTTCTTGATTAAGTTCCATATTCTTAAATTTTGAGCCTGGTTGGCCTCCATGTTCTTGATTACCGGAGCTTGATTTAGTTGTATATCCTTAACTATCTGAATCAATTCACTAACAAGATGCTTATTATTTGACAATTGGTTTCTGCTTCACCACCATCATGAATTTGTGTTGTCATGGTACAAGTGGATTCATCTTGAATATTGTCCTGGAGTCTCCTGTTTATAGTTGAGTTCTCTACAAGACCACTTTCATTATTTTGCATAGTACTGGGAGCACAAGGCGAACCATCTTGTTTTATATATTTAACTTTAAAAACATTGATGATGTGTTGAAAATAATAAAAATACTCCTTAGGACAATTTCGAAACCAATCAATAGCATCACCTTTTAAGGAAAAGCCAAAGAGACATATCTTGACATCTTCATGTTTATATTTTGAAGGAAGACAATATCTGCTTATTATATGAGTAACCGTCAAGAGATGCTTTCGAGCAGTCGCTGGATTACCACCCGAGAACAAAGGCAATTTAGGAATGGCCTCTTTTGGCAAGTCATGAAGAGGATCACCCGTGATGACTTACTTAAATGGAAAAACCAAATGGATGTTAGAGAAAGAGATCCTTGTTCAAGAAAAGTCAAGAGATCCACAAGAAGCGAGCTTCCTAGCAGTAATTCTTGTAAGAAATAAAAGAATGGGAGTCGCCATTTGAACATGAATCTAATCTGAAAAATTAGCCAATAGAAGTAGATGGATATCAGGGAGGGATTCTTGTTTGGGAGTAAAATAGATGAATAAGTGGAGTCGCCACCCAAACAAGAAGCCAACTGAAATGTCCAAGTGCTAAAGGTGCAAATGATGAAAGGACTAGTGAGATGAGGAAAGATACGATGATGAAACGATGAAGAGATGCAATGATCCCAGAAAATGTTATGTCCTATGACAGGGTAATGAATGGCGAAAGAAGATTAGAAGATTAGAGAATGTCGTTAAGACCAAGGATAGAAAAACTCTATCCCTGGCAACGACGCCAAAAAATGTTGTCGCACAAAATTTCTAGGCACTGCGACAATGGCTCAGATCGGGGGCTGTCACCCTGATCCCAATCTTTCTATTTAAGTTGTCTCTTTATAGTAGACTAAGGGGGTAGACCCTATGGAAATGGAATGAAAGAGAGCCAGTTGGAAACCAAAAAGTTCGGGAGACACAGTTAAACGACCAAATACTTGTAAAAGATCTAGCAAGATTAAATGATTCGATTGAATTGGAAAGATTGATGCCAGTGCCTTATGGAGTCAACTATCCTGCTAGGAAAATTACAACCAAGTACTTGATGAGAAACTGCTACTATGCAATGTTAATTTAGAATTCAAAATGCAAGGAAAATGATTTGAAGGAGCGAGATGAAGCAAGCTTCGAAGATGCGAGTTAATGTTAGAAAAAGCCAAAAGCACTTAGATTATAAATAATCTGATCTAACCACTAAGTACTTAAGCGAGAGTGTCAATTATGAAAATGCTCAAAAGATTACTCTATTAAAAGATATACAGATCCACAATAGAGCTCCCAAAATCAAATATCGATCACACTTACTTGAAAATACTTCCCAAACATTAGTATTCAATAAACATCCAATATTCAAGTAAATGAAACAAGACTTAATTACACGTTTTAATCGATGGATAATGTTCCAACACAAACTCATATGCCAATGATTATTAATCCCAATTGAAGCATATGAAATTACTAGCACTTAAATCTTAGTAAACACTTCATCAAGTAATTTATGGATTAAATGATATTCTTAAAATAAAGCAAATCCAAAAAATTAAATATTCTTCTATAGTCAAGCTTAGGATATATTTTTCAGCAAGATTTCAGATCTGAAATATTAATTGCAGTAGTAATTTAAACCATAGATCAGCGAACAAACGATACTGGCACCAATCCCTAAAATGACTAAAAATAGTAAAAATTGTTGAACTTGAAGAAAAATCAATTTTAGGGCTTGATTTAGAGAAATTTCAGAGCTGATATTTTTGTTTCAGCAGTGAAACAGTGACATATCAGCAAGATAAAACTGCCAAAAATAGCTGTCAAATATTTCCAGAAATGGCAAAAAATATATTAAATCCTGAAATTTTCAATTTTAAGGCTTTAAGAGAGTTGGATTCAGTAATTTTCAGAAGTGATAAATTTGTAACAGTAGTAAATTGATAACAGATCAGCAAACTGAAAATGCTGAAAATGATCCCCACTATGTCTAAAAATAACAAGTTTTGTCGAAAAATTGAAAATTCAGATTTATGGACCTTGTTAACGATATGCATCAGAAATGTTCAGATCTGATTTTTAACAGTTATGCAGAATTTCCAGCAAACTTCAAAATTAGATCTAGGCAAAATTAAAGATGCCCAAATGGTCAAAAATTCTGAAAATGAAGATTTTGCAATTCTAAACAATTTTGACCAAATAAAATGTGTTTTTAGGGCCTAATTATTTGTGATTTGCTCGCTGTAATAAAATCTGCAGAAAATAAGGGTTTAGATATCAAACCCTTAGCCCAAGACTATGAAGATCCCACCATTGAGAATTCTTGAAAATTTGGGATAATGTTGCCGCTTGAAAATTAGAATTTTTTAGATTCTGCAAAAATAGCTTCAAAAGCCTATACTTCCTCAAGGGTCTAGATCTGGCTCAGATCTGATGATTTCGTTGGCTGATTTTTCAGATCTATTCCTGCAAACAAATATTGAGCCCAGATCTTGCCCTTCAAAGTCTAGATCTGGCTCAGATCTGAAGATTTCCTTGGCTGATTTTTCAGGTCTAATCCTGCACAAGTGAAAAAAGAAAAACCAAATACCCAATATGTACAATAATAGAGAAAATTCTAAAAACCCAAATGTTAGAATTCAAAATTATGTTACAAAACTTCAGATCTACACATGTAAATTACAGATCTATATAATATATTTGCAGATCTATGCACAAGAGTTGCAGATCTGTTAGATCTGAGGAACATAAGTCTGACTTCGCTCCCAGATTTGAAGATCTAAGGCTCTTACTATCTAGATCTAAATTTAAAATTCAAAAAAATTAAGACTTTTTTTTTATTTAGGCACAAGCTCTAGAAAGACCCTACAAAAAATATTCCGTAAGATAACCTTAGAAATTAGGAAACAATGGGGTTTTTCAGATTTTCTAAAATCTGAGATTCGACTGATCTAACTGAAGATTTCCCCAAACGCTCAAATCTTGAATAATGATCTCTGCACTTTTAGATTTGAATTTTAGATTGATAGGGATTTAAAAAATAACTATGAGACCTTTCAGAAATATATATAGCTAATATTTTTGTCAAATCAAAATGCAATTTAAGAAAACCCAGAAAACTGCACAAGATACCTGTATGCAGATCAATCCATAAATGCCATCAACCATCAAATGCCAATAAAAGTAGCAGAATTTAGAGACAATATCACCACATAGATCTAGAAAAGGAACACCAAAGTTTGTAACCCCAAAGTCTTTATGCTTTATTTATCAAAAAGTAACAAGAGCTTCTGAGAACAAGTGCACGATCCAAAGATCGGATGCAAATGACATACAAAGACCTTTAATTTATAAGGTAAAATCTCCAATGGCTAGTTTAGTTGATCCATGTCAAAATAATCTCGAGTGTCGAAAAAGATTTAATCATCTTTTAATCTGGATCGCCGAAATTATAATTTTGAGTAAATTCAAATTTATTATTTAATTCCATTTTAATTAATTCAAAAATAATAGTTTTGAGTTAATAACCTCAAAATTTTGACTTTTACTTAACCACCAAGGCCCAAGGGTCCAAAATTTCTTGAAATTCTCAATATTCCCTTGGCCCGGGACCTTTAAAAATTTATTTTGTAAGGACCCACGAATTTTGCCTATGAAGAATTTTGACACACTTGGGACTTAAAATTAATTAAATTTCTGGCTTAGAATTTTTAATTTAAATTGGCCAGAAAATTTAATTAATTGACTGAGAGGGGATTTAATTATTTTTCCAACCCTCTTTACATAAGATAAATGCATTTAGACACATAAAGGGGGAATACCCATTTGCGATAGACCCTCAAATAACTACTCAATTCTGCGACTCAAAACATGATCTAGTAGACCATGTAGTTTGTAATAAAATAATCTAGCCAATTAGCTAGGATTATTCTCAAACTACTTTTACAAAGACTCGATAGAAAACACTAGGACTCACTTAGCATCTTGATGACAAAATCCACCCTAGCTTTAGGGTGAGGCTAGAGGGGAAAAGTTTGTTGACCACTTGTGTCGAGAAACACAAATGAATCAGTGAGACAAAAAACCTCCTACGATATAAATCATCACCAAAATACTAGGCTTACCTAAGTTGTCACATACATAGTGGTCTTACTTAGATCATTTACATCATAAACATGCAGAATAGATTTACATCATTTATAAAATTGTCAACTGATGATGAAATTTGAATGGTTTGAACTCGTCGAACATGATGAATCCCATTTGAAAAAATTGGGGTGTACTGCTATGGGGTTGTTGACAAAGTGTGGTCAACATCTGGCTCTACTTGGGGACACGTTGCTTCACCGGAGGAATGTGAGAATCCAGAATCTGTATCCAAGCAACACACAAAATTACATAAGTAGCGTCCATCCAAATATCATCATATAACATTAAGCGCATGAAAAAATAGAAGCTCTGCTTTCATTTATTATTCTACTTAACATGAAAAGTAAATCTACTCTAACTACAAAATGAAATGCTGAAATAACAAGGTGTAAGGTTAAAGATACAATACAAAGGATGCCCTGTGGCATCAGATGTGTTCAATATAGTGCATACTGAGCATTTGCCTACTTTTAGGCAAGTCTGTAGGCTGCTTTCAGATGTGCGATGTGCAATTTTGCATACGGTAGGACTTTGTCTTATTCGAAAATCGGGCTTCTCGCGGCCATCGGATGTATCAATGCACTTCCTTATTCTTTTTCTTTTTCACTTTAGGCTTTTCTTTGTGGCAGACTGCATTTTTGATGATGTGGAACATTGTGCTTGTGAACTTTCAGACGAAGTATTCATGATATGTGTGACATGCCTCTCTTCATTCTGTATCTGTTCTAGATCCTTTTCATTTTCTTCATTAATGTGACCAACCACTTTCTTAGTACAATCACAACAAGACGGGCCCTGCTTCAATGGATTAAGAGAGTTATGATCTGTTGAAATCTCTTTGGTTTTCTACCATCTATCATCTGGGTTATGCTGAAACTTTTGTACATGTGATTTCCTTTCTTCTAACTTCTTATGCATGGTAGTCATTTCTCTGGCATGCCTTACTATTAATTTCGCTTGATTGAGCTCAGTTTTCATGAATCTTTATTGCAGGGTGATATGATTTTCCTCCATAGTTTTCATTTCTCGAGTGTGCTTTCCTTCCATTTCAATCATACGTTTCTGAATAATGGATATCTGATTAGCATGATTAACTTCTATTACCTGTAATTTGTTTTCAATGGTATCCATTTCTTCCATATTTATAACACATGGTGCTTGTTTCTTCGCTATGGCCAATAATCTACTCTGAAGAGATTTTTGATCAACTTCCATGTCGCTTATAATTTTATCATTTTTTCGCTTCCATGCCCATGAAGCAGTTTTGCATATAGTTTATCTCTCTCATCTCTCTCTTATGATTTGCTCGCATAGTGGCTAACTGATTGTTGTGATCAAATTCCATGATGGCCATTTCTTCATCATGTCTTTCTTCCATGGCATTCATTTGATTGGAGTGATTGAATTCCGTGATTGTTATCTTTTCCTCCAAGGCCAATAACTTGCTCTGCATAGAACCAATTTCCCTAGCATGATCTGCTGTTAATTTTTCTTGATCAAGTTCCATATTCTTAATGATTTGAACCTAGTTGGCCTCCATGTTCTTGGTTACCTGAGCTTGATTTAGTTATATATCCTTAACCATCTAAGTCAATTCACTAACAAGATGCTTATCATTGTCAACACTGATTTGACATCTGGTTTCTGCTTCACCACCATCATGAATTTGTGTTGTCATGGTACAAGTGGATTCAATTTGAGAATTGTCCTGGACTCTCCTGTTGATAGTTGAGTTCTTTACAAGAGCACTTTCATTATTTTGCATAGTATTGGGAGCACAAGGCGAGCCATCTTGTTTTATATATTTATCTTTAAAAGCATTGATGATGTGTTGAAAATAATAAAAATACTCCTCAGGACAATTTTGAAACCAATCAATAGCATCACCTTTTAAGGAAAAGCGAAAGAGACATATCTTGACATCTTCATGATTATATTGTGAAAGAAGACAATATTTGTTTATTATATGAGTAACTGTCGAGAGATGCTTTCGAGCGGCTGCTGGATTACCACCCGAGAACAAAGGCAATTTAGGAATGGCCTTTTTTGGCAAGTCATGAAGAAGATCACCCATGATGACTTACTTAAATGGAAAAACCAAATGGATGTTAGAGAAAGAGATCCTTGTTCAAGAAAAGTCAAGAGATCCACAAGAAGCGAGCTTCCTAGCAGAAATTCTTGTAAGAAATGAAAGAATGGGAGTCGCCACTTGAACATGAATGTAATCTAAAAAATTAGCTGATAGAAGCAGATGGATATCAGGGAGGGATTCTTGTTTGGGAGTAAAATAGATGAATAAGTGGAGTCGCCACCCAAACAAGAAGCCAACCGAAATGTCCAAGTGCTAAAGGTGCAAATGATGAAAGGATTAGTGAGATGAGGAAAGATACGATGATGAAACGATGAAGAGATGCAATGATCCCAGAAAATGTTATGTCGTGTGACAGGGTATTGAATGGCGAAAGAAGATTAGAAGATTAGAAAATGTCGTTAAAACCAAGGATAGAAAAACTCTATCTCCGGTAATGATGCCAAAAAATTTTGTCGCACAAAATGTCTAGGCACTACGACAACGTCTCAGATTGGGGCTGTCACCCTTATCCCCAATCATTCTATTTAAGTTGTTTCCTTATAGCAGACTAAGGTGGTAGAACCTACGGAAATGGAATGAAGGAGAACCAGTTGGAAACCAACCAGTTCGGGAGACACAATTAAACGACCAAATACTTGTAAAAGATCTACCAAGATTAAATGATTCGATTGAATTGGAAAGATTGATGTCAGTGCCTTATGGAGTCAACTATCCTGCTAAGGAAATTACAACCAAGTACTTGATGAGAAACTGCTGCTATGCAATGTTAATTTAGAATTCAAAATGCAAGGAAAATGATTTGAAGAAGGACCGAGATGAAGCAAGCTTCGAAGACGAGAGTTAATGTTAAAAAAGCCAAAAGCACTTAGATTATAAATAATCTAATCTAACCACTAAGTACTTAAGCGAGAGTGTCAATTATGAAAACGCCCAAAAGATTACTCGATTAAAAGATATACAGATCCACAATAGAGCTCTCAAAATCAAATATTGATCACTTACTTGAAAATACTTCCCAAACATTAGTATTTAATAAACATCCAATATTCAAGTAAATAAAACAAGACTTAATTACACATTTTAATCGATAGATAATTTTCCTAAAAAAACTCAGATGCCAATGATTATTAAACCCAACTGAAGCATATGAAATTTACTAGCACTCAAATCTTAGTAAACACTTCATCAAGTAATTTATGGATTAAATGATATTCTTAAAATAATGCGAATCCAAAAAATTAAATATTCTCCTTTAGTCAAGCTTAGGATATATTCTTCAGCAAGATTTCAGATTTGAAATATTAATTGCAGCAGTAATTTAAACCATAAATCAGCAAACAAACGATACTCGCACCAATGCCCAAAATGACTAAAAATAGTAAAAATTGTTGAACTTGAAGAAAAATCAATTTTTAGAGTTTGATTTAGAGAAATTTCAGATCTGATATTTTTATTTCAGCAGTGAAACAATGACATATCATCAAGATAAAATTGCCAAAAATAGCTGTCAAATATTTCCAGAAATGACAAAAAATATATTAAAACCTAAAATTTTCAATTTTAAGGCTTTAAGAGAGTTGGATTCAGTAATTTTCAGAACTGATAAGTTTGTAACAGCAGTGAATTGGTAATAGATCAGCAATCTGAAAATGTTGAAAATAATTCCCACTATGTCTAAAAATAGTATGTTTTGTCGAAAAACTGAAAATTCTGGTTTATGGACCTTATTAAGGATATGCATCAGAAATGTTCAGATCTGATTTTTCAAAGTTATGCAGAATTTCCAGCAAACTTCAAAATCAGATTTAGGCAAAATTAAAGATGCCCAAATGGTCAAAAATTCTGAAAATGAAGATTTTGCAATTCTAAACAATTTTGACCATATAAAATGTGTTTTTAGGGCTTAATTATTTGTGGTTTACTTACTGTAATAAAATCTGCAGAAAATAAGGGTTTAAATATCAAACCCTTAGCCCAAGACTATGAAGATCCCACCGTTGAGAATTCTTGAAAATTTTGGATAATGTTGCTGCTTGAAAATTAGAATTTTTTAGATCTTGCAAAAATAGCTTCAAAAGCCTATACATCCTCAAGGGTCTAAATCTGGCTCAGATCTGAAGATTTCGTTGGCTTATTTTTCAAATCTATTCCTGCAAACAAATATTGAGCCTAGATCTTGCCCTTTAGAGTCTAGATTTGGCTCAGATCTGAAGATTTCCTTAGCTGATTTTTCAGATCTAATCCTGCACAAGTGAAAAAAGAAAAACTAAATACCCAATATGTACAATAATAGAGAAAATCTAAAAACCCAACTGTTAGAATTCAAAATTATGTTACAAAACTTCAAATCTACACTTGTAAATTATAGATCTATACAATATATTTACAGATCTATGCACAAGAGTTGCAAATTTGTCATATCTGAGGAACATAAGTCTGACTTCGCTCCCAGATTTGAAGATCTAAGGCTCTTACTAGCCAGATATAATTTTAAATTCAAAAAAATTAAGATAATTTTTTTTTATTATTTAGGCACAAGCTCTAGAAAGACCCTGAAAAAAATATTTCGTAAGATAACCTTAGAAATTAGGAAACAATGGACTTTTCCAGATTTTCTGAAATCTGAGAGTTGGCTGATCTAACTGAAGATTTCCCCGAACGCTCAAATCCTGAATAATGATCTCTGCATACTTAGATCTGAATTTTAGATTGATAGAGATTTAAAAAATAACCATGAGACCTTTAAGAAATATAGATAACTAATATTTTTGTCAAATCAAAATGCAATTTAAGAAAACCCAGAGAACCGCACAAGATACCTGTATGCAGATCAATCCATAAAGGCCATCAACCATCAAATGCCAATAAAAGTAGCAGAATTTAGAGACAATATTCTCACATAGATCTGGAAAATGAACACCAAAGTTTGTAACCCAAAAGTCTTTATGCTTTATTGATCAAAAAATTACAAGAGCTTGATCCACCCTAGCTTTGGAGTGAGGCTGGAGGAGAAAACTCTTTTGATCACTTGTGTTGAGAAACACAAATGAATCAGTGAGACAAAAAACCTCTTAGGATATAAATCATCATCAAAATACTAGGCTTACCTAGGTTGTTACATACATAGTGGTCTTACTTAGATCATTTACATCATAAACATGCAGAATGAGTTTACATCATTTATAAAACTGTCGACTGATGATGAAATCTGAATGGTGTGAACTCGTCGAACATGATGAATCCCATTTGAAAAAAATGCGTGTGTACTGCTATGGGGTCGTTGACAAAGTGTAGTCAACAGGGCTGAAGCGTGTCAAGAGGCACATTTGTCAAAACTATCCCGATGATGTTTTCCGAGTACACATCCGGATCAAACACCATCTCGGCAAGATACCATAGGAAGACTCGTCACCGTATTTTCCTTACATAGAGTTTGAAGAGAGCGATAGTTTAAGTGACCAAATCGCTCATGCCAAAGTTTGCTCACTTCATCATTATGAGCAACAAAAACGGGGGGAAGACATGATGATCCAAAGTTGTCAAACTTATACAACCTTGTGGAATCATCAGCAATGCCAGTAGCTAAAATATGTTTAGGATCTTTGAGTTCCTTGATTACCCTTACTGGCAACTATCAGTTTTTTGCTATTTTTGATTACTCGAGATCACACAAAAACGTGGGGAAAGAGCATACGTAGCGAAAAAAATCCCTTTTCATGTTTTTGATTTGCCGAGATCGCACGTAGCGCACAACAAAGAGCATACACAGAGAAGAAGGTACAGATCCGGCAAATAAATAAAACCTATAAACCAAAAATAGACAAAATAAACCAAAATAAGCAGAACTATTAACAAATATAACTGCAAAAAAGATGCTTTATACCTCCAAATCTAAACTGTCATAACTTGGGCAGCCAGAAACCTTTTCGTATGAAATGAAAGGTGTTCCTCACTGTAACAGACACTCCAGACACAACAGAGCAGTTCTCCAAGCCCAAAAATGTTCAAAAATAGTAGATATACAAAACGGCATTCGCATGCAGTCAAATCGGCTTCATATTTTGATCAACAACGGATGCGGCCCTCAAAATAGCTCCGATACCATGTAGGAATTTACAGGATAAGTTCCGTAGATCAAGAACCAAAGGTCACTGCTCACAAACAGATCACAAATCAGTACACTAGTATAATCACGTGGTTAAAACCCTCAAAGAGGTAAACAGTCCACGACTTGAGCCAACGCGACCACTTCAGGCAATTTATTAATATAAAAAGAAAAGTTACATATGTTTCTCTCATAAACGGTTATAGGACAAATGACCCTCCATGCTCTTTAAATAGAGATCATGGACCAATCGGGTGTTAAGCTACAGATCAAGTGTCGTTAATACTGAGGTGATAGATAACCGTCGGATCACTCAAAATCATGACCGTCGGATTATAAGTTACAAATGTACATGGTAAAGAAACACACTTTACCTAACTCTACACTAGACTAAGTTATTCTTAACTATTCCTATGTGTCGGAATATCCTAACAAACCAATCCTCCCTCTGCCTGTAGATGAGACGAAGGTTGGTGTGCACATACACCATTGTCTCTGCCCTGGACTGCTCAAGCCTGCTCTTCTTGACACTATACAAATTCCCATATGTGTTCCAATCCCTCTCGCAACAAGAGGATGAAGTCACCTGAGAGAGGAGCCTCATGGCTAACTGCTGTAGAGGAGGCTTGTTGCCCCATGAGTTGCCCACCAAGAATAGGGCTTCTTAGCCTCCCTATCTTGAATCACATCATAGCTTGCAAATCGCCCAGTGCCAGTGGAAAACTCTACAAAGGCATCCTCCACCTCATCAAGGGATGCCCTCTCCTGAAAAATCCTCCACCTCATCAAGAGATACTCTGGGTGATGAGTCACTTGTGACGATTCAGCCAGAGCAGCATATGATGGAGCCTAAGTCAGCAGAGGAGGATACTATGCACATCAGACATGATATTCCTTTGGGGGAGAGCCAGATGGGCGCTCGCATTGAGTCTATGATGAATATGCGGCTAACATTGGGGTCAACCATTGAGGTGGAACAGTTAGATACACAGACATCGAGTACGGTGACAACAATTGCAGATCCATATCCTCTGGAGGTGTTGGAGGTTGATGGGATGGTTCTGCAGGGGGCTAGTAGACAGTAAGACCATGACATTCTTGATCAGGAGTGGGAGGAGCTGTTGGAGATGGTGGAGCATCCATCTGTGGGTTGACACATTGATGAGGTGCAGATAGATGTACATGTAGTCGGCAGAGCTGGAGTACTTTCAGTGAGTAGCACTCTCCAGGAGTACATCGATGGGGCTTGCAGCATATCTTGCCCACTTTGGCCCATTATAGAGAGAGGGGCTTTCTTCTACAGGCAACTTTCGTTGGCAGACAGGGCAGAGCAGTGTGAGTTGATTACGGGCTGGCGACAACACTCCAGGCGTGTTCCATATGCAGTTGTTGCTACATTGGATTCTTCTTCCAGGATGGATTGGCGGGAGAGCATGAGTTGGTACCCTCTTGATGGTAAGATATTCTTCGCAAAGAGCACAACAGAGCAGGGGCCCTTAGACATGACAGATGATACAGATTCCAATTGGCAGTGGGGCATAGATCGACATTTCTTCAACATCCCATCCTGGTTTCAGGAGAGCAGGATCAACATTGGATTTAGTCAGGGGTTGGATTGGAGAGAGGTGATGAGTTGGTACACAGTTGGTGGGGCGGCTTACACCGTCATAGGTACAGTGCAACAGGAGACGTGGTCTTCACCTTTTAGAGCATCAGTTATAGCCAGAGGTAGTGCGCAGTTCGAGCCATGGGACTTGGGCGATGATTGGCCATCGTGGCGTGGGGATCCGGGAGGATTGTTTGTTGACTGGTACAGTGAGAGTTCAGTTTGGGATCCCGGCATTGAGGGGTCTATTTCGAGTGGTTTGACATAGGTGCACAACAGCACCCAAAGGTTTGTATGGGATCTGGGCACTGGGTCTCAGTTGCAGCGGGCCAATAAAGCGGCCCACATATTTCGATTGCTTGAGGGCAAGCAATCTTGGGGCGAAAGGTCTGTAATATTCTTTTTTTTGGTGTCACCTATGACAGGGCTAGGATGGACTTCCAGAGTTAGAAGTAGACCAGTCACAGGTACAGGTTGGTGTCTTCAGCGGGACTAGGGGCCTTTTGGAGGAGTTTCGAGGAGTTTCTATGTGGTCGGGTGGCATTCGCTTGATATATTCCATCATCCGAGCAGTTTGGCTTTCGTTACAGTGCATTCCGATAACTTTCGAAAATTTGAGTTATTTCTAGGCTTAACTCAGCTGATTATGCTCAAGGTGGCATTCCGGGAGGAATACATGACAGAACACCTTAGTGTAATAGCTCATTGGAACCGAGACGAGGATACCTCCATGATGGGACAATTGGACATGAGTTTCAGTGACCGGAGGAGACGTGGTAGCCGATTTACTCTTTTCTGCATTAAAAATGAATATTTTACTAAGAGGGAAAAGTGCTCCATGAATAAAATAATAATAAAATAATGCTCTAGAAGGCTCCAAGAGATCTATAAAAGAAAGGGAGGAGGCCATCGAGGGATATCTTTGAATCATATCATTTTATTGTATGAGAGGTGTGAGATGTGGTTCTCTACTTTAGCCGTAGTCCCAGGACGGAAACCCTCGGGTGATTTGTGAGTGTTGGACGAAAACCCAACTCTCTTGAGGAGACTTCACTCAGAAGTTTCGTAGAGCTTCAGGGATTGGTGTGAGGATCATTCAGATCTTCAACTTGTGCTTCATCATCTTTAGTGGGTTCAATGACAGTTGTTGCCGGAGGGAGAGTGCAACAGTTCAGTTTTGAGGCTAGCGGAGTGCAGTAGCTCATCTTGGTGGCCAGTTCTCCGTCTCAGCTCTTTCTTTGGGTCAGATTTATTTGTAACCCTAGTTATTATCTATAGTAAAATGTTGAGATTCTTCCTATTTGATGTGTTGGCAGATTGCAGTGCTTATGTGTTTATTTTACATGGCAATCTTCTGTTGAGTAAATAGTGATTTTACGGCATATTGTGGAGTTTAATTAATTTTCTGCATTTTTAATTAAAATATTCCATTCGGGATATTACAATCCACTTTTAAGCCCTTTTCAAACTCTTTAAACATGAAAAGACCGTCAAGCACTTGACTATTCGAACTCGTTAAAGTAAATGAACAGTCGTCTATTCAGTATAAGTTTACCCCCTTTCCGGACTGAACTAGACTATTTACGAAAAAGGTATACGTTGACTAAGCATGGTCAACGGAGTTCTCTCCTACATAATTTTATTCTTTTTCTGGTTTGAGAGACTAAATTTATGAAAAAGAACACTACGGAGTTTACTTATGTTTTTCTTCTGACTCTCGAAAACTGAAAAACATCGAGTTAGTTCTATGCTGGACTAGTTAAAACTAAACAGTACAGGACCTGTCGATTACAACAGAACCGAACCACTCCTTCTTAGGGTTAGTTAGAAATATTGAGATGGACTCGTCCAAAGGATGAGTTTACACGACAAGAAAATGTTATCTTCCTCAAGCTTGACAGAAATAAAGAGGTACTTGCCAGTAATTGTGGGGGAAAAAGTGAGAAAAAGAATCCATTTTTTATTCTTGTTTTAAAAAGCAGCATGTCGCTCTTGAACACCACACTTTGTCGCACTCATGTTTGGGTTAGGTAATCCTTTTGTCTTATAGTTAATCAAACCACATTGAAAGTCTTTAGCCGGTTTTGGGTATTATCTTTAAGTCAAATGCTGTCAAGCCATTTACAGTGTCGTTATGTGTTCAAGGGGAAGTTCAATATCAAATTCACCATTCATTGCAAACATTTGTCTCCATTTGCGTTGACCGTCCCTAAGTTAATCCTTGCAAAACATTTCTTCAAAACTTGACCTAAAGGTTTTATGTCGTAGGCTTTCTTGCGACGACTCACTTTCTATTGACATCAACTCATTATCTAGAAAGTTGATTTAGCATTCTAACAGTACCTTCGAATCTGCATTCCTTAATGGCAGGTTACTTGCCTTTGACGATAGGTTCTAATCATTGACCTTCGATCGAATGATTCTATGAGTGTTCGACTACAAATCATTCATTCACACTTCATAGATTGTGTTGAAGTACTTTTAGAGCCATTGTCATTATCAGTGTTATCAGAACTGAACCGGTTCTGGAAAACCGACTGGTCCGACCAGTTTAGAGGCAAAACCGATCCGAACTGGCCCTTCGAATCGGAAATGACCGGTTCGGTACCAAATCGACCGGTTTTGGCACCGAACCGGTCGGTTCCGTACCAGTCCGGTTTAGAAACCGGTTCCACCGGTTCACAAGCCTGAGCATAAAATTTTATTTATTTTTTATTTATTTTTATTTTAAATTATTATTTTTCCTAGTTACTAATGCTACCCTAGGCCCCCCAAAAGCTACTTAAACACCCCTACCCCCTCTATTTCACTCACACTATTCATTCGAGTCTCTTGCAATTCTTGAGCTGAGTTCGGTGAGGAGAATTCAGAGAGTTCTTTGCAGGGTTGTTCTAAAGGAGATTTTTTGCAGATTTGAAGAGCTGATTGGAGTCTTGGAGAGTTGTTGGGTTGGTAGATTTTCGAGCTACTTCAAAAAAAATAAAAATTCCCAAAGATCTTTGAGTTTTATTTAGTGGTTTTTGCAACTGGTGGAAGATTTTTTATTTTATTTTGTTGGGGCTGCTACATAGTTGATTCAAAGGATTTTGGAGCTGATTTTCTCCAAAATTTTAGAGTGTAAATCAAGGGCCATGGGAATCAAGCCATAATCCCATTGCAGACTTGGATGCTCTTAGATGAGGATAAGAAGGATGATCAAGATGATGGTTCTGTTGATGATTGATGATTTGATCATTGATTTGTTGTAGTTGTAGCTTGTAGTATTGTAGGTTGTAGTATAATACTATGATTAATGATGTTATTTTGGATTATAAAGGCCTTTTAGAGCCTGCTTCTTGATGTTTGTAACATTTTTGTTTCAACGATGTTTTGCACTAAGTGTTATTTTCGTTGTATGCACTATTACTTGCTGTATAAATGAGAACTTTTGCATATTTGTGTATAAATGGTTTGGGTTTGTTAAACAATGCACAGTAAAACACACACAAAGGGAAAGATAAGCATTGATTTTCATTCTATTAACCATAGATGTGCATTTATAATACAATGTGGTGACCCTTGGATTCCACATTCCAAGGTCACTTGGACTCCTTTTGTCCATTCGGCTTCCACACCTACCCATAGAGCATTAGGTGTCCAACATTCCCCCCTTTAATCCGAAGGGGTATGTGTGAGTCCAAGAAGAGAGTTGTAATACAAATCTGCAAAGTATGCATGGCAACACTGAATGAGCTCTCTGAAATGTTGGCATAAAGAGGTGGTTTAAGGATGACCACCAACACTGGAATGCTTAGTGTAGTTCTCGGAACTCTTCCAAATCTGGCAAGAAGCTGAGGTCTTCTGCTAGAGGAAGTGTCTCTCATATTTTGAAGAGAGAGACCTTCAACCTAGAAGAAGGGAGGTCTACAACCTGCGATGGTTTAAGGATGACCACCAACTTTGGAATGCTTGATGCATTTCCTGGAACTCTTCCAAAACTCGCAAGAAGCTGAAATCTTCTGCTAGAGTAAGTGTCCCGAATTCTTTGAAGAGGAAGAATATCAACCTCGCATAGATGGTTTAAGGCTGACCACCAACCAAAGGCATGCTCATGGGCATCTGTGTCTCTGGCTACAACTCTGAATCTGGAATGACAAGTTGTGGCTTAGGCTCACTTGAACTACTATGTCTCTGGCTACAACTCTGAATCTGGAATGACAGGTTGTGGCTCAGGCTCACTTGAACTGTTGTGTCTCTGGCTACAACTCTGAATCTAGAATGACAGGTTGTGGCTCAGGCTCGCTTGATGTGGCTTCGAAGCTTGTAGAAAACCACCATTTTCCCCCCTGTTAGGTATAAGGTGAGATGATGGCGAAAACTCAACTGCAAGATTGTTCAATATTCCAGAACAAGTTCTGACATATGACTTAAACATCTTCTTGGTTGTTGATGCCCATTGCCAAGAAGCGATCCATCCAAGATGAATCTTTGTTCTTGCAGGAGGCTTGTTTCTGAAGCATCTGTGTGAAGAATGGGTGCACCGACCACAGTGGTTGCATGGGTGAAGATCGAAATGGTGATCTTTCATATGGCCAACTCGATCACAGTGTTGGCATTTTTCAATTTGTTGTTGCTGCTTTGGAAGAGGAGTAGGAAATCCGACACTCTAAAATTGAATGGGCTTGGAGTAGTCCAGAATATGAAAGGACAACTCCTTGTCATATCCAAGACTTGTTTTGTGCTTGTTATGGACAAGCTCTTTCCAAGGTCTGATGATGGGCTTAGGAAGTAAAGTGTGAACATCTGCATTTGCATACAAATCTGCTTTTGAACTAGGCACTGAATGTGAATCGACTGCAACATTATTGACTCGCTGCTTATAGGAGTCTATTTCAAATTTCTGAATAGAAACGAGTTCATAATGATGACTCCACTGTTGTAATTCTTCTCGCTGTAGCTCTGACTCAAGCTGCAAAAATTCAATCTTGTCTAGTGCATTTTGTAGACAAGTTTGAATATTAGAGAGAGAGGTTTTGCTAACATTTACCATATCATCGACGGTTGAGAGTATCAAGGTGTTCAAAAACTCCAATATTTCATCAACTTTGACCATTTTCTTAACAACTCAAGTTTATGAAATGGGGTTTCAACTTCTCAATGGTGCTAATGCTGATAAAGGCAATGTTGGCCAACAAACTAATTCAGACTAGTGAAAGATAACCTTCTTTGAATTCTTGCAACATTACCTTTTAACACTGAAGTGCACATTCCTCTTATGAAAACCTTCACATCTCTCTATTTTTTTTCCTTTTTTTTTAACAACTAGTGGCTAGAAGATTAATTATATTGGTACGTGTTAGCTCTATAAATAACGTAGCTTTATAAACGATAGCAGTGGTATAAATAACACAGATAGAACGATGTAACACACATAAAATTCAGCCTGTGTATACCATGCATACCAAGCTCAAGTCAAGGGTAATATTGTCCCATTGCTTCCTTTTTGCTTGTTTGGGTTCACCACCTCACATCTGCAAATTCGCAAATTACAAGTGTTTTAGCCTTCAATTTCACCAAATAGGTGGCGCCTTAAATGCCAAATCAAGGTATAATGCAAGACGATCAAGCTTCACAACTGCTCCACACGTTCCACGAAGAAAGAGCACGAAGAACTGCTCCATATGTTACACATTCAGCAAAGTCACCGCTTCATTTCTTTTTGTGTGCTAAGAAAACCTCTTAATCCTTCAATTCCAGAGGATAGAAGATTGATAACGACTTCAATGGTGTTAAAATTGGACAACGAGGTCCAAACTTCGGGTTGTGCTGCTTAGATGATGATCCCAATATTTCTATTGGATTCCTCTTTCGGAGAGGTGTAAGATTGATCTAAAGATCATCTTGATCGAATGAGCAGAACATGTACTTTGAATTTATTCCACTTATGTGCTAGGTCGGCCTAGAATAAAATATAGACTTAAATGTCTTAAAGGACGTGTCACACACCCCAAATATTCCTATATATTGGAGAGACTTAGAGTTCATTTGACACACATTGGTGTGGAGGAATTCTCTCTCTCTAGATAGCGTTGGCGTTGTGATATATATATGGACTGTTCTTTGTTTGGGTTGTTCTGGGTGATTTGTGACACGCTTGGCTGAATGACCTATTGGAGACTTTGCTGGTAGAAGCATCCTGCTGATCGCCGTAACGCCACCATTCATTATCTCTGTTTTGGCTTGTCTTCTATCGATCTATTAGTATGTTCTATCTTCTTCAGTATTGTGCCCTAATCTGAAATGGCATAGAACATATGCAGAAATCAACAAATGGTGATACAATAACCTTTGAAAATGCCAATCCATCTTTAGTGTGAATCAAGAAGGTCCTAATAAGTTATTGCATGAACAATCGTAATTCAAATTTGTATAGACCGACGTTTGAACCATATGACAACATCAACATGATATATTTAATGCTCAAAACAAACACTAATTCCAATGCACCAACAGACAACCCAAAAATGGTTCAAAGCGTATAATACAACGGAGAAAGCTGGAGCTTTGACGGTGACTGCTCGACTCCCCTCACAATCTTGTCACGCTCCCACAACAGTGCCTCCTCTGATACCAGTGCCTCCTCTCCACATACACCGGTGAACACAAGCGTCTAGAGTGAGTCCGGAATCGATTTAATTGCACTATGAAGCTTCACTACCTCCCAAAGAACCCATTACATATGTTATGACTTATTGCAGCATTTGAACATAGAGCCAGCACAAATATCACTGCAAAATATGTTGAAAAGTGTAACTAGGTTGGTCTTCATGTTGACTATGTAATTAGGAAAAGGAGTCAAAATAATAAAATGTATTTGCTTCATGGGTTTCATGAACAAGATTTGTTGTGTAGATGGACTTCTTCTTGATGTCCATTAGGTTGTGTGTCCTCTAGATATAAAATGTAATTAAGTGTCATATATGCTCCAAGACCTTGCTGGAAGTCTAGCCCATAATCAACGATGAAAGTCAAGTTGTAGTTACAACAGAGGTTGCCACATTAAATAATGAACAAATCTCAATTCATGTCGGCCTATTCATAGTGAACAAGTCGGACTATTACTCAGCTAGATGGTCGGCCTAATAGCAAGCACAGTCATGTATATATAACTATAGTTGCGGATCATTTGGAATCAAGTTTTGGTGTATATAGAAACAAAATAACGGATAGACCTGAAGTAAATGTGGACAACTCAAGAGTTGATGCAGATTTCTCTCAAGTGAATGTAGACAACACAATTGAATGCATATTACTCTGAAATTGCAGATAACTCTAAGCCTAAACCACCGCAGAGATACTAAGGGAATTGCGAACAGCAGAGACTACGGATATTACAGCAGAGGTAGCATGCATATATATACTAATGGAATTGCGAACAGCAGAGACTGCGGATATTACAGCAGAGGCAGCATACATATATATACACAAAGATAGTATTCAGTGCAGATATATAAAATGAGAACAGAAGTGCGGTAAATGGATAAAAGAAGAATAGAAGTGTTAATAAGAGACAGTGAACATAAGAAGAAGCAAGAGTAAGAGTGAGGAAGGTAAATCCTTGATTTACCTTCTCATAGTCCAAGAAAATCAAATAGAAGCATACACAAGGTGAAGATCAAAGTTCTGAAAGATCTAGTTCTAGGGTCTAAGTCTGGGTCTTGGTACTTGTCATTGGAAGATCGATAAGGAGAATTCTTTGCGGGTTTTCCCTCTCCAAGATGGAGAGGTTTTGCCCTGGCTCTAGGAGCCTAATCTTTGTGTCTTGTGTTTTGATAATTGACTTGATGAAAGATTAACTTAACCTAAAGAAGAGAAGACATAAGTACATTCACAAATAACTATCAAGAAGAGAATTTGTAATAACTTATAGCTTTTCAAATTCTCAACATGGTATCGGAGCTAAGGTGTTGAACATAAGGGTTGCTTGTCAACAAAGACACTCAAAGAATCAAAGATCAAAGTTTGGGTTGGAAAGACAAACCAGTTTGCAAGGAAGACTATCCAACTACTTCATGTGAAATCTCCTACCTCATTCAAAAGATCAACTCATTCAGGAAATTAATCTTTGGCATCAAAAGATTTGCACTCAAAACATTGTTTGAAGGAAATATCAACTTCTGAAGATAGTCAGTATAATCAAGGGTTCAAGTACAACAACATTGAAGAGAGGAAACCCTTGACTTCATCACCATAAAGGAAGCTGCAAGCAAATCCACTCAAGTAAGTCTTCATGACCCTATCTATCAAGATGCCTTTTTATAAAGAAAGCAACAAGCTGGTTGGATCATCAAATTTAAGTGCATGGAAGAAGAGAATAGACTTAAATTTAATTGAAGACAAAGTAATGGACTATATTGAAGGATCTACTGTTTAACCTCCAAAAGAAGATACTTCAGCCCATGCTAAGTACATGAAGGGAGAAATTAGAGCCCAAAGGATTCTCATAGAACCCATCAAAGGCTCTCTCATTCCCTATGTATCAAAACTAAAAACTGCAAAACAAATATATGAAAAATTGGTGGAGTTATTCTCTGTGAGTACTGTTGGAGAAGCAATCTCTCTGAGACAAGAACTATACAAAATGAAATTATCAAGGGAAGCAGGAATTGTCCCATACTTTATGAGGATTTCTGAAATAAGAGATCAACTACATGAACTAGGAGAAGTGATGTCTGGCACTGAGATGACAATAGTGGTGTTGAATGCTTTACCAGAGGAATGGGGAAACTTCACTTCTAGTCTATATGGGAAGAAAGAAGCCACTCCATTCCATGATTTATGGTCTCTATGTAAAATAGAGGAAACAAGACTAAAAGCCAAAGCTGATACAAGACCAAGTGAAGAGAATCATGCCTTTGCAGCCTCATACGGGAAGAAAGGAAGATTCAGAAAATTTGGCCCTCAAAATAAAAGAAGAAATATGGACAACATGTGATGCTTTGGATGTGATGAGCTTGGACATTATAAAAGAGATTGTCCTAAATCTAGAAAGGATAAGAGGAAAAAGGAAGAAGCCCATGTCACTTATGAAAGAGAAGAACCTGACGCTAAAAGATCTAAGAAGGAGGAAGCAAGAGATCTCTATTATGATTGAGATCATCTTCCTCTATAAATGATTTCTGATTAGTTGTAAAATTATATGATAGCATGTACATTAAGAAGCATCTCGATAAAAGCATGGAAGGAGCTCCCGGTGAAAAAGCTTCTAGAAAACCTCTCTACTAATAGTAAAGCAGTCATCAGATCAAGGGTCATCATGGAAACCGAATTTTGGGATATGATGACATATTGTTGAAGCAGGTCAAAGGAATGAAGCTCTTCATTCAAGAGAAATTGCTATAGGATGACTCAAGGGAAAAAGGTATGAGGTATGTATATATTTATATGTTGACATTGGATGTTGTGAAGTCATGTGATGTGGTTTCAGGTAATAGACTTCTATACTTAGAAGTATGATCTATGGAGGAGTATCTTTCAATGCACAGACAGATGAAATCAACATAATATGTCCTCATGGAATATGAGGTGGTTGTATTGAATGGGAAACTAGAAAAGTTGTACATTCTTGGGAATCAAGAATGTGCAGAAAGGAAGAGATCATGAAATGCAATCATGTCAAGAGGCAGTTATCATCCGGAGACCAAGAAGATGTGACTAAGAGATCTCCTGGGAAGATATGTAGACTCTGACGGAAATTTGGTTAAAAAAGAAAAAAGACCCTTGGCAAAACATATCATTAGGAGATGTGTCAATCTGTGTGAAGGATGCCGATGCCTACAAGAAGATGTCATGGTGAAAGATCATCACTAAGGTAACTTTCGTTCTAAAAGTTAATATGAATATGTTTATCTAGATGAATTTGTGCAGGGCTGCTAATCATGAGAAAGGATGTATGATCCTTGGAAATGATTCAAAGGAAAGCAGCATGGCATAACAATGGACCAGATAAAGGAAGTCTGATGAATCAATCTCTGATAGCTGACATGACTCAAGATGAAAGTGATGGATGATCTGTGCCCTATGAAGCTAAAAGTTGGAGATTCCTCAATATCGAAATCCATGACATCGAGAAACAGGAATTCTTCATGAGCAGCTGGGTGTCTCACCATTGCTGTTGGAGGTCTCTGGTTAAGAGGGAGCTTGATGATAAGTCTCTTACTTGGAAGAAACTTGGTAATTCCTAAGAATGAACTTAGGTACATTCCTTGTATAGGAATGAGTACATTCCCTTGTGGAATAAGTCCTCCCTGGTTGAGAGGGAGAGATAGACACATCATCTTGGTCTTGGGAAGACAGAATGGAGGATTGGGTAATCATCTGGCATTCGATACTCTTTGAGAATGTGTTAGAGAATTCAAGACAAGAGTAGTCGGGGACCGATATTCTTTGAGGGCTAGCTACCCAAGAGAAGAATAGTCCAAGAAGGTCATACTTCAGAAACACGCGGGTGGAGTATGTACCTTGGAGAGACAATGACGAAGGTGTCTATAAGTCATGTGTCTCGCTAGCATTGTAGCCCATTGTCTCATTGAAGAGATGGGGTTGTTAGTCAAGGCCTTGCACTAGGACAATGTTGGTTGATATGATGCTATATAGATGTGATTACCAATCTAATTCTTCTTATGAGAATCTTCAGTTTGAAAGTAACCATGTACCTGTATGAATACCTCCTTAGTTAAGAAGGAGTGTTGAAAAGTGTAACTAGGTCGGTCTTCATGTTGACTATGTAATTATGAAAAGGAGTCAAAATAATAAAATGTATTTGCTTCATGGGTTTCATGAATAAGATTTGTTATGTAGATGGACTTCTTCTTGATGTCCATTAGGTTGTGTGTCCTCTAGATATAAAATGTAATTAAGTGTCATATATGCTCCAAGACCTTGTTGGAAGTCTAGCCCATAATCAATGATGAAAGTCAAGTGTAGTTACAACAGAGGATGCCACATTAAATAATGAAGAAATCTCAATTCATGTTGGCCTATTCATAGTGGACAAGTCGGCCTATTACTCAATTAGATGGTCTGCCTAATAGCAAGCACAATCATGTATATATAACTATAGTTGCGGATCATTTGGAATCAAGTTTCGGTGTATATGGAAACAGAATGACGGATAGACCTGAAGTAAATGCGGACAACTCAAGAGTTGATGCAGATTTCTCCGAAATGAATGCAGACAACACAATTGAATGTGTATTACTCTGAAATTGCTGATAAGTCTGAGCCTAAACCACCGCAGAGATACTAAGGGAATTGCAAACAACAGAGACTGCGGATATTACAGTAGAGGCAACATACATATATATACTAAGGGAATTGCGAACAGCAGAGACTGCGGATATTACAGCAGAAACAACATACATATATATACACAAAGATAGTATTCAGTGCAGACATATAAAAGGAGAACAAAAGTGCGGTGAACGGATAAAAGAATAATAGAAGTGTGAATAAGAGACAGCGAACATAAGAAGCAGGAGTAAGAGTGAGGAAGGTAAATCCTTGATTTACCTTCTCATAGTCCAAGCAAATCAAATAGAAGCATACACAAGGTGAAGATCAAAGTTCTAGAAGATCTAGGTCTAGGGTCTAAGTCTAGGTCTTGGTACTTGTCATTGGAAGATCGATAAGGAGAATTATTTACGAGTTTTTCCTCTCCAAGAGGGAGAGGTTTTGCCCTGGCTCTAGGAGCCTAATCTTTGTGTCTTTTGTTTTGATAATTGACTTGATGAAAGATTAACTTAACCTAAAGAAGAGAAGACATAAGTACATTCACAAGTAACTATCAAGAAGAGAATTTGTAATAACTTATAGCCTTTCAAATTCTCAACAGAATATAGGCTCATGAGGAGTGAATATCTACAGTCGGTGTAATAGAGTGTAGGAGGATGTTGCAAGGAGAGTGGATGGGACAACGGCTTGGTGGAGAGTCGAAGGGATTAGTTCAATCCCTCTGTGATACGAAGCAAGGGTACACACAATTTGGAGGGCTTCGGCCTTCGGTGTTTCCTTTCGGTTTGCAAGATGGGATAAGAATTATGTGTTCCAGCTTTGTATGAGTGACCCGAATGGAAATTATGGAGGATGGAAGCCTGCAGGCATTGATGCAAACTATCTTGCGGTGCAAACTATGTTGAGACAGGAATACAAGGATGATATGACTATAGAGGAGGTTGTTGAGCTTGCATTGAGGGTGATCAACAAGAGCATGGAGATGACTGCTATTTCTCCCGAGAAGATGGAACTAGCGGAGCTTTTTTTTTTGTTGCCTTCTGGAGAAGTGAAGTACCAGATTTACTCACCTCAATCTCTGTTTAAGCTACTGGAGAAATTGAATCTCGCTCAGCCCGTAGCAGAGGCTTCTTAATTTTATTTGGAAATGCATGTCTACGGTCTATGATGCCATGCTTGAGCTTATTGCTGTGAAGCATAATGGATGTTGGAATATATGGAGTCAGATATGCTGAGAGGATTTGGAGCTTGATACACTATGTGATCTGTATGAAACTTTGACAATCACACAGAGTGTGATTTTCATCAATACCAGGAGGAAGGTAGATTGGCTGACGAATAAAAAATGTATATGGAGTACAACGCGCAGAAACGTATATGGAGTATGTCAGGAATATGACTCAAATTGGAGAGTGCCGATGTTGCAGTAATGATAGAGAGACTGCACACTTTTTGTTATTTTGAGAATGTAGAGAGTGTAGAGATCAGGAAAGAAACTTCTAACAAAGGGACAATTCTGCACAATCAAATTTTAGCAGGGCATGAAGGAACCTGCTCTGATACCATGTTAAACAATGCACGATAAAACACACACAAAGGGAAAGATAAGCATTGATTTTCATTCTATTAACCATAGATGTGCATTTATAATACAATGTGGTGACCATTGGATTCCACATTCCAAGGTCACTTGGACTCTTGTCCATTCGGCTTCCACACCTACCCATAGAGGATTAGGTGTCCAACAGGATTCATATGGATGCACATGAATATATTTGTTTTTTCTTTAAAATATGAATATTTTATGTGTTTTTGGTAAACCGTTTTTTTCCCATTTTTTTCCAGTTCTGGTCCAGTTCCAACCAGTTCTCGGTCCACAAGGTTTTCTAGTCCGATGACCGGTTCGGTTCCGATAACATTGCTCATTATTGGTGGTTTCTCTCATGCTTGTTAATGGTTCTCATCATTGACCGGTAATCAAGTGGTTTCTACCATGTTGACTTCGACATAATCAATCGCATGGATAGATTCGTACTAGTTCGAAAAGCGGAAATGAAGACCCTGGATCTAGTTTCCACCATCCAGGCTGCGAAGAGTTATGTATTCATGATACACTAGACTTCTTGATGACAGATGGTTGCACCCATACTGTGTCTACTTTTGATGTAATGTTAAAGTCATATCTGTACCAGAACATTTAGTTAGTTTTTCTCTGAGTATGGGGATGCCTACCTCAGTGATGATTATATATATTTGCATTGAATGTTTCTTACAAGTTTTCGACTAGTGTCTCCAATCCAATCCTTGGAATGATAAAGCGCTTCACTCTCTTGAAAAGTTTTCTTAGACTTTGCACTTTAGGGGGCAATCTGTTACTCGTCATTTTGTCACCATGACATTTGGCTATCATTATGGGTCTATCACCATCCAAATTATACTCCCTTAGAGGTAAAAAATACTCATGTTCCTGAACCAAGTCTTGGAAACTAGAGAAAAACTCTTTAAAACCTTTAAAATATTACCTGCGCGCTTTTTGTGACCATTACCTGCGCATGCGTTGACACTTCTTCTATTAGGCGCAACAATCGCTGCTTTGTTCACCACTAAAAACTACGCACCCCCATAAAAAGGAACTAAACACGAAAAGGTAACTTCTAGAAACCTAGTTGGTCAAATATTCTCCCAACTGGAAGCCTCTAGAGTCGTGCTAATTCGAGCTATATCCCTCTACTCATGGAGCTTATCCCTTGGCTAAAAGAATCCTCATCCCTTGATTAGAGGATCTCATCCCTTTCTTCATGGATTTGAAACTTCCTCAATCACTCTATAAATTGAGCTGAAGTTTCAAGTTTGAGGGTATTGGTAGATACTGATATGAGTAGATACTTGTGTGGAGAGAGTTCATAAGAGTTTATAGATTCTGAACTAGCAAGTTGTTGGTTGTACATTGAAGATCACCCCTTTGTTCACAAGACTTCATGATGGTCATTCTAGAGAGGAAGGCTTGTCAAACCGTGGAAAGTGATTGCACAGACACACGGGAGATATTTGTACAACATCCAGGCTCAGGTTGTAAGATTGCTCTTTTTAATTTCTGATAATACATATGGATCTCTTTTTCTCATTGTCTCATTTTTTAATTCATTGAAGTGATGTCAATACTTTGACTCCTTGATCACTAAGTTGAACTAGTATTTATGATTACTATATACTACAGGTGCTTTGATCCTTTGCATTGTTTGTGATTCCAGGTTCTGAGCATTGAAGGATTACTTTGGAGTGAAAGGAAAAATGCTACATCAAATGTCTCGATTGAAAGGTAGGAGCATAACCTCCTCATTTCTAAGTTATAATAATCTAAAATGCAAATAGTTTAGAGAAAGAGGCATTCAAATGGTTGTTTGTTTCTAGTTACCTGTTGGGGTAAGAGGGATTAATCCAAAAAACAATGTGGCATCTTGATGGACTAAGGTGACTACAAAAAGAGGATAGTTTTGTAGCTCAAGGATTGTCTAGCCTAGAGGAGCAGATTGGATTAGCCCATGTTCATTGTTGGAGAAGGGACTTGCAACAGTAATAGGTGGCAACCCTCTTGCCTTATGTTAGCCTTCATATAGCAGTAGTGGAAGGCTATAGTGGGAAGAATACCCTAAGTAGTTGACAAGCAACAATGGGCAGAGGGAGTTGTTCACAAATGGCGTTGTGAACAACTCAAACAGAGTTTCGATGTGGCGATGTGTAGATGGACCTACAATCAACGTGAGCGCAGGTGGAGACGTGTTCAGTGGGCAGATGGACTTGTTTCATTGATAGAAGTAGAGTTGTGTTGTGCACTAGAGCAGCAAGATTGTCATTATATCTTGTATTCTTGTACTTGTGGGTATTTGAGGGCCATTATCCGTTGTACGTGTTGAGATTTTTGAGTGTTGGGGTAGCATCGGATGTGCTCTAGCTCCCAAACTTTGTGGAGGGACTAGAGTACATGAGATCTTCAAGACCCAGAAAGAGATTTGAGAAATTCCATCTTGTTTAAGAGAAAATTAATTAATTAATCTTTTTAATTAAGGACCCTAGGTCTAACTTAAGAAAATTAAAATATTAAAGGTAATTAATTTAAACATGTGATGGAAATGACTTAAGTCACACGGATCAAGCTTTCTTTTAATCTTAGCCGTCGATTCAAGATTAGATCACGGTCGTTGGTTTCCCAACGAGAAAAGTATAAAGGAAAGGCTTGGGGTCAGTTGGAGGACACACACGGTGGCAAAGCACTGAGACTAAGTTGGAATTCTAGGTCGTGGTTTGCTAAGAATTTCCAGAAGTGTTTCAGCTGCAGCGAGGGGTAGTATTAGCGAGAGGGATGATCTGATCACGGTCGTTGGTTTCCCAACGAGAAAAGTATAAAGGAAAGGCTTGGGGTCAGTTGGAGGACACACACAGTGGCAGAGCACTGAGACTAAATTGGAATTCTAGGGCGTGGTTTGCTAAGAATTTCCAGAAGTGTTTCAGCTGCAGCGAGGGGTAGTATTAGCGAGAGGGATGATCTGATCCCAGGGCAAGAGTTAGAAAGAGGTAGAGAAGCAGTAGTCAGAGCAACGTAGAGGGAGCAACAGCTACGCAGCAGCTGCGCCATGCAGAGGGCTTCAGGTGCTACGCAGGCCCGAAAAGGGCAGCAGGAGGCCATCAAGGCTTATGCAGGCTCAGCCAGGGAAGTGCAGGGACAACGTAACCCTGTCTGGGGTTACACAGGCCTCTCCTGAGCAGTGTAGGGGCACATGTAGGCTAGCAGCGCTGACGCAGAGGGCTCTAGAGCAATGCTAGGGTTTCTGAAGACTAAAAGGGGTTGAGTTCTGTAAATCCCATGTGAGGTTGTGAATCAGTCAGTTTTCTGTCTCCGGAATAGAGGTCTTACTGCAGATTTTGTATTTCTTTGTCGGGTTAACTAGTACGGTGCCTAGATTTGTTGTACGTAGAATCTACTTAATAATAAAAACCCTCCAGCGGCCAAAAGACCGGTTTTCCCGCATTGGGATTTTCCAAGGACAATTGTCCAGGAAATCTTGTGTGTCACTTTGTTTATGTGCATGTATTCAGTTTAGATTTGTATCTGTGTAGGCTGTTAAAGTGTTTACTTCGATGTTAATACTGAACATTTCAGATTAATAACTTGTATAAGTAGGAGAAGTAAATTGTGATTTAACAGTAGGGTTTCTGCATAAGTCATTTTCAAAAAAATTCACAGTGCGAGAGCCCTAGACTGTTGTATTATATGTTGATAATATAACGAAGTTGGGTTACATATATTGTCGTTATTTTTCTTATGTGCATGTGATTGATTTACTGCATTATATTGTTCTGCTATGCAAAACTAGATTTGTTGAGATTCCTGGTTTGGTAGCGTCAAAGATTTAAGATTCTATCCTAGTACCAGGGTCGTGGAAATTTAATATGGAGGAGGTCTTTGTCTAGGTCAAAAGGGTCGTGTGTTGTCTCATCTTGATTTGAATCTACTAAGGGAAGAGTTTGATTGGGTTTCCCCTTCATAGGGGTTTTTCCTTGGCTGAGTGCCTATATATGGTGTCATTGATCTTTATGCTTTTGATTTGATAATTTCTTGATGAAAAGAAGATAAAAGATGAACATAAAGGAAGTTAATAAGATTACTAGAATATCACAAGTAATTGTCAAGAGAACAATTTTTTTTGTCTTTTTGATTTTATAACATGGGCAGGGTGAGAGGAAGGACAAGAAGGAGATCTAGATCATAGCTAAGGAGGGCTTAATCAGTAGATCAAATCTAGTTGTGCATGGAATGGAGTGTAAAAACTCTGGTAAACTTTATAAGTATATATTATTATTGATAAAAGATGAGATATGATTACAATGGGGAATCACCGAGGCTTTAAATATAGCCTCATAGTGTCCCATGGTGAAGAGATCATGCCCTTTCACTTAATAAAACCTAAGATAACTATATCTAACTAATAATTAATAAAATATACATAACATTGCCCCTCTCTTAAGATGCTTTGTCCTCAAAGCATACATAATGATGGACAATGTTGACGAACGCCTGGGTTTCTCGAACGGCGAGCTCTTGCTTCCCACATTTTAAAAATATCGTGGAGCATCTTCTCGAATTCAATCTTTTGGTGATGTGGATAGCGACAAGATTTGATATTGACAGGGTCGGGTCCTTTCTTGACTTCTATTGGATGTTCATGTTCCTTATTAGGAGGTATTTTTATTGGCAGGTCTTGGAAGACTTTTTCGTGTTTCCTAACTATTCCTTGTTCTTCTGGTTATTTTTTATGATTCCTTTTTAGATTTAGAGGTAAGTTACCAACAATTATCGTTTGATGCAACTTCTCCTCATCATCAAACGCTTCCTTCTTATCAACCATATCTGCTTCATCATCGAAGGCCTCAACAGCTTCTGGCACTGTATTAGTGGCTTCGAATGTGTTTGTCTCTTCACATTTTTCTTTCAATTCCGGGGATGAAACATTTTGTTGTTTATAAGCATCTGTATTTTCATGGTTTCTTTCATTTTCAATGACTATGTCTGTTGTTGCATTTGTGATAGCAGTGACGTTGAATACCAACATTGTTTCTTTTTCTACCATTGGATTTTCATTTATATAAATGTTCTCAATAACTTCTGTTGCTGCATTACTGGATTAATTATTGGATTGAGTTGCATTTTCTTCTCTTGGTTTCTTAGCTCTATAATTTTCATGTTTGATCTCAGAGTCTCTACTTCTAGGTGGTTCAACACAATATCCTTCATATGAGCTGATTTCCAATTCAACCTCATTTAATTGCTCTTTTTCAAACATGTTATATTCATGATGATGATCTGAATTAGCTGAATTGTTCAATTGATTATGTTCGACATTTGGGAATATTGGAGGTTGTGTCTAACTTAACTTATCTATCTTATCATTTAGCTTATCGAAGAGTTCTGTCATCTTTTCTGTGGCCTCATGATGATTTAGCTACATTTGTCTTTCTATTCGATTTGTCGTCTCATGAACCTTTTTGATGTCGTTGGAGTGTCTTGCAATTGTACCTTCAAGATCGACTAATCTTTTTCCAAAGTCATATGAATTATTATTGATCTGTTTCTCGAGATCCAGCAATTTTTTCTGGAATCCTGCCATCGACATTGATGACGACATACTCCTCATACTCCTTGTTAGGGCTTATCCCCTTTTCCTTAAAAGCTTTGTCCTCAAAGCTATACTTTTTTAACAATTTTCTTCACTTAAGATTTATCTTCTTTGGCATATGTCATTCACCACTGGTACCTTCTCTTGTGATGTTGTCTTTGAAAATAGTTTTTTTTCCTTTTTTTTTAATTAACTTTATAAGTATATATTATTATTAATAAAAGATGAGATATGATTACAATGGAGAATCACCGAGGCTTTAAATATAGCCTCATAGTGTCCCTTGGTGAAGAGGCATGATCTTTGATCATGCCCTTTCACTTAATAAAACCTAAGATAACTATATCTAACTAATAATTAATAAAATATACATAACATGGAATTCCTCAGTTGGACCATTACCTTTGCTACGAGATCCAAAGTATCATAGTAGTAGAATAGGGTCAGACACAGGTTTGCAGTGATAGCAGCAGTGCAAAGGCAGCGCAAGGGCATCAACAGTGTGAGATCAGAGTAGTGCAGTGATAGCATGGTGGACAGTTATTGTCGAAGGATTCTCTTCACAGAGATTTCCAGTTTCTTAGTGGCAGAGGGAGATCTATCTTATTCGTAGGGGGAAAATGCAATCTCTCTAGTATTGTGAATTTACTAAGGCAGAGGGAGTTGCCAGTCAGATCGATTTACAAAGGAGAAGCAATTCCTAGTTTGATGGTTTGACTTTCGAGTGGGGGTCATGGTTGTTTCCAGCAGTGCGAGTTTGCTGGAGGAGACGTAGTGAATTGTCGGTATGCAGTTGCAGAGGTCGATTCAGGGTCTCAAAGGAGTCTGAATTGATTTAAAGGGGTCAAGTAGCTTACAAGAGGTCAGATCAGCTAGCAAAAGTGAATAAATAAATTTACCAAAGGATTGCTAAGTTATGGCGACCAATTGTGTCACAGATGTCAAACACCAACAACGTGGATCAGTACGGATACATCATGTTCCTACAAATCAGTAGGTTGCAGATATGCTCATGAAGGCCTTGGGCAAGGCAAAGTTGGCTTCTTTAGGGATAAGATGCGAGTAGTGGAGAACACCTTCCTTGCTTATAGGGAGTGTTATTTTTTGGTAGCAACGAACATGTGTTCTAGTCTCTAAGGTGTCTAACAGGCAGCTAAGGAACACGAGATCTCCAAAACCTAGAAAAGGTTTTGAAAGAAAAGCCTTAGAAACACCTCAGTTATATTAATTAGCCAATAATCAAATATTTCCTAAATCTATCTTAGGAAAAGTGGTTAATTATATCATATTACTTGAGGGATGTCGATTTTGCTCTAGAGACTTTTGGAA
Source organism: Pinus albicaulis (assembly GCA_034641835.2). NCBI lineage: Eukaryota > Viridiplantae > Streptophyta > Pinopsida > Pinales > Pinaceae > Pinus > Pinus albicaulis. The sequence goes on from CM076581.1 coordinate 1,676,618,356, forward strand.
AAGTAAATTGATGGAGTCGAGATAATCTTATCCATCGGTTGAGATGTGAGCATGGATGTTGAGAGTCTAACGAGAGCTTATAAGAGAAGGTTGAAGGGTTTGGAGAAGACATAGAGTATCATTTGATTATTTCGACTTACCTAGTTACAGTATGCAACAAGGGCGTAGTTGAAGCTAGGGAGGCACCAGAAGCAGTGGTTTCAGCAGAGATTTGGGAGGAAATTATCCACAGTGATTTCCAGTTTCTAGAGGCAGGAAAGAGATCGATGTAGTCTGCAGAGAAGGAGGTCGCTGTAGCTATGTGAGTTAGCCAGTTTATCTAGTGTGAGTTGTAGGAGAGACCATGTTTCAATTGCCAATTGTCGAAACTATTTACTGGAGGTAGAGTGAGTGCGTCTAATAGTTGTTGGAAGCAGTTTTACTTGCAGGGTCAATTTCCCGTAAATTGTATGAATTTCTCGTGACCAGTAGTGTGCATTCCAGCTAGACAGTGCGAATAGGCTAAGGAAGTGTGAATTGGTTGGAAGAGTCCAAATCTAGTTGCAGAGGGAGACAGTGAATCTCTAGTTATTTTTGTCAGTGGAGATTATCAATTTTTGGAGCTTTGCCAGAAAGAAAATCAGTGGTAATTTTTGAAATTGTTGAATAATAATAAAACTCTCATTTGTTGCACTGGTTTTCCCTTCGGGGTTTTTCCAGGGACAATTGTCCAAAAATAACAGTGTTAAAATTATTGTGTGCACATTATTTTCTCAGTTCCAGCGTTTTTATTTTCCTTAGCGTATTTTATTTGTGAAGAATTACAATGTGAGTTTATCAATATTTGTTGTTAATAATTAGCAAAAGACAAATAAACTGCATAAGTTACGAGATAAATTGTTAGTTGCTATTGTTCGTGGAAATTTCATAGGAAAGACTTCAAGGAAGATGCCATATCCATGAGACCAATTAATGGAGGTCCAATATCCTAGGTGTAATGATCTAAGGAGGGAGCAATCGTGGTGTTAGAATATTCTGACACAGGAAATAGTCAAGTATAACTTGGTCTAGTGTAAAGTTAGGTAAAGTGTGTTTCTTTAGTATGTACTTTTGTAACTTATAATCCGACGGTCACGATATGTAGTGATCCAACGGTTCATTCTCTCCTCAGTATTACCAACACTTGATTCGTGGCTTAACCCTCGATTGGTCCACGATCTTTATTTAGAGAGCATGGAGTGTCATTTGTTCGACGACCATTTATGAGAGAAGCTTATGTAAATTTTCTTTCTTTATATTAATAAATTTCCGGAAGTGGCCACGTTGGCTCAGGTCGTGCACTGTTTCCCTCTTCGAGGGTTTTAACCACGTCAAATACTGGTGTACTGATCTATGATCTGTTTGTGAGCGGTGACCTTTGGTGTTTGATCTAAGGAACTGTGACCTGTAAATTCCTACATTGTATCAGAGTTGTTTGAGGACCTCCTCTGTTGTTGATCAAAATTCGAAGCTGGTTTGACTGCATGCGACTGTCGTTTTCCAGATCTATTGTTTTTTACCACTTTTGGGCCGGGAGAATTACTCTGTTGTGTCCGGAGCCTCTATTCTAGTGAGGAACCCCTTTCGTTTCATGCGAAAAGGTTTTTGGTTGCCCTAGTTATGTCATTTTAGATCTAGAGGTATAGGGTATTTTTTTGTAGTTATATTTATTTATCCCTCTGTTTATTTCGGTCTATAGTTTTTTATTTATTATCGAATCTATACCCTCTTCTCTGTGTATGCTCTTTGCTCTGTTCTCTGTGTGATCCGGAAAACCAGAAACAGAGAGACTAGATTTATCTCATACGTATGCTCTTACCCCACAACTTTGTGCAATCTCGGGAAATCAGAAATAGTGAGAAAAATATTTAGTTTCCGGGTGGACTAACCAGAAATCTAACATTCTACCAGAAGACTTGTATAGTTTTTTTTGTTGTTTGTGTGGTTGTTTTTTGTAAGAAAAAAGCACGCACCCCAAAGAGTAAAAAAAAAAAAAACCATTTCCTCCTTTCCAACAATTACTAAACCTTTTAACTAGCTCACTTAGTGTAAAGTAACTTTATGAGAATAGAGGTTTTGGGTTCAAGTCTTTTGGTCAAGTTACTTTTTCTAAAAAGTTTTTTGTCAAACTACTTTTTCTAGAAAGTTTTTTGTCAAGCTTTTTTTTTTTGAACACATGTAATTTATGTTTTAAAATTACTTTATGTAATAGTGTTTCTCACGCATTATAAAATGGTAGTCACCTACAATCTAAAGTAACTTTATCTTTTATTTAAGTTGCAGTCTACTTGGTCATTAGTTCATAAAGTAACATTGTAAAAGTGACTCACTTATTTATAAAAATGGGTCACATAAAGTAGTATTTTTTTTTTTAAAGTGAGCTTATTATATTAAGTTTGGAAAGGGGGGAAATTTTTTTTTTAAAGTACAACTTCATCATCAACTTTCAACCTATCATGTGACTACTTGACATCTACTTCAACATTTCTTCAAAAAGGAATAACTTCTTCATTCTTAAGCCATTTTCAGAGGCGGTTTTTTTTAACCGGCTTAATTTTTTGAGATTTTTCCATTGGAGCAGTTAGTTTCAACCTTTACAGCTCCATTTAAAAAAAATTGAAAAGTGCATGCCCGATTATTCTTAACAAAACCAATTATTTCCAATGGCTATCCTACATGGTAGACTTACTTAGAAGTAAAGGGCTTTATATAATTGCCTCAGGACTAGAATCTAAACCTATCGATGAAGATAAAAAGGCTAAATGGGAAAATAAATAAGATCAAGCATGAGGGTTGATAGGAATGTCCATTGCTCAAGATCTTAGATTTCAAATCTAAGAAATTGACTCCCCTGATGAAGCTATGAAAAATCTAAACACTGTTTTTGGCATTCAAAATGAAATCAGAGCCCACCAGCTTGAAAATGAGTTGCTTACTTTGGACTTAAAAATTTCTCCTCTATTGAAGATTTTTTGTCCAAATTCAAGACCTTTAGACTTCTCCTAGAAGGTTGTAAGGTCAAAAAAGAATATGATAGTCTTATCTCTTCCATTCTTACTAAGTTAAGCCCTACGTACTCTATATTTGTTTCCACCTTCCATTCCATTAGAGAACCGCTCATTTCTCAAGGAACGCCTTACAAGTCCCCCTCTTTTGATGTCTTTTGCGATTATTTGATAAGAGAACAAGAAAAACTCTTACACCTTGGTCTTATTAATACTGGAAACTCTTCTAAGAAAGCCTTAGCAGCCCAGCAACAACCAAATCCAAAGAATCCTAAGAAGCAACATCCTAAAAGGAATAGTCCTAAACCAAACAAGGGTCTTAAGCAATCTCAGCCGCAAACTGAAAAAGCAACTCAACAAACTGAGAAGGCAAATAAAAACAAAGGGAAGAAGACAGATAGACATTGCAACTTTTTTAATCGTGATGGCCACGTAGAGTCATAATGTTTTAAGAAGATGGAAGCCTTGGAAGCAACAATGAAGAAGCACAACATCCATTTGGAGAACTTTTCAACTTCATCTTCGGGAATGGAACTTTCTACATGTGGTTGTCGAGCATCAAGATTTGGTTATGCATTGTGTGAAAATTTCTTAATATTACTTATGTAGAAACCATATTGTGAAATCTTGATTTGCTTCTCTTATTTAGACAAGTTATTAATCTGAAATATTCAGCATTAACATCGAAGTAAACACATTAACAGTCTACACAGATATAGATCTAAACCGAATACATGCACAATGGCAAAGTGACACACAGGATTTTCTGGACAACTATCCTCGGAAAAACCCAATGCGGGAAAATCGATCTTCTGGCTGCTAGAGGGTTTTTATTATTAAGTAGATTCTAAGTACAACAAATCTGTGCACCTTACGGGTTAACCCGATAGAGAAATACAAAATCTGCATCAATACCTCTGTTCCGGAGACAGAAAATCTGACTGATTCACACCCTCAAACGGGATTTACAGAATTCAGCCTTTTTCAGTGTTCAAAAACCCCAGCACTGCTTTGAAGCGCTCTGCGTCAGCTCTGCTAGCCTGCGTCAACCCCTGCGCTGCCCAGGAGTGGCCTGTGCCACCCCAGATTGGGTTACGCTGCCTTGGTTGGGCCTGCGTCAGCCCTGCTAGCCTCTCGTTGTTTCTACGCTTCCCTTTCTGGGCATGTGTAGCCTCTGTGTAGCACGTGAAGCCCTCTGCATTGCTTTGACTACTGCTTCTCTGCCTCTTGTTGTTCTCTTGGCCTGGGATCAGATCATCCCTCTCGCTAATACTACCCCTCGCTGTAGTTGAAACACTTCTGGAAATTCTTAGCAAACCACGCCCTAGAAATCCATCTTAGTCTTGGTGCTCTGCCATTGTGTGTGTTCTCCAACTGACCCCAAGCCTTTCCTTTATATTTTTCTCGTTGGGAAACCAACGACCGTGATCTAATCTTGAATCGACGGCTAAGATTAAAAGAAAGCTTGATCCGTGTGACTTAAGTCATTTCCATCACATGTTTAAATTAATTACCTTTAATCTTTTAATTATCCTAAGTCAGACTTAGGGTCCTTAATTAAAAAGATTAATTAATTAATTTTCTCTTAAACAGGATGGAATTTCTTAAATCCCTTTTTGGGTCTTGGAGATCTCAGTACTCTTGTCCCTCTACAAAGTTTGGGAGCTAGAGCACATCCGAAGCTACCCCAACACTCAAAAATATAAACACTCTCTCTTAGCAAGGAATGTGCTCTAGCACAACACTTCACCCCAAAGTTCTGCACTGATCTCTGGAGTGGGTCTCTGCGCTGATGCTTGGCTTGGTGCCCTTCATCACTGCGCTGCTACTGCCCTTCATCACTGCGCCACTGCTACTCTCCTGTACTACTGCCCATGATGCTGCCACATCTATGCTGCAGCTCCCTCTCAATCTGCTACATCGTGCTGCCCACTGCTACACTGCAACTCAGTTTCTGAGAGAAACAACTGAAAACTCCTACCCAATCTTTGATAGACAAGTTAGTTGGGCTGCATCCTCATCACTGAAGCTCCATAGGTTGCTGCTCTGTGTTGTCATCCGAAGGTTGCTGCACAGCTACAACTCTGCACTGTGTAAGCAGACTTTCTATGCGTTGTTGAAGTCACATCAGTCCCTCTGCGTTGAAGTCTCCTATGCTGCGCTGTCCTCCTGAAGCCTCTACGTTGCTGCAGCTCTGCTTTGTGTAAGCAGGCCTGCTCTGCGTTGTCGAAGTCACATTATCCCCTGCGCTGTTGCTACTGCATCTGCACTGCACTGCTCCCTTAAGCTTCTAGCTCTACCTTTGCTCCATCTATGATTCTCTACATCCACTGCTTCACTTGTCTCACTACTGTAACTAGGTCGGTCTTCATATTGACTATGTAATTATGAACTTTATAAAGAAGACAAAGATAACAAAAATGTACATGCTAATGTTTTGTCGTCTAGATATAAATAAGTGTCATATATGAAGGGTCTAGAAATACATGTTCCAAGACCTAGAAGAATGGAAGTCAAGCTGAAAAGACAAACTCACAAACAACTCTCAAACATCGATGAATGTCAAGATATATAAACCATGAAGAACACGCTGTAAAATATAGTTCTCATTTTATATTAAAGCTAGCCTATATAATAGTTGAAGTCGTCGGCCTACATAACAGCTGAATGGTCGGCCTAATAAACCAAGCATGTGCCAGTATATATACTCCTTGTTGCGGTTCATTCAAGAGATAAGTTTTTTGGTCAATTCTGAAGAAGGCAGAGTAGAAGTGCGAACTTCTCTATTATGTGGATTCATCTGAAATAAAAGGCACAGGATTGCGGAAGGTACAGAGGATGCAAAGTACAAATTGCGGAAGAAACAAAAGAGTACAAATTGTGGAAATGACTGAAGGTACAATGTGCGGATAGATGAAATAAGTTACAGAATTGGTGCAGCTGAGTTTGTCAAAGTCAAGACAGTGATCTACAAGTGGTAGAATGTAAGGAAGGTAAATCAGAGATATACCTTCCTAACTAATTGCAAGAAATTCAGTTACAAGTGAAAAATAATTCTGTCTCTATACATTTGATTGAGTAATTTGATAATTGACTTGATGAAAGATTAAAGAAGAATATACATAAGCAAGATCACAAGTAATTATCATGAAGAGAATTATATTTGCCTATAGCCCTACAAGATTCTCAACACTTTGACCCTGCCCATGATGAAGCGCTTGATGTGTGAAGTTGCTTCTTCATGCTTCTTCAGGAGCTTCGCATCGGTAGGCGTGGCCAGGACTTTGCCTGCATGCTCCCTCAAATCGTATGCCTCCATGACTACCAGGATTATGGCCTTCCAAATTGCAAAGTTGGACATGCCGTCCAACCTATCCTGATCACGTAGTCCTTAAGGTGCCATCTACTCAGAAAATATGTCGGAACGAATCCTCCTCTCTATGCTGGAGACTTGGATCTAGGGACCTTGGCGAAATAGGTACCCTCTGCTCCCTCTCTTGGAAGTCTGCCAAATCAAAACGAATCAACTCTCGTTGATCCTCTAATCGATTTGTAGATTTGTTTGGCTGGAAATCCTCTGAGAAGCTTTTCTCCTCCCGCTCTTTGTCAACTTGCTCAAGCTAAATTCTGAACCGACAGAAATATAACCCCACTAGCAACTATTGAAGCTCTGCAGTATGGCTTTTGACACTCTGAATCAGCAAACAGTTTTAGGACTGCATCACCCTGGCTGGCCTTTGCGTGAGCAGACAGTCCCAACATAGCTTCTGCACAGTAAGTACATGGGCCTACATGGAGACTGCATCACTCTGGCATCTGCGTGGCTCTACTTCCCTCTACTGCTATGTTGCCCTCTCTGGTCCGGCTTTCTGCGGTTGCTACCGCTTTTTGCAACAAGGATTTTTTAGCGTTCTTGCTGGTGATTCAGCTAGATCTGCAATCGCTCTAATACCATGTGAAAATTTCTGAATATTAATTATGCAGAAACCCTACTGTTAAATCTTGATTTACTTCTCTTACTTAGACAAGTTATTAATTTGAAATATTCAGCATTAACATCAAAGTAAACACATTAACAATCTACACAGATACAGATCTAAACTGAATACATGCACAATAACAAAGTGACACACAGGGTTTTCTGGACAATTGTCTTCGGAAAAACCCAATGCGGGAAAACCGGTCTTTTGGTTGCTAGAGGGTTTTTATTATTAAGTAGATTCTAAGTACAACAAATTTGGGCACCTTACTGGTTAACCCGACGGAGAAATACAAAATCTGCATCAATACCTCTATTTCGGAGACAGAAAATCTGACTGATTCACACCCTCAAACGGGATTTACAGAACTCAGCCTTTTTCAGTCTTCCAAAACCCCAACGCTTCATTTGAAGCCCTCTGCTTCAGCTCTGCTAGCATGCGTCAACGCCTGCGCTGCTCAAGAAGGGCATGCATCACCCCAGATTGGGTTACGTTGCCCTTACGCTGCTCTGGTTGGGCTTGCATCAGCCCTGTTGGCCTCCTGCTGCCTCTGCACTGCCCTTTTTGGGCCTGCGTAGCCTCTGCATAGCACCTGAAACCCTCCGCGCTGCGCAATTGCTGCTCCCTCTACGCTGCTCTGACTGCTGCTTCTTTGCCTCTTGCTGCACTCTTGGCCTGGGATCAGATCATCCCTTTTGCCAATACTACCCCTCGCTGCAACTGAAACACTTCTGGAAATTCTTAGCAAACCACGCCCTAGAATTCCAGCTTAGTCTTAGTGCTTTGCCACTGTGTGTGTTCTCCAATTGAACCCAAGCCTTTCCTTTATACTTTTCTAGTTGGGAAACCAACGATCGTGATCTAATCTTGAATCGACGACTAAGATTAAAAGAAAGCTTGATTCGTGTGACTTAAGTCATTTCCATCACATGTTTAAATTAATTACCTTTAATCTTTTAATTTTTCGAAGTTAGACTTAGGGTCCTTAATTAAAAAGATTAATTAATTAATTTTCTCTTAAACATGTTGGAATTTCTCAAATCCCTATTTGCGTCTTGGACATCTCATGTACTCTAGTCCCTCTACAAAGTTTGGGAGCTAGAGCACATCCAAAGCTACCCCAAACACTCAAAAATCTCAACACATTGAATGTGTTTTCTTCTTCTCATTCTCATGAGTGGCTCATTGATTCTAGAGCCTATTACCACATGGCCAAAAATAAAGCCATGTTTTCTTGTTTAAATGATTGTAACACCAAAAATATTTACGTTGGTGATGATACATCTCTTAGTGTTGTAGGGTCTGGGACCATTCATCTAGATAATGGTCAGTTTAATGATGTATTATGTATTCCTACCTTGCTTTGCAACCTTCTATTTGTTTATCAGATCACTCATTCAGGTGAAGGGAAAACCGTAGAATTCTCACCTCATGATGTTGTAATTAAGGACCTAAGAGATCCTAGACATATTTTAGCTATTGGCATTGCTAATGATTCCACAAGGTTGTATAAGTTTGACAACTTTGAGTCATCATGTCTTCCCTCTGTTTTTGTTGCTCATAATGATGAAGTGAGCAAAGTTTAGCACGAGTGATTTGGTCACTTAAACTATCACCCTCTTCAAACTCTACATAAAGAAAATATGGTGACAAGTCTTCCTATGGTATCTTACCGAGATGATATTTGTTTCGGTTATGTACTAGGTAAACATCATCGGGATAGTTTTGATAAACGTGCCTCTTGGCACGCCTCATCCCCTTTGCAACTTGTGCACATGGATTTACGTGGTCTACTTCCAATTGTTTCTTTCTTTGGCTACAAGTAATTCTTAACTTTCATTGATGATTTTTCGAGACGCACTTGGGTATACTTCTTAAAACTCAAGAGTGAAATTTTTAACATGTTCTTGGCCTTTAAGGCCTTTGTTGAGAAACAATCTGGACATCAAATTCTTAAGTTAAGATCTGACAATGGAGGAGAATATGTTAACAACAAATTTATCAAGTTTTGCACTGAGCATGGCATTCAGTTGCAACATATTGTTTCGTATACCCCACAACAAAATGGTGTAGTTGAAAGGAAGAATCACACTCTAAAAGAAATGGCTAATTGTATGCTTCAATCTAAAGGACTTAGTCTTAATTTTTGGGCTAGAGCAATTAATTGTGCAAATTACATAGTAAATCGCACTCCTACTAAGGTTCTAAGGAATATCACTCCAGAAGAAGCTTGGAGCTCAATCAAACTAGATGTAAGTCGCTTTCATGTTTCTGGAAGTGAAGCTTGGGCCCATATTCCAAATCAGAAACATAAAGCCTTAGAAACTAAGAGTGAAAAATGTGTTTTTGTTGGATATTTTGAAGATGTCAGAGGATATAGACTTCTTCAACCCAAATCCAAAAATGTAATCATTAGAAGAGATATAAAATTTGATGAACATATATCGGCCTGTGAGCCTAGTTCGGCGGGCGTGCCACCTTTGGCCTATGAGCTTGATTCGGCATATGTGCTACCTCTCTCTATCTCTTCTATTTCTGATAGCATTCCTTCTACTTCAGATGATGACAAGGAGGATGACAATCCTCCTCCACCTCCTCAGGATATTCCTTCAGCTCCACAACTTCCAAAATGGGTGCGCTTTATTAGGGATGCAACAGATTCTCTTGCAAGTGACCCTGCAGATTAATGACGTACATGTTCTCAGTTCGACAAAGCCTCTTCCTTATCGGCTCAAGTTCCAAAAAATCATGATCTAGATACCTTTGAAGATGCTCCAGGTCATCTAGATTGGGATGCAGCTATGAATGAAGAATATCGTTCCTTATTGGTAAACGATACTTGGGATCTTGTTCTTCTTCCAAAGGGAAGAAAACTTGCCAGATGCAAATGGTTTTACAAAACAAAGTTTGGACCAGATGGAAAAGTGGATAAACATAAAGCTCGTCTTGTTGCTAAAGGATTTTCACAAGTTGAAGGCATTGATTATATTGAAACCTTCTTCCCTGTTGCCAAAATTAATTCTATCCACTTTGTTCTTTCCCTTGTTGCCTCCTTTAAATGGGAAGTACATCAAATGGATGTTAAATCCACCTTCTTACATGGGGACTTGCATGAAGAAATCTGCATGGAACAACCCCCTAGCTTTATCCAAAAAGACTCTAGCCATGTTTGTCGCCTTAGGAAGTCTCTCTATGGTCACAAACAAGCCCCTTGGGCTTGGTATGTTAAAATGGATAGCTTTCTCTTAGATAATGGCTTTTCTAGATGTCATTTCGACAACACTGTCTACACCAAGAAAGTGGGTAAGTCCTTAATCATCTTTGTTCTTTATGTTGATGATCTTATCCTCACTGGTAGTGATCCCAACCATATAACCATGTGAAGTCTAGCCTCAAAAAGAAGTTTGAAATGACAGACTTAGGACACTTGCATTATTTCCTTAGTCTTCAAGTCTTGCAATCCAAAGAAGGTATTACCCTTTCTCAGTCTAAGTATGCCTGTGATCTTCTACGCCACTTTCACATGGAAGACTGTAAGCCATCCCCTTCTCCCTGTCAGTCTAGAGTGAAGCTTTCAGTCACTTGTACTTCCCCTGAAGTTGATGCTACCTTATATCGTCAACTTGTTGGTAAAATTTTCTATCTAACCCATACCTGTCCTAACCTTTCCTTTTCCATTGGTCTTGTTGCTCGGTTTATGCACCAACCTCATGAAAGTCACTGGAAAGCAGCCAAAAGAATACTTCGATATGTTCGAGGTACAGTTCAGTTCGGGATTCATTACAGTGCAGGAACATCTCCATTGTTGGTTGGTTTCACTGATTCTGATTGGGTTGGTGACCCTGATGATCGAAAGTCTACTACAAGTTATGTATTCACTATTGGTTCAAGACCTATTACATGTCTTGTAAGAAACAAAGTGCCATCTCTCTTTCTTCGGCAAAAGCAGAGTATCGTGGTGTTGTTGAAGCCAGCAAGGAAGCCCTGTGGCTTCGTCAATTCCTGTCCGAATTTGGTATTCATTAGCAGCATCCAACTACACTTTGGTGTGATAATCAGAGTGACATTCAGCTATGCAAAGATCCAGTTCAACATTAGTGCATGAAACACATTGAGCTACACATGCACTTCATCAAAAAGCTCATTCATGATCGTGTTCTTCAGTGCACTATTGTTCAACCAATAATCAAGTTGTTGATATCTTTACAAAAGCTCTCACAGAAGTGAAGTTTACCAAACTTCGATCTATGCTTGGAGTATAGGAAAGTTATCATTAGGGGGGGATAGGCTCTAATGCCTCCTTCCTTCTCCTATTGTGTCACCTTTGTAAATCCTTCAATCCTATCCCAAGTTGTTCTTAAGGGGGGATGTTAGGATATTTTGACACATAGGAAATAGTTAAGTGTAGCTTGGTCTAGTGTAAAGTTAGGTAAAATGTGTTTATTTAGTATGTACTTTTGTAACTTATAATCCAACGATTCATTCTCTCCTTGGTATTACCGACACTTGATCCGTGGCTTAACACCCGATTGGTTCATGATTTCTATTTAAAGAGCATGGAGGGTCATTTGTTCGGTCATTGTTTATGAGAGAAGCTTATGTAAATTTTCTATCTTTATATTAATAAATTGCTTGAAGTGGCCGCGTTGGCTCAGGCATGAGTTACCCTGTAAATTCCTACACGTGGTGGCATGAGTTACCCCTTTCCTTGGTCTACTTTTTACACCCCTCTGGTGTGTCTTTTACTTTAATGATTTATCTTTCTTTGGTGCATACTTTAGGAGCCCAAGCTTGCTTGGTGCTTTTCCAATACCCTTTAAAGATGTAGCAATTTTTCGCTCATCGAGGTTGGGACATTCAAGGGTTCCTTTCTTTTAGATGAAGCATTGAGTGTTTGAGGAATTGGGTGATGGTAATGAGGATGGTAGAGCTCCTGCTAGGCTTTTTCCCATGTACTAAATAAGTCCTGGCCATCTTTTTTCATTTTACATTTTCTTTCTATTGTGGATTTATATGTTTTAACTTTTTATCATTCTTTCAGTTGCATCAACCTTTGGGGCTAAGTTTCTGGGCCCCAACTCAAGGATGTGGATATAGGGTGCCAATCACAATGATGAATGCAGTCAACCATAAGATTGGAGATGAACAATTGGGAAGGATGGAAAGTGGGTGGTATGGATTACCCCAGACACTCTATATCAATCACTGCCTCCCCAATAGTGCCCTTCCTAAATAATAAGGCCTCATAGGAGGCCCCATTGGGCTAGAGTCAAAGACTAACCTCCCAGGTGAAGTGTGGGAACAATGATACAATCAAGAGCAATCAATCATCCATGCCCATAACATTAAATGAGAGCACATGATTGCTAGAATGGTTAGAGTACCTGCTGATAGATGGCCCACCTTCCTTCAACATGATTGCTAGATGGGAGAGAACACTGACCAGAGCAGTAGGTCGAGAAATCTGGCATCAAGCTATCTAAAGATCATTATAGGGCTGCTGGCTGGCTGGCTATCAAATGAGGAGAAATTGTTTCTCCTATTGTTTACCCACTTTTGATGGTTAACAGGGCTGACAGACATTTAGAGTATATCATGGAAAAAATGGCTGCATGCTTCTTTGGTGCACTACAAAACAGTGACTATATCAGGCTTTAGAACCTGTAAAGCCTGACATGATCTTCTCTTGAGCTGAGAACTTGCATGAGGTCTAACTGTTGGAGCACCTCCCAAAGTTCATAAATAGAAGGGATTTCCGCTGGGCCTAATTGGTTAATCAAAATGTAAAATATTGAACATATTGAAAATGCAGTAATTATTATGTTATTTGCAACAGGTACTTCATTCATAACGTGATTTGCATAGATTCCTTAAAAATATTTAATATGGAATATTTCTGTTACAGATCACAACCAACCATTAGAGATGCCAACCTAGAAATGAGCAAAATGTTACATGATAGCCTAGAATGGAATCCCAATTGGTGGACATACTTAGTGGGTTGGACAGAAATATTTCAGGATCTACGAGGTATATTGGCTATAAAATAATGAAGGCTTGTGGTTATACCAGGAATGAGTATGCTAAGTTGTACTGTGCTTATACTATTTGCCATGTATGATTATGCAAGATGCTGGATAATATTTTATTTTCTTGACAGGGAATTATGGGTTTGTAAATTTATTTCCTTGATTCATTGTTTTAATCATTTCTAGGGTACAAGTTTCCCTCGGCCCATATGAATTTTACAATCATTTTTTTCTCCATTTGAAACGTCTCTTTTCATCAGTTGCAATACCTTTGAGGCTTAAAGATAAAATCTTGTACATCTGCTTTCAAGTTGGCATGGGAGACATGGTCATTATTCATTCTGACAGCTTAGTTGCTATCTGGTTACAGTGTTTGTTATTGTTTGAGAAAAAACTTGAAAAAGTATTCTGGTATACTGTTCTTTAGATTGTATTGTGTTATTTTCTGTGTATATGGTTCGTTATAATAAAAATTCAAGCACTTGTTAAGTTCTAATATCATGTGATAGAAGGGGTGGTAACACCCTTACGTAACTAATGTCCATCCTAAATATGTTTGATAGATTGAAAATAATAAGCAGTAGAAAAAGATGTGGAGTAGCCCACTAGTAAGACAACAGTGGGCTTGATTGATGACATTTGATTGAAGAGAAAATGTTGTGGAATTTACAGTCAATCCATTTCTTTTGAATGGAGGCTATTCTATATTTAATGGATTGTGTGTGCACTAAATTGGCAGGTTGGTTCATTTGTACCTGCAGAATTCGCCAAGCTATAACTAATGTCCATCCTAAATATGTTTGATAGATTGAAAATAATAAGCCTTAGAAAAAGATGTGGAGTAGCCCACTAGTAAGACAACAGTGGGCTTGATTGATGACATTTGATTGAAGAGAAAATGTTGTGGAATTTACAGTCAATCCATTTTTATTTGAATGGAGGCTATTCTATATTTAATGGATTGTGTGTGCACTAAATTGGCAGGTTGGTTCATTTGTACCTGCAGAATTCGCCAAGCTATAACTAATGTCCATCCTAAATATGTTTGATAGATTGAAAATAATAAGCCTTAGAAAAAGATGTGGAGTAGCCCACTAGTAAGACAACAGTGGGCTTGATTGATGACATTTGATTGAAGAGAAAATGTTGTGGAATTTACAGTCAATCCATTTTTATTTGAATGGAGTCTATTCTATATTTAATGGATTGTCTGTGCACTAAATTGGCAGGTTGGTTCATTTGTACCTGCAGAATTCGCCAAGCTACATGTTTTTGACGCAGTTTTTACCAGAATGGGAGCATCTGATAGCATCCAGCATTGTTCAAGTACTTTCTTTGAGGAGTTAAGTGAAACCTCGTCCATCCTGCAGAAATCTACACCTCACTCACTTGTAATAATCGATGAATTGGGGCGAGGAACTAGCACCCATGACGGTGTTGCTATTGCACATGCAACACTACATTTTCTTCTAAAAGAGAGAAGATGTTTAACTTTGTTTGTCACTCACTCTCCAAAGATTGTGGAGCTAAAAGATGAATTCCCAGGGGAAGTGAATCCATACTACGTTTCATATTTGACAGATGAGTGTTCAGCAGACACAAGATTGGCTGGTGAGATCTTGCATGATTCAACATTCCAAAATGCTCTAGTGAAAGAACCTGATGTGGATCAAAGCACAGTCAATGAGGTTTCGCAAAGTATTACATTCCTTTATAAGCTTGTTGCAGGGGTTGCTAGTAGAAGCTTTGGCCTTCATGTTGCACGCCTTGCACAGGTATTTATTCTTTCTCAAAATCCTATTGAGAACTTTCTGGTATGTAATTGCTCAGAATGACTAGTTAACATAACATTTTGTGCAGCTACCTGATTCCTGTATCATGCAAGCTGCTATAATGGCTGCTAAGTTTGAGAAAGAAGTATGTGCACGTGTGCTAGCTAGATCAGAAACAAGGTCTTATTTACAGATGGGGACAACTGAAGACCAGTCTCAAATTGATAAGCTGTTGAATGAAGGGAGTTCAAATAAAGCATCTATAGAATTGGTTGGAAGACTCTTCTCAGCACATGAAGAGATGGTTATATCAGAAGCTCAGCAGATGCCTGATAGTTTCCACGTATCAAAGCTCTTATGGTCTGTTCAGTCTGCCTTGAAAGAGATTAGCCCTGTTGATGGTTTATGTGCTCTGAAGAAGGCACAGGAACATGCTGTACAAATCTTGACATCAGGGAATTTGTGGTAAATTATGCATTTTTGAAGCCACTTGCATATCTTGCATATGCACCCAATCCTTAGGAATTAAATCCTGTATTGAACTCTGGATGCAAGCTATCCTGCCAAATTAAAAAAATATCCTGTTATAGGTGCATGGAAGGAATTTTGTATAGTAGTTGAAAGCAATTTCTGGAACTGGCAGCCAAAAGCCATGTTCTTCAGCATTGAATACTGATATTGTGTCAACCAATTTAGGACTCTAGAGCTAGAAATCTGGTTATTTCAACTGATTTACAACCAAAGTGTTCCTGTAATTTTGTTCACTTTCCAATAACGTAGCCTTATTAATGAATGTAATATTCATCCCAGGCATCCGGTGGAACCTGTCAGGTGATTTATTTATATAGGATAGTTGATGAAGTGCAACAAGGTCAAAAGTTGAATAAAAAATACTTCATTAAGATACAGGCTTTTGTGATAAGAGCTTTTCAACCCAAATAATTCTGACCATTGCCAGTGAATATCATTGACCGTTTGTTAAACTGTGGTCTAGTCAACTATCCAAACGTAGAAATGTGCTGCAAGTTAGTAAAGAAATTATAATCTCGATGAAGAAAAGATAGACAATTATGTCATATCAGATAAAAATTGTTGAATTCATCATCTCATATTCAGTGGATACTGTTTTTGAATCAAACCAATAACAAATGCAAGTTTGATCTTTATTTAACGGTGGCAATTAAACAATCATTGCCATCGGATGTTCGTATTCACATGTCATATTGAAGCACTTTTAAAAAGTTTGTTCACATTTGTCACTTTGTAAAAGCAGTACAATAAATCTGAATTTTGGGTTTGGGGACTGCATGTGAAGAATATATGATCCAGGAATTTTTAGTTACTCGATTGCCTAAAGGGAGATCAAGGATTGCAGTTGCCCAATCTACTATATTGGAGACTACAGCAGTGGAGGTCGAGGAATGAAGTGACTTTATGGACTTATCTCCCTGTATGGTTACCAAAATGGAAAAGAAAGCTACTTCATGCACTTATTTCCCTGCCTGATTACCAAAATGAAAAAGAAAGTAAGTGAAAGAAATACTTACTGCAATTTACCTATCTTAGCAATATGTAGACAAGTATTTTAAAACAAAGCCGGTGGAGCATTGGTTCACTAGAGAAGTTGATGTAGTATCAAGCTGTAAGTGAAAGAAAGACTTGTTGCAATTTACCTATCTTAGGAATATGTAGGCAAGCATTTTAAAACAAAGCCAATGGAGTGTTGTTGGTTCACTAGAGAGGTTGATGTAGTATCAAGTTGTATGACAAGGTTCCTTTCCTACTATGGTTTGTCCTGCCTCAATGTAGCCCCTATAAAAGTTAAATGGGAAATCCATAGTTTATTGAAACATATAATTGGTACAGTAAAATTGATTCTAAAAGTAAAATGTGAAATCCATAGTGTCAATACAGTGCAGTAAAATTTAATTCTAAAAGTTTAAAGGGAATCCATATGGTTTTCCCTACCTGAATGTAGCCTTTCTAAAAGCTAAATGGGAAATATATAGTTTCAATATAGTGCAGTAAATATAATTCTAAAAGGTAAAGGGGTATCCATATGGTTTGCCGTACCTGAATGTAGCTTTTCTAAAAGTTAAATGGGAAATATATAGTATGTAGCTTTTCTAAAAGTTAAATGGGAAATATATAGTTTCAATATAGTGCAGTAAATTTAATTCTAAAAGGTAAAGGAGAATCCATAATTTCAATATAATGCATAAGTAGAATGTAGAAATCAATTCCAATACATAGTATCAATCTAATTCGAAAGTATATTGGTGAAAATCATTAAGTAATTTTATCACGAGTTGTTTGGAAACATATTATTTAGAGAATGGACATTTCCATGGTCATAAACATAATGTTGAGAGCTTCTGGAGAACTATGTATATTGTTCGTTGAGCCCGACGTTTCGAGTGAACACTTCACCCATCTTCAAGGACAGGAAGCCAAAGCATAAGATGAGAAGAGTGTTGGACCAAGATTTTATAGGGAACGAGAAATTAACCGTTGGAATAAAGGGGGTTAAGAGGGACAATGAGCATTAAATGAGTCAAAGTATTGAAACAAAATTAGAATTATAAATTATAAATTTAATATCAAATTATACTATTAAAAATCTTGGTCCAACACTCTTCTCCTCTTATGCTTTGGCTTCCTGCCCTTGAAGATGGGTTAATTGTTCACTCGGAACGTCAAGCTCAACGAGCAATATACACAGTTCTATAGAAGTTATCAATAACATTATTTAGTTTGAATGTGGATGTCATGGGAACACGACATGGCAGTGACTATGTAGCAGATGAAGTAAATAAGCTCTATACATATGTATAAATGTTTGAACTTTGGTAAAAAAATAAAATAGCAAAATCCCACCAGGTTGCTTAGTAGTGTTTTGGAGAGGAATTTAGTATCCAAATGTTGATTAGGTGGGTGTGCAACAGTACCATCAGTTAATAAGTGGAAATTTGTGCCATTATGCTCGAAATAAATTTGATTTTAGTGTTTCTTAGCTCAATAAAATAGGCAAGTAAAAATTGGTTGCCTAGATGGTTAAATGGATTAAAAATATAAACACGATCATTGCATTAAGCCAAATAATAAGGAGACCAGTATTAGAATTGTCAAATATTGTCTTTGTACATTGTGTTCATCATCAAAGGAGGTTTCCCCCTCAAAGAGGACTAAATTTTTTGGTTTCTTATCAATTTTAAGGCACAAGGGTCATAATATTTGGTGTCAAAGCTCATGATCTTAGGGCTTTGCTACTTCAAACAGAGCATTGTAGCATTTTTGTTAGAACTTTTTTTTTTGAGAGGTTATAGATGATGAATCTTGGAGAATATTTAGAAGAAGCCTTGGGTAATACCTGGTTCAAATTTTAAATCTTGGTTCGTTATATTTTTCGAGATATTCTCTAAGGAAGATAGGGTTCTTGAATACTCTTGAAATCAATCTCAAACAAGTAAATTCAACATTTTTGCTATAATTTTTTTCTAGGAGGTTTTAGACAATGAAACTTGGACCACAATGAGATGAAATTTCAATGAACATCTAGTTGAAATTTCATATCTTGGTTTGTTATAATTTCGAATATATTCTTTGAGAAATTCCAGGTTTTTGAATGCTCATAAAATCAGTTTTATACAGGTAAGTTTGGAAATCTCACAATAATATTTTTTCTTTTTCATAATTTATTTTATTTGTGGGAGGTCTCAAACAACGAAACTTGGACCATATTAAGGAGAAATTTTGGTGAAAATTTGCTTCAAATTATTGAGAATTCAATGTTCTTCTAGATTAGGGTTTATTCATCTTGATAATTACTTGTGAGTATTTGTTGGCTTTTATTACTTAGTTATGTTTTCTTCATCAAACAATTACCAAAACATAAAAATGCATGATCACATGGACACAAAGAACACAAGATATAGGCTCCAAGCCAAGAAAAACCCTACAAGGGAGGAAATCCAAACTTCTCTGTCAAAATGAGATATCCAAGACCCAAAGACCAAGAACAAGACCTCCACAAGCCCTAGGTCAACCCTCCTTCAGAACCTTCCTCAAACAAGTCAAAGTTCACAAAGTCAATGTTGGTCAAACTTCACCAAATCTGGTCCAACTCAGAATTTCAGCCCTACAACTCGTAAAATAACTCCAGAACTCTTGCACGTGTAGGCAAAAACAAGCAAAAAATTCAAATTTTCCCTTCTTCCTTGGCCTTTACACACTTATTTTCTTCCTTTCTTTCTCAAAGATCGATCTTATGTGAGTGAGTGTGCAAATGAGGACACAATCTCTTTCTTTTATAGCCATCCATCTAGTCAAATTGGGCCTCTTCTAAGTTGTCTTCTCCTGGCAAGGTTGACTTGGTCTTGGGGGTCAAAATGACTTAAATAAAAATATATATATATATATATATATTTTCTTTTTGATACAAAATAGCCAAATGGGACTTTGACACATGACAACTACTTGACTCAAATAAACCCTACAAGCATGAAGAACATGCTTGACTAGAAAATTAATAATAATAATATTTCTTTTTCTTCTTTTTACTTTTTTCATAAAATATACATTGATACAAATACAAAGATAATTATGAAGACCAAACTTAGTTACATTTTTCAACACTCCCTTTTAACCAGGAAGGTATTCATAATTCCACAACAAGGTACAAGTATAATACCTAGTGGAGATAAGGTATTCCATGAAACTCATGATGAGAACAAAAGGAATGTCAATCGTGATTTTAGGGACTCCAACTTTGGGTTGAAGACTAACCACATTTCAAAGATAAATATGATAAATTTTTTATGGGAAGGATCTGATAACATGGATAAGATGGAACAATTATTTGATCTACATGATGTGCAATGCACACAAAAAGTTTGTATTGCATCTTTATATTTAGAACGGAATCATTTTGTGTGGTATCGATGTTTTTTTCTCGTAAATCACTTGTCACTTGGACAATTTTTACGGAAGAATTGAAAGAACATTATGAGGATACAATGAGTAATACCTTCTTTAGACAATTGAGAAATCTCAAATAAAGGGGTTCAATTGCAGAGCACATTGAGAACTTTCAAAGATTGAATATTAAGGTAACCGATATTCAGAGGAGCATCTAATTGATGTATTCATAAGGAATTTAAGGGATAACAACCAACATGAGGTTTTACTTTGGGAACCTAAGTCATTGGAGAATGCATTCAAGGTGGCATGAAATGTTGAAAGAAAAATTATGACAAGGAAGTATAACACTTACAACTATAAATATGGAAGTGTTCTTGCTACTAGCCTCCCACAACCTACAAGGTTGACACCACAACAACTAGAGGAAAAAAGAGAGAAAAGGCTTTGTTACAATTGTGATAGCAAATACAGTAAAGGTTAGAAGTGCATCAAGAAGAAATTATTTTACAGAGATTGTGTAGAGGGGGAAGAAAAGGAACAAGAAACATCAAAAGAAGGTGATCTTCCATAGGAACTAGTGCTAGAGGTTGAAGAAATCCATCTGACCATATCTTGCATTGCATTGGTTGGAGTTACTACTCAAATTCTCAAGATAGAAGGATATATCAAGAAGAAAATGGTAATAATGTTGATTGAATCGGATTGTGCCCATACTTTTGTTCATTGTAAAATATACAAGGATTTGAATTGCTTTCTATATCCAAAACAAGAGTTTCAAGTGATGGTTGTAGACAGATGAGATATAAATCATTTGAGGAAGTGTCATAGTATCAATCTAACCATCTCTAACCATGGGGGAATATGTACTCAATAGTGCAATGATTACATTCCAATGGGTGGTGTTGATGTTGTATTAGGATTCCAATGGTTACAATATTTAGGGATAATAAATTTTAATTTTCAATTACTTTTCTTGCAATTTTTATGGGAAGGAAAGGAAATTGAATTGAGTATCACATGGAGACTTGGAAAGATAATTTTCTCTAATGGCATGACAAATATTTTGAAGAAGGAAAAATGAGGTGTAATTGCTCAATTATGCTCACTAAATGTTCAAACATCTACACCCATTCTTCCAGATCTCCAAAGAGTTATTTGTAAGAATTTACAGGGTAAGTCTCTTAGATCAAACACTAAAGGTCACCACTCACGAACATATCACAAATTAGTACACCGGTATTTGACATGATTAAAAGCCTCGAAGAAGGAAACAGTCCACGGCCTGAGCCAACACGGTCACTTTAGACAATTTATTAATATAAAAAAAAAGAAAATTTACATAAGCTTCTCTCATAAACGGTTACCAGACAAATAACCCTCCATGCTCTTTAAATAGAAATCATGGACCAATCAGGGGTTAAGCCATGAATCAAGTGTCAGTAATACCGAGGAGAGAGTGAACTATTAGATCACTACATATCGTGACCGTTGAATTATAAGTAACAAATGTACATAGTAAAGAAACACACTTTACCTAACTCTACGTTAGACCAAGTTATACTTAACTATTTCCTATGTGTGAAAATATCCTAACATCCCCCCTTAAGAACAACTTGGGATAGGATTGAAGGATTTACAATGGTGACACAAAAGGAGACTATTTCCTATGTGTCGAAATATCTTAACATCCCCCCTTAAGAACAACTTCGGATAGGATTGAAGGATTTACAAAGGTGACACAATAGGAGAAGGAAGGAGGCATTAGAGCCTATCCCCTCTTAATGATAACTTTTATGAACTCCAAGCATAGATCGAAGGTTGGTAAACTTTTCTTCTGTGAGAGCCTTTGTAAAGATATCAGCAACTTGATCATTGGTTGAACAATACTGCACTTCCAGAACATGATCATGAATGAGCTTTTTGATGAAGTGTATTTGAAGCTCAATGTGTTTCATACGCTGATGCTGAACGGGATCATTGCATAGTTGAATGGAACTCTGATTATCACACCAAAGTGTAGTTGGATGTTTCTATTGAAGACGAAATTCGGTCAGAATATGATGAAGCCACAAGGCTTCCATGCTGGCTTCAACTACACCATGATACTCTGCTTCTACCGAAGAGAGAGAGATGGCACTTTGTTTCTTCCAAGACTAAGTAATAGGTCCTGAACCAAGATTGAATACATAACTTGCAGTAGACTTTCGATCATCAAGGTCACCAGCCCAATTAGAATCAAATGAAACCAATCAACAATGGAGATGCTCCTACATTGTAATGAATCCCAAATTGAATTATACCTCAAATATATCGAAGTATTCTTTTAGCTGCTTTCCAGTGACTTTCTTGAGGTTGGTGCATAAACCGAGCAACAAGACCAATGGCAAAGGAAAGGTCAGGACGGGTATGGGTTAGATATAGAAGTTTACCAATAAGTTGACGGTATAAGGTAGCATCAACTTCAGGGGTAGTACAAGTGACTGAAAGCTTGACTCTAGACTGAAAGGGAGAAGGGGTTGGCTTACAGTCTTCCATGTGAAAGTGGCGTAGAAGGTCACAAGCATACTTGGACTGAGAAAGGGTAATACATTCTTTGGATTGCAAGACTTGAAGACCAAGGAAATAATGCAAATGTCATGAGTTTGTCATTTCAAACTTATTTTTGAGGCTAGACTTCACATGGTTTATATGGTTGGGATCACTACCAGTAAGGATAAGATCATCAACATAAAGAACAAGGATGATGAAGGACTTACCCACTTTCTTAGTGTAGACAGCATTGTCAGAATGACACCAAGCTATCCATTTTGGCATACCAAGCCTGAGGAGCTTGTTTGAGACCATAGAGAGACTTCCTAAGGCGACAAACAAGGCTAGAGTCATTTTGGATAAAGCCAGGGGGTTGTTCCATGTAGATTTCTTCATGCAAATCTCCATGTAAGAAGGCGGATTTAACATCCATCTAACTTCCCATTTAAAGGAGGCAACAAAGGAAAGAACAAGGCGGATAGAATTTATTTTGGCATCAGGGGAGAAGGTTTCAGTATAGTCAATGCCTTCAACTTGTGAAAATCATTTAACAAGAAGACGAGCTTTATGTTTATCCACTTTTCCATCTGGTCCAAACTTTGTTTTGTAAACCCATTTGCATCTGCCAAGTTTTCTTCCCTTTGGAAGAGGAACAAGATCTCAAGTATCATTTGTCAATAAGGAACGGTATTCTTCATTCATAGCTTCATCCCAATATGGATGACATGAAGCTCCTTCAAAGGTAGCTAGATCAGGATTTTCTAGAACTTGAGCCAATAAGGAAGAGGCTCTTTTGAACTGAGAACGTGTACAACGTTGATCTACAGGGTCACGTGCAAGAGAACCTGCTGCATCCCAAGTAGAGTGGACCCATCTTGGAAGCTGTGGAGGTGAAGAAATATCTTGAGGAGGTGGAGAAGGATTGTCATCCTCGTTTTCATCATCCAAACTAGAAGGAATGCTGTCAAAAATAGAAGAGATAGAGAGAGGTGGCACATATGCCGAATCAGACTCGCAGGACAAATGTGGCACACTTGCCGAACTAGGCTCGCATGCCGATATATTTTCATCAAAATTTACATCTCTTCTAATGATTACATTTTTGGATTTTGGTTGAAGAAGTCTATATCCTTTGACATCTTCATAATATCCAACAAAAATGCATTGTTCACTGTTAGGTTCTAAGGCTTTATGTTTCGCATCTGGAATATGGGCCCAAGTTTCACTGCCAAAAACACAAAAGTGACTTACATATGGTTTGATTGAGCTCTCAGCTTCTTCTGGAGTTATATTCCTTAAAACCTTAGTAGGAGTGCGATTTACTATGTAATTTGCACAGTTAATTGCTTCTGCCAAAAAATAAGACTAAGTCCTTTAGATTGAGGCATACAATTAGCCATTTCTTTTAAGGTGCGATTCTTCCTTTCGGCTACACCATTTTGTTGTGGAGTATATGGAACGATATGTTGCAATTGAATGCCATGCTCAGTGCAAAAGTGGATAAATTTGTTGTTAACAGATTGTCCTCCATTTTCAGTTCTTAACTTAAGAATGTGATGTCCAAATTGTTTCTCAACAAAGGCCTTAAAGGCCAAGAACATGTTAAAAACTTCACTCTTGAGTTTTAAGAAGTATACCCAAGTGCGTCTGGAAAAACCATCAATGAAAGTTAAGAAGTACTTGCAGCCAGAGAAATAAACAACGGGTTGTGGATTGTTTCCCTCTTCGAGGGTTTTAACCACGTCAAATATTGGTGTACTGATTTGTGATTTGTTTGTGAACAGTGACCTTTAGTGTTTGATCTAAGGAACTTACCCTATAAATTCCTACATGGGGTGTCAATTTCTTAGATATGAAATCGAAGATCTTGAGCAATGGACATTCCTATCAACCCTCGTGCTTGATCTCGTTTATTTTCCCATTTAGTGGCTTTATCTCCATTGGTAGCTTTAGTTTCTTGTCCTGTGGCTATTCTATAAAGCCCTTTACCTCTAAGTAAGTCTATCATGTAGCATAGCCATTGAAAATAATTGGTGCTATTAAGAATAATCGAGCATGCATTTTCCATTTTTTTTAAACTGAAGGTGAAAATGCTGAAACTAACTGCTCCAATGGAAAGATCTCGAAAAATTAGGCTAGTTAAAAAAAACCGGCTCGGAAAACGGCTTCCAGATGAAGAAGTTAGCTTTTTTGAAAAAAATGTTTTGTAGATGCCAAATAGTTACATGAAAGTTGATGATGAAGTTCTACTTAAAAAAATCCTCCCCCCCCCCCCGCCCGCTCCCCCCCGTTTCCAAACTTAATACAATAAGCTCACTTTCAAAAAACTATTTTATGTGACTTACTTTTATAAATAAGTGAGAGTCACTTTTACAATGTTACTTTTACATGTGTTTTTTAAATAAAACCCTCTTTTTAAAACTGGCAACTTTCCAAAGGGATTTATAAGAAAAAGTAATTTAAGAAAAATCTTTTTAGAAAAAGAAGTTTGAGAAATAGACTTGAACCAAAGACCT
The DNA here is from genome assembly GCA_034641835.2 of Pinus albicaulis. Lineage (NCBI taxonomy): Eukaryota > Viridiplantae > Streptophyta > Pinopsida > Pinales > Pinaceae > Pinus > Pinus albicaulis. The sequence continues at coordinate 1,676,643,125 of CM076581.1, forward strand.
CTATTCTCATAAACTAACTTTACACCAAGTAAGCTAGTAAAACGATTTTGTAACTGTTTGAAAGGAGGAGGGGTTTTTTTTTTTTTTGCTTTGCTCTTCGATGTGTTTGTTTTTTCCTGCAAAAAAAACACAAATTCTGTGAAAAAAAACAAGCGTTACGACAAAACGTTAGATCTCCAGTTAGTCTTACCGGCAACTATCTATTTTTTCACTAGTTCTGATTTCCCGAGATCGCACAAAGACGCGGGGAAAGAGCATGCGTAGCAAAAAATTATCGTCTTCCTGTTTCTGATTTGCCGAGATCACACACAGCATAGAGCAAAGAGCATACACAGAAAGAGGGTACAAATCCGGCAATAAAAAAAATATAAACCAAAATAAACCAAAGGATTAATAAATATAAATTCAAAATAGATACTTTTTACCTCCAGATCTAAAATGACATAACTTGGGCAACTGGAAACCTTTTCGCATGAAATGAAAGGGGCTCCTCACTGTAACAAACGCGCTAGACAAAACAGAGCAATTCTCCCAGCCCGAAAGTGGTCAGAAATAGTAGATCTGGAAAACGACAATCGCATACAGTCAAACTGGCTTTGGATTTGGTTCAACAACGGATGTTGCCCTCAAAATGGCTCTAATACCATGTAGGAATTTATAGGGTAAGTTCCTTAGATCAAACACTAAAGGTAACTGCTCGAAAACAAATCACAAATCAGTACACCAGTATCTGACGTGGTTAAAACTCTCAAAAAGGGAAACAGTCCTTGGCCTAAGCCAATGCGGCCACTTCAGGAAATTTATTAATATATAAAAAAGAAAATTTACATAAACTTCTCTCATAAATGATTACCTGAAAAATGACCCTCCATGCTCTTTAAATAGAGATCATGGACCAATTGGGTGTTAAGGCACGGATCAAGTGTCGGTAATACCGATGAGCGAGTGAACCGTCGTCGGATAACTACATATCGTGATCGTCGGATTATAAGTTACAAATGTACATAGTAAAGAAACACACTTTACCTAACTCTACGTTAGACCAAGTTATACTTAACTATTTCCTATGTGTCGAAATATCCTAACATTATTGGCATTCATTCCAAGGTATTTGGGATTCCCAAAGGTCTCCCACCTATTCGCAATTATGATCATGCTATTCACTTAATTCCAGGAAGTGTTACTCCAAACATCAAACCTTACATATATCCCTATGCCCAAAAGAGTGAAATTGAATGCATGGTAGAGAAAATGCTAAAGGTTGTTATAATTCAACCTAGCTAAAGTTATTTCTCTTCTCCAATAGTATTGGTGCAAAGATGGATCATAATGTGTGTGTCCATATTATAGAGAGCTCAACAAGTTCACTATTAAAGATCAATTTCCCATTCCGATCATTGATGAATTGTTGGATGAAGTATATGGAGCAATTTACTTCACCAAGACAGATATTCATTAAGGATATCATCAAATTAGAATGAATACTAAAGACATTCTGAAAAAAAAAAATCAGAACTCATGAAGGTCATTATGAATTTTTGGTCACAGCTTTTGGACTTATTAATGCACCTTCCACATTTCAAGGTGTTATCACTCCACCGGATCTCTAAGGCTGAGAAAGAGTCCAAATATAGGTAACCACAAACCAATCTTTTAGCTTGATAGCTAGCCCTACCAAACCGGAGAGGGATCTCTCCACAAAGTCACAGCGAAGAGGGTTGGATGAAATTAGGTTTTAGGCTAGGTTGTAGAAATTATATACAAGATGCATGTATATATCCAGATTCTCCTGATTTAACAATATTTATCTTCTTGCTAAATACAAAATCCTTCCACTATTAATCTTTTGCAAAAATTTAAAATTCAATTGCAAACACATGAAGCAATAAAAACAATCGCACATAACACAGTTTTTTAAGGGGAAAGCCTGAAGTTGAAGACCCCAACTATCATATATTATTTATCATGGAGATCATGTAACAATATCATACAAAGCTTAGTACATCAAGTCTTTCGTACAATCAATTGCTTAAGACTAATCAAGAAATCTGCAAACCACAAATCACTGCCACCTGATAGCCTGCCTCCATTGCGCAATCCCTGCTGAAGAAGACCCCTGAATGAATTCGAATCTACCTTGCCTTGAATGCAAAATCCTCATTGGCAACTCCATTGTGTGTGTGATGCAATCAATGCATCACTATTGTCACAACAGATAGTTCATCTGACCCTTTCACCTATCTCTCCACTTGGTCTCCACTGGAACTGACATGCATTGTAGTTAACTGCTGTATTTGTTCAATTTTTAGTGAGTTATTAGTTGTGAATTAATTAACTAATTAATTCACTTAACTCTCACTAGTGTATCTTTCAATTAGACTAGATACAATTAACTTCAACTAAGTTTTCTAATTCCATTAACCTAGCAACCGAATAACAACTCCATGAACTACCTTCCAACTTCATCATAACTTTGCCACTCTTTCCGCTCTAACTGAGTCCTCCAGCATGAACCACCAGTAGAAACCCTAGGAATTGTGTAATTTTCATCGACCTATTTAACCGTACACTGAACTGAAGTGTTCCAAGAGAATAAGTTGTTGTTTAGAGTCTGATTATTATTAAGAGCTAATAATAATCGACATGCATCTATTTTTAGATTGACGATCTATAAATAGACTTCGCCCAATATTCTAAAAATAAAATTTCATCTATTTTTCCAACTTGACCAACCATCCACAAATAGCATCCTGCAACTTCTGAAATATGATCACCATGTCTAAAAATAGACTTACACCTAAAAATAGCCCGCGGGCCCACTTAGTGAATGTGACTGGTTTTCACTAAGCTCATCATTTTGTTGAATCTCAACACTCCCTCTCAACAAGATAGGGATTATCCTTGACCCTGATCCTGCCTCTATGGTATTCGAATTTTCTCCTGACGAGCGCGTTCGTCAAAATATCTGTATCCTGATCTTCCATAGGAATGTACTGAAGCAACATGATCTTCCGCTGCACACAATCTCTGATATGATGATACTGGATATCAATATGTTAAGATCTATCATGAAACATAGGATTAATCGAGATTTTAATGCAACTCTGATTATCAAAATGTATCACTATAGGATCCAAATGTGAACCGAACAAACCAACCAAGATCAACCTCATCCAGATAGCCTCACATGCAGCTTGACTTGCTGCCATGTATTCTGCTTCTGCTGAACTGAGTGCCACGGATCTTTGTTTCCTGCTGTACCAAAAAACTTTCCCTCTTGATGTGCTCTTTTTGTCTATTGGGCTACCTACCCAATCTGCATCTGTGAAGCCATGCAACTTCACCTCATCCGTCTGTCTGTACCATAAGCCATACTCAGATGTGCCCTTGAGACATGCTTGCCTGCCTTCCAAAAGAGCTTGGTAGGCTTAACCATTGCTTGTGAAAGATGGTTCACCGCATAGAATATGTCTGGTCTTTTATTAACTAAATACATGAGCGAACCCACCAATTGTCGATAAACAGTGGCATCCACTACCTCTGTCGATGTAGCATCATCTTTCCTCCAATTTCCTAGAAGAGGAGTATCAATAGGCTTGCAGCCTTGCATGTGAAACTTCTCAAGTATCTCTCAAGCATACTTTCCTTGAGACACAAACAGTTCACCTTCCCGATGCCATATTTCCAATCCAAGGAAATAATGAAGGAGGCCCAAATCCTTCATCTCAAACTCCTTTGCAAGATCTGCCTTGAATGAGTATATCAACTGCTCATCACCCGTCAGTATTAAATCATCAACATAAAGAACGGTGATTAAAAGCTTACCCTCCTCCACAATTTGGTACAGGTTTACATCCACCTCTCTTGGTGAAGCCAAGTCTAGTGAAATATTTGTCGATCGATGTGTACCAAGCACGAAGTGCTTGTTTCAGCCCATACAATGCTCTTTTGAGCCTGCACACATACGACTCGCTGCTGAAGATCTCAAATCCTTTAGGCTGCTCAATGTACACCTCTTCCTTAATGATCCCATTAAGGAACGCAGTCTTCACATCCATCTGATGAATGTGCCATCCATCTGCGCTGAGATAGCAAGGATGGTCCTTATGGAAGAATATCGTGCAACAGGTGCAAATGTTTCTTCATAATCAATCCCCTCAATCTGTGAGAAGCCCCGGGCAACAAATCTTTCCTTATACTTCTCGACGCTCCCATCAACAGCTTTCTTTACCTTGTAGATCCATCTTGATCCTACAACTGATTTACTTTACTACCCTTGAACACCGTTAATCGAAGTTTCGACAATGGATTCATACCCTCCACCATGGCATCTACCGGCGGGCTCTCAAGACCGCTTCTTTCAAAAGAAGATGGCTCTGTCACGATACACTTGCTCATGAGAGCCATGTATCCAATAAATCGGTCAGGTGACTGTCTCTGTCTGCACTGTGATGTAAGGACTCCTACATCAGGCCGCACCCCGGCCGCCCTTAGCTTCGTGGTACGCTTTCTACCTTGTCTGATGTTTGGTTTTGCATGAGTGGACTCCTCCACTCCATGAATCTCCTCCTGTGGCTGATCCACATCTAGAGGATCATATTTGGGAACAAGTAGCTCCTCCTCTGCATGTAAGTGTAGCTCCCTCTCAAGCAACAACTTCATGGATTTCACCTCATTGAATTTTATATCTCATCGCACCATAGTCATTCGTCTATTTGGCAAATAAACACGATAATTATGGGGTGTTTCTGTGTACCCCACAAATATCCCAACTTCTACAGTCAGCTCCAGCTTCTTCCTGGCGTCCTTTGTCACATGAATGTAAACAAATGAGCCAAAAATCTTCAAATGATAAATATCAGGCTTCTTACCAGTAAAAGCTTCTTCAGGTGTACTCATGCCAAGTACTCTATGAGGACAATGGTTTTGCACATAAACCACAGTGTTGCATGCTTCCACCCACAAGTGCATCGATAGGCCTCAGTCATGCGCAGTTCGGTAGCACCCAACAACATTATGTTCTTCCTTCTGCGACCCCATTCGCCGCCATGGGTTATGAGGCGCTATGAGCCTTTGGTCGAACTAAAGCCACAGTAAGTCTTGAATCTATTCCCAGACATATATTCACCACCATTATCGCTCCGTAGAGCTTTCGCTTGCTTCCTCGACTCCTTCTCCACCAATGCTTTAAACTCACAGAACTTTGAGAATGTTTCGCTCTTCTTCTACATGAAGAAGATCCAACATCTACGAGAATAGTCAACAACAAATATAACATAATACCTATGTTTTGCTGTTGAAGCAACCGAGAAAGGTCCACACACGTCTGTGTGAATTCTCTCAAGGATCATCGAAGCACAGTTCTCCTTCTCATGAAAGGTGGTCTTCACAAACTTACCAATAGTGCATCCCTTGCACTGATTTGACTGCGCAAGAGTACCCTTGGGAAGTCCAGTAGAAATCTGCTGCAAAATCTTCAAAGCGCCATGGTGAAGATGGCCCAATCTCCTGTGCCATAATTTTCCCTCATCCCAGCTCACCACTTCCTCGGCTTTGCCCATCATTGTAGCACAGCCATCTACCTCCAGCTTGTAGAGATTCTTAACTTGAATCCCTATCCTCTTGGTTTGACCCGTTGTTTTATGTCGCATGAAAGCTTTTCCATCACTAAAAACAATGTCATAACCTTTGTCTTCCAACATTGCGACCGAGACCAAGTTCTTCTTCAGACCTAGAACATGCATAACATCTTTCAACAGAAATGGATTACCTGACTCCCTCTCAAAGATAATGGTCCCAATTTCAGTCGCACTATATCGACCATCATCGCCTATCTCTATATGCATTTGAAAGTCCTTCTCCTCCAAGTCACTAAACAACTCCTTGTCTCCCATCATATGGAAAGACGCACCACTATCAAGATACCACACCGATCCCATAGAGCTTGAAACCAAGGCCTCTCTAGTTGCAGCTCCAACAGCCTTCTTGTTCTTCTACTTCTGTGGAATTTAGTGGCAAAATGCCCATGTTCGTGACAGTGAAAACACTTCACCTTGGACAAACCCTACTTCTTTCCTTTAGCTTCGGATTTTGAAGGAAATTTCTTCCCCTTCCCTTTCCTTGCTTTGGCAGCCAAAGCACAATTCTCTTCATCTTCATTCTTCGATGAAGAGCCATCCTTGGTACTTCGCCTTATCTCCTCCTGCATAAGATCCGACCAAAGTCGCTCCCATATCGACAGTTTCTCCCATCCATTGACAGAGTCTTCGTAGCTATGCCAACTCTTCGGAAGCCCAAGGAGAGCCAAGCTCACCAAGTATTCATCATCAACAGTAATCCCCACACTTCCCAGTTCATCCTTACAGTGGACAAACTTCGTGAGATATTTTGGAATATTGTCGCTCTTCTCCATTTTTATTTTTTTGATCTTATCTTTCAGCACCAACTTCCTCTGGTCGCTACTGCTTTGGAACAAATTTGTCAAAGCCTTCCACATTGCAAATGGAGTGGATTTCTCGTAAATTCTGGACACAATATGGTCCTTCACACCTTCCAATAGAATTCTTCTTATCTTTTCTACCTTATTTTTCCATGCGTCAAGTAATGCAGCATCGCTAGATCCCGGCTTAGGAACATCGCTATCAATGAACTCCTTCAGTCCCTTACCTTCCAACACCGCCTCCATCCTATCCTTCTAGGCTATGTAATTCGAGCTTCCATCAAGGGCATACTCCAATCGCAACCCATTGAAAGACATTTCAATGTATACTCAACTGTCGCACCAATAATTTTCTGCAGCAAATTCGAATTGTCCACCAGCACAAACTCAACAATTCTTCACAATTGCAATCTTCAAGAATTAACACTGCTCTGATACCATGTAGAAATTATATACAAGATGCATGTATATATCCAGATTCTCCTTATCTAATAATATTTATCTTCTTGCTAAATATAGAATCCTTCCACTGTTAATATTTTGCAGAAATTTAAAATTCAATTGCAAACACATGAAGCAATAAAAACAATCACACGTAACACAGTTGTTTAACGGGAAATCCTAAAGCTGAAAACCCCAACTGTCATATATTATGTATCATGGAGATCATGTAACAATCTCATACAAAGCTTAGTACATCAAGCTCTCAGTACAATCAATTGTCACACATTAATCAGAAGAAATTTGCAAATCCATGCACTGATTTCTTGCCACCTAATAGCCTGCCTCCATTGCACAATCCCTACTGAAGAAGACCCCTGAATTAATTTGAATTTACCTTGCTTGCATTGTGCAATCCTCATTGGCAACTCCAATGTGTGTGTGGTGCAATCAATGCATCACTATAGTCACACCAGATAGTCACAATAGATAGTTCATCTTTCCCTTTGACCTATCTCTCCATTGGGTCTCCACTAGAACTGACATGCACTGTAGTTAACTGTTGTATTTGTTCATTTGATTAATAAGTTATTACTTGTGAATTAATTAACTAATTAATTCACTCCACTCTCACTAGTGTATCATTTAGTTAGACTAGATACAACTAGCTCAACTAAGTTTAACTCCATTCACTGAGTTAAACTGAATAGCAACTCCATGAACTACTTTTTCCAACTCGCTACAACTTTTCCACTTGGGCCTAAACCTAAGTCTCTCTATGTATGAAACACTGAAGAACCTTTGTGAACGCGTACCTTTAAAGGGCATCGTACTTGCCAAATTTGTAAACCTAAATTGGCGTTCCAAGAGAATACCTAGATGTTTATTGTCGATCATTATTAAGAGCTAATAATAATCGTACACTTCTCTATTTTTAGACCTACCATCTACAAACAAACTTTTCATTTTTCCAATATTCTAAAAACAGAATTTCAACTATTTTTCCAACTCGACCAACTATCCACAAACAGCATCCTCAACTTCTCCGAAATATGACCGTTCAACTAAAAGTTGTGTATTCACACCTAAAAACAGCCCTATGTGCTCACTCTAGTGAATTCTTTGAAGGTGACTGATTTTCACTAAGCTCATCATCTTGTTGAATCTCAACATAGGTATGAGTACCAGAGTTTGTTTTTCTGAATTGGTTTGTTGGATTGGTGAATTAGGTCAAAGAGGCTAGGTTAGGTCAAATAAGATTAAGATTGAAGTCCATTCAACAGGGCAAGGCAGGTAGTAAGGCTAACACTTTAGGGTTTCGGGATGAGATGGATCAGACAGATGAGGAGCTAGAAAGAGCTAGGAAAAGCATGTATTCTTTCTAAACTAAATAAAATGAACAAATTATGAATATTTTCCTAAATCAGAGCATGAGAAATGTATTCTTCTTATCAACTTGAAAATCAACATATGATACAAATGAAATGGATCATGAAGAGTACAAAACATTCACACATATGCTACAAAAGAAGAAACTATGCTAAATTTCCATACCATAGGTATCTCAAAGAAATAGGTGCAACTCTTTCATTAATTCTCTGCCAAATACTGATTACACTAGAGTTTCTGATCAATGCAACCATAGAAAATTTTAGGGGCTAATATTCGTAGGTGGGCTAATCTTCCATGTTTTTTCCAAAAAAAAGATTCGCCAATTTCCCTTTATTTTTACAATCCAAAATTATTTTAACTTAAAAATTGCAAAAATTATATAGAGACTATATATAAAATCATTTGAAATATGAATATTTTTATAAATATATCAACACACATTTTATAATTTATATATTACAGACTAGTGAAATTCGCCAAGGTTTCTAAACTTTAAGATAAATTTCCATCCTTAAAATTTTCCCTGAATGCAACAACATCCAACCTGTGAAATGAGTCAAAAAGTACAAGATATAGACCACAAAAAAACTCCTCCCATCTTCAAGAGTGGAATCCCTGAGTGGAGCAGTTCCACCAAAAACTGAACTAAAAGCTAGAGTGTAGGGAGGTCAAACTGACTCATCCCCCACTTTTTTGAAACTGATTCATTACATCTCATCAAGGGTTTTCACATAATTTATTTACCCTAGGTAAGTGTAAAAATATCAAAATTACATTTACATCATGAATTACATTGGTAAAAACACCATTTTCCAAGGTGAAAATGAAAAAACTAAGAAAATTTGGAAATATCATCAAACTCAAAAAAATTGTTAAAAGCGCAACGCCAAGGTGAAAAGCGCAATGCCAACTTCAGCTCCAATTTTGATGGGGTTCTAGGTGTCCAAATTTAGCTTAGGATAGCTCATTAGAAATTTTGTCATGTCTAGTTTCTAGATCTGTGCTTATTTTCCAAAATGGTGTTGATTTGACCCTCCAAAAGATGATTCTCCCAAGACTGGTCCAAAGTGCAGCATCAACCTCCAAAAAAGGGCAAAAATATTTTTTTTTGGGTTTTTTTGACCTTTTGACTACTTTTTTGATGCAAAAAATTTTTGTGTAGTTGTTTTCCTGACTTTAATTGGCCTTTTGAATCCAATGGTTCTTTCAGTTTGGCCATTGGAGGTCCCTAGAAAAAGCGCAGCACCCAGAACTGCCAAAAATGCAAAAAAAATCCAAAATTTTCCAAAATTGCTCAAATTTCTTCAAAATTTCTTCTGTGGGAGGCTGATGAGGTTTGATAGGAAATGAGTGATTCCTTAGCAAGGATATCAATCTTGTCCCCTTCATTTTTCTTGGTTAGGGTTTCTAGTCTTGATTTGGCCTTTTGGAGCTTTGACTTTGCAATTTGATTTCTTTCGCAGTAGTGTTTGGCCATCTTCCTTTGTAAATCATTGTCCTTCTTCACCTTCTCCAGGAGCTTCTCAAGTTTCTCATTGGCCCTGTCAAGCCAATGCTCTCGGTTCTCATTGACCATGATGACAAACTACTCATTTAAAGTGAGCTCATTGGCAATTTTAGCCTCCTTTTGCCTCTCTAGTTCTAGAGTTCTTTTCAGCCCTCTAGTCCTAGATCTCCTTTTTGTCACTTGTTCTTATTCTTCATTTGTTTCACCATACCTCTCATGAGCCTCATCAAGAAAATCCTTTTCCTTTTTTTCTTCTCTCTTTGCCTTGAGAAGTTGCACTCCATGATTGCTTGCTTGGTTTTGAGTTGTTGATTTTCTTGATCATAGTATGAAATCAGAAACTTAGATCTCTCTAAGTTGGGCTATAGCTCCCTGATTTGGGCATCCTTCTCCTTGATAATCAAATTGGAGGCCTCATAATCATGATTCTCATCCAAGTCAACAAGGTCAAAATCAATTTCCTCATCATGAGGATCCTCATCCTCTTGCATGGCTTCCTCATGCTCTTTTGCTTTTGTCATCTTTTGTTTACCCTTCTGTACCCTGCTTTGATGATGAAGAAGGAAATGTCCCTCCCACAATCTGTGGGGAAAACACCTACCTATGCCCTCTCTGATATGTCTTTGCAAATATGCCCAATTCATCCCTCTAAGGCTTGTTGACCATAGCTCTGCTTGGTGACCCAATCTGACCATGAAATGGTGATGATGGTGGTGATGGTGATGAAATAGGTGAAGTGGACTAATGTGGAGGCATAGATGTAGTAGGATGAGATGAAGAAGGAACATCTTCAACAAGTGGAGCTTGTGGAGCAGTGAAGATTTCATTGGCAATGAAGGTGTCTCGTGAGATGTTCAACTAGTCAAGGTGATGGAACAATGATTTTGATCAATGAGTGGTGGAAGAGGTTGTTCATATGCTAGTCATAGGGTCTCTTTTGTACAATGAATGTCATTTTTTCTATGCTCCTGAATAGATAGTATGGGATATTGAGCAATCTTACTCTTGTGAAGTGCATAAGTAGTCTGATATGGTATGTGTAAAGCCTAGAGAAGCTTCCTTCATAAGAGAAGTACTTCATGATGATTTTCATCATGGGGGCATACCTATCAAGAAGGTAGCTAAAAGGGAAGACCCTCTTCCTCTCATTTTTGTACCTTATTTTGATGAATGGTTCATAATACTGATCCTCAAAATCTTTGGATTTAAACCACTTCTCACCCATGTTTGGAATCCCTGTGGTAGCAACAATGATATATGTAGACATGGTGAAGGTCACACCTACAAGGGTCACGTGATTGTCTCTGAGGTTTGAGATGAAGACTCTACTCAACATAGGATGATGTTGGACCCTCTGAATCATGTTCCAAAAATCAAGGCAACCTACATACTCAAAACAACTGACAGTCACAAGAGAGGCCATCAGTTCATTTGTGTTGGTGGGCTCCAGCCTTAGGATTTTTCCTCCTTTGTGAGGCCTTCTCTATTCTCTATCCTCCTCTTCCATATATTCTTTGTCTTCCTCCATAGTGTTTGGTGGGCAAGAAACCCTAGGGATGAGGTGGATGGGAATGGGGAGTGGAGATAGGTCTAGGGAATAGGGATAAGTCTAGGAAAATTTAGGGAGATGGGGGAAGGGGTTATGGAGCTTTGGGAGGTGATAGGAGTTTGAAATGTTAAGGGAGTTGGAAATGACAATTAAATTATAGGTTTTGATGAAGTGACTGCTTAGGAAATTTAGAACCCTAGGACTTAGGGTTTTAGGGGAAAAGGATTTAGGGACTAGGAAATGGTACTGTAGGGGTAGGGATAGGTTTAATAATGATGTAGGAAAGGATTTGAGGGTTAAAGGGCATCAAGTTGGGAATGAGGAATAGAATTAGGGTTTCTTCACTAGACCAAATGCCAATTTTACTTAGGAACAAGAACACTATAAAATCAATGCTTATGAGTGCAAGGAGGCAATAAACTTGATCTACTTACTTGCTAGAGGGTGTTAGAAGAATTTGCTTTAAGGTTTGGAGAATTTTGGTTGTGTATTGGTGCTTGGAAAGCTCACTGGGAAAAAGTGCAGTGCCTTGCCTAGAAGCACAACGCCCGTTGAGGAAAAGTGCAATGCTGCCTACTAAAAGCACAACGCCTATTGAGAAAGCGCAATGCCACCCTCCAGAAAGCACTGCACCACAAAAAAAAATCCTCTGACCCTGTAATTCGAATTTCTAAACCAAGGGAGTGTGTGTTCGATGAATGCAAGAGAAAATGAGCTTCTTGCTTGTCTTGTGGTGGTCTTTATAATTGATCATTTGAATGAATTGGGCCTTGGGACCCACTTTCTCTTCTTTTCATTCACTTTCCACTTTGAAACTATACCTTTGCATTTGACTTTTTCTTTGACAAATTGATCATTTAGTGACTTTGAAAACTCTTTGAATTTGACATTTTGATGCTTTGGCATGGTGGAACTCTGAGTAAGTAGCTTGGGAATCATAAACTTATTACATTTTGAATGACATAAAATTACATAGTGAAAATTAAAAATTACATCTTAAAACAAAAATTACACGCTGAAACAAGAATTTTTTCTTTACAAATCATCTTCATATGGTGAAGAGATGTTATTTGATCACCCTTTACTTGCTGGTCTTATGCAATGGAAATGAAGTTTTATTGGACCTTGAAAAACCCTAAAAACCTAATGGTAACCTTAAATGACCCTAAAAGACCTAATGAAACCTTGAAATACTGGACTTCATGATGACATGACTGATGTGATTGCATGATGACAATAACTTTATGGATGATGTACAGTCAGCAAGGTATAAAAATATGCCAGCAAGTAATCAAATTTAAGGAAGAGTGATGTTTTTGGGCTAGGGCTACCATTAGTGACTAAATTTTGAATGCAAACTTAGTGGAATGATAAAAAAATTTGAATGAGACCCTAATATGATATGAAAAGAGAATTTTTGATCATTGATGGTAGGATGCAAATACTAACACTAACATTGGCCTTATTGGGGATGATATCTTTGAAAGAGGTGTCAAGAACACAGTAGAGAAGGAAGCCTTATCCATTGGGCCAATACGGTAAAAAAAATCAAACTAATAATCATGAATAAAAACTGATAACTCAGATGAAATAGATTGACTCTAGACAAACTCAAATGACTGAAAATTGACTCAATACTGACTTGATTAAAAACTGAACTTTGAAAATAGCAGAAAATCAGTGAAACACCATGGCCTTCACTTCGGGCTCTGAAATCCAGTGATTCTCTACTTCACACTTGTAGAAGAGGTAAGCTGATATTTACAATGAAATGGGAAATTTTTAAGAAATGTGCTTCAGAAAATATAGTGCTTAAGGAGCCTACCATTGACTAGTCCTCCTAAGAACTCTTTTCCATTCATCTCTTCAAGCAAATAAGCATTATGTCCCCGAGAATCTGAAATTTGATATGGCCCTTTCCATAGATTCTAAAATTTTCCTTGCTTACTCTTATTCTCATTTCTGGTATCCCAGCGGAGTACTACATCTCCAACCTTGAAGTTGTCTTCGTTTGTTTTCTGATAACATATTTTCTTTATCTTGTCATGGAGTTTGAGATATTCTAAAATACCTCATCTCTCATCTGCTGAAGGTGGATCATTTGATTAATCCAACGTTGTATTTCATTTTCCTCAGTCCCTGATTCTTGCGAAAATTTCATAACCGAGACTGCTAATGATGAAGGAAACAAGGTATCGACACCATACACAACTTGAAAATGAGACATTCCAATAGACTTCTTACTACTCACCCGATCTGCCCACAATGCATTGATCAACTTCTTATTCCAATTCTTTTTATTTGCCTCTAACATTTTCTTAATGATATCGATCAAGGATTTATTAGAGGACTCTGCCAATCCATTACCTTGCGGGTAGTAGGTTGTATAGTTTCCAAACTTAATGCTATATCTGTCACAAAATTTAGTCATCTTTTTAGACTTGAATGTTGTCACGTTATCTGTGATAATCTTAGGAGGAAAACCAAACCGAGACAAGATATTAGTTTCTAAAACTTATTGATGACATAATTTGTTGCTTGCCTGGTCGGGATCTCTTCGATCCACTTTGTAAAGTAATCTATGGTTGTCGATATCCACTTGTGTTGGGTGAATCTCACTTATGAAATCTAGGCCCCAATGCTGAAATGGTGCATGTATTGAAATAGGTTGAAGAGGTAATGGGAGAAGCTTTATTTTACCCTGAAAAACTTGACATTCATGGAAACTCTTTACTATTTTGTATACATCTTCAAAAAGTGTCGGCCAATAATATCCCGCTCTCAATATTTTATTGGCCATGGTCCTCCAATATAGGTGGCCCCCACAATCTCCTTTGTGGAAGTCATTCATCATTTCTTTAGATTCTTCTTTGACCAAACAGTTCAGTAACACACCTCCGGGATCCTTCCAGTAAAGTGCATTTTCCAATATGCAATACTTGGAAGCTTTGAGCTTCAAAGACCTGCCTTGACTCTTAGTCGTGCCTAGAGGAGGGTTTAGGTGTTGCAAAACATAGATAATATCTGAATATCGTAGAGATGAAAAAAAAGATATCATATACCTGAATGAGATTCACTTCTTTTGTAGAAATTATACAACAAGCATGTTATCATGGATTCAATCCGATCTAACAATGTACTAAAGTTAAATACTGAATCACTTCTACAAATCAATTGTGGAATTAAAAAACTCAATCGCCAATCACAACAAGTGAAAACATAAACAAATCAAACCACAACACAGATAATTTCCCAAGGAAAGATTGCTGCTCAAAACCCCACTATCTTATATTGTATATTCAACATGGATACATGAAACAATTACATACAACTATTCTCACAAGAGCCCTCCTGTACTCAACTGATTGTCTCACATTGTCTCAGATAAAACTGACCAATACTTAGCCAATTTACTGCCTCCAAAAAGCCTGCCTTGCTTACACAATTCCTGATGAATGAAATCCCTATTCTTTAGGAATTCCAGCCTTCCTTAACTGTGTTGAGTATCATGGGCATCCTATGGTGTTTTAACTGCATCTGGGCAATTGGCTAATATCACAAATTATAGTCACACTTCCCTTTCACCTAGATCTCAAGTGGGTCTCCACTGGAACTAACATGCATGCAGCTAATAATAGTAAATCCTCAGTTGCATGTGAGATCACTGATTGTGAATTAAACAATATTTAATTCACTTGATCTCTCACTAGTGTATCAAACAGATACAACTAGCACAATTGATTTTAACTCACTTAACTGAGTTAAACTGATTACAACCTGCATTAACTAATGCACCATTGCACTTCGAACTATGTTACAACTACAATTACTCTGCATGCCTCACTAACTACCCTCAACTCAAAATTCATGAGTTAACTGAGTTTATCACACTCAGTTAACTATTACAAGTTATTTTGATATTATATTACATTTTATTTTCCATCTTAATTAAGGGATAACTAAAACAGATATGCACCAAATTTAGCCCACACCAGTGTAGGTGCTGCTAGGACCTGTGGTCCCACACTAGTGTAGGTGTTTCTTGGACCTCCTAGTCCCACACTAGTGTAGGTGTTGTCATGTTGCTTCTGGATGCCAATTTCACTATTTTTTGTTGCAAACTTCAACACTCCCTCTCAACAAGAAAGGAATGTCCTTGCATGCACACATGTACCTCTTGCATGCTCCATGCAACTCTTGCATGCAACAATTCTCTAGTGTTTCTCGCACATGCAACTCTTGCATGCAACACTTCGCTAGTGTTTCTCACAAATGCAACTTTTGCATGCAACACTTTCAAAACTGAATAGCCTCTTAACAACTGAATCAGTATAATGCATCTTTCATCAAATTCTTCTGACTGCTGCTAGCTATTGCACATGTCTACTGGATTCTTTGCGTTGTTGACATCTACATCCATGCACTTTGCACTGCTGCCAACCCTGATCTGCACTCCAGTATCTGACACCTGTCACTCTGATTTTTGTCCTCCTAACATCTGACTGCATCAATCTAACTGATCTTGCTATTGCTTCTCTGTGGGCTCCTCATAGCCAGGTTCAATCCATGAGACACACCACCTCTAGGACCCTGCCCAAATTTCTTCTTGGGATTATTCTTACTTGTCACCCCACCTCATACCTGGAGGTATAGTTGCATGCACTCCCTCTGCCCATCTGGCTCGAAATTTCTGTACTTGAGTGGTTTCTGCCACTCCATGATCCTCCGCATGTGGTTGCTCCACATCTTGAGGTTCATTCTTCGGAACCAAGAATTCCTCACCTGCATGCAAATCCAACTCCCTCTCAAGGATTAGTTGCATGGTTTTCTGACACTTCCCAATGGTTGGAAGCTCTGTAGAAATCACATCTACAGAGATTCTTCACATGAATCCCAATCTTCTTGGCTTGTCCTATTGCTTTGTGTCGAAGGAAAAATTTTCCTTCACTAAAAACAACATCATAGCCTCTATCCTCCAACATTGCAACTGAAACTAAATTTTCTTCAAGCCTGGTACATGCATTACATCTTTTAATAAAAATGGTTTACCTGACTGTCTGTGGAAAGTAACTATACCAATCCCGGTAGCACTATACCTTCCATCGTCACCCATTTCAATATGCATCTGGAGGTCCTTCTCCTCCAAGCTACTGAAAAGTTCCTTGTTTCCCGTCATGTGGAAAGATGCACCACTATACAAGTACCACCCTGATCCCATCGCACTTGAAACCATGCATGTGATCAATGAGAAGTCCAACTCAAATTGCGAGGCCAAAGCCTCACCAGCTGCAAATCCTAAAGCCTTCTTGTTGTTCTTCTTTTGTGGACAATTGATGGCATAATTTCCATGTGTGTGACAATGAAAACACTTCACTATGGACATGTCGCATTCCTTTCCTTCTTCACCGATCTCAAATTTGGAATGGAATTTCTTTCCTTTCCCCTTCTACGCCTTGGCAGAAAAAGCATAATCTTCTTCATCTTCATTCTTAGATGAGGATCCATCTCTATTATTTTGTCTGAACTCCTCCTACACCAAATCCGACCACAGTCGTTTCAAATCTGGTAGCTTTTCCCTCCCATTGATAGAGTCTTGATAACTATGCCAACTCCTGGGAAGTCCTAGAAGAGCTAGGCTCACAAAATCATCATCAATGAAAATAATTCCTACACTCCCAAGCTCATCCCAACATTGGACAAACTTTGTTAAGTATACCGGAATAGTGTCATTCTTCTCCATCTTGATCTTCCTAAGTTTATCCTTTAGTGCCAATTTCCTATGGTCACTGCTACTCTGAAATAGATCTGTCAAAGCCTTCCACATTGAATATGGAGTCGCTTTTCCATGGAGACTTGAGACAATGTGGTCTTGTACTCCCTATAGTAAGATCCTCCTCGCCCTTTCCACTTTCTTTTGCCATGCATCAAGATTTGCAGCATCTGTCAGCGGGTTTAGGAACATCATTGTCAATGAATTCTTTCATGCCATTTTCTTCGAGTACTTCCTCCATTTTGTCCTTCCAAGAAATATATTTTGAGCTGCCCTCAAGTGCATACTCCAACCTCAAGCCATTGAAAGCCATTTCGATCCTGAATCAGTTGTAGCACCAAGAAATTCTTTCTGCAAATTTGAATTGTATCCAGTCACAAACTCAACTCCTCCTTCACTATTGTGATTTCCTGTGCTTTGATACCATGTATAAATTATACAACAAGCATGTATATCATGGATTCAATCCGATCTAACAATGTACTAAATTTAAATACTGAATCGCTTCTACAAATCAATTATGGAATTAAAAAACACAATCGCCAATCACAACAAGTGCAGAAAGAAACAAATCAAACCACAACACAGATAATTTCCCAGGGAAATATTGCTGCTAAAAACCCCACTATCTGCTATTGTATATTCAGCATGGATACATGAAAAAATTACATAAAACTCTTCTCACAAGAACCTTCTTGTACTCAACTAATTGTCTCACGTTGTCTCAGATAAAACTGACCAATACTTAGCCAATTTACTGCCTCCAGACAGCCTCCCTTGCTTACACAATTCCTGATGAATGCAATCCCTATTCTTTAGGAATTTCAGCCTTCCTCAATTGCGCTGAGTATCATGGGCATCCTATTGTGTTTTAACTACATCTGGGCAGTCAGATAATATCACAACTGATAGTCACACTTCCCTTTCACCTAGATCTCAATTGGGTCTCCACTGGAACTGACATGCATGCAACTAATAATATTAAATCCTCAGTTGCATATGCGATCACTAATTGTGAATTAAATAATATTTAATTCACTTGATCCTTCACTAGTGTATCAAATAGTTACAACTAGCACAACTGAGTTTAATTCACTTAACTGAGTTAAATTGATTACAACCTGCATTAACTAATGCACCACTGCACTTCAAACTCTGTTACAACTAGAATTACTCTGCATGCCTCACCAACTACCCTCAACTCGAAATTCATGAGTTAACGGAGTTTATCACACTCAGTTAACTATTACAAGTTATTTTGAGATTATATTTCATTTTATTGTCCATCTTAATTAAGGGATAACTAAAATAGACATGCACCAAATTTAGCCCACACCAGTGTAGGTGTTGTTGGGACTTGTGGTCCCACACTAGTGTAGGTGTTGCTTGGACCTCGTGGTCTCACACTAGTGTAGGTGCTGCTTGGACCTCCTGGTCCCACACTAGTGTAGGTGTTGTCATGTTGCTTCCAGATGCCAATTTCACTGTTTCTTTTTGCAAAATTCAACATATTATTCGTTATTGGACAAGGATGAAATTAATTTTATGTCTAGAGCATGGAGGATTGACTCAACCATGAGCTTGGATAAGCCTTGACCTTTGATCAACTTGGTGGGCTCGATCTCAAGGTCATATTATAGTAATGCTGTTATCCATCTCCCTCTCCTTTCTTCTGGGTCTGTCTACATGAGAACCTCTTTTACAACTACATTAGGCACATAGGAAAGAGTACGTGAATGTAAAATGTAAACTCTGAAATATTTCAGCTCTTTTACCAAAGCCAAAGCCTATTTCTCTATGATGTTGTACCGAAGGGCTGCATCTCTGATATTGCGACTGAAAAATATAGTTGGTAGTTCATTTTTATCCTTTTTCTGCATCAATACTATTGCCATGGTTTTCTTAGAAGCAAAGGAGAATATTATGAAATCAATAGAATAGTCAGGACTTATTAAAATAGGGGTGGTGGTCAAGGCAAACTTTACTGAGTTGATAGACTTCCTGGCATCTTCAGATGACTTCACATCATTATCTTTCTTCAACATATTTGTCAACTCTCTAATATGCCCAGCCAAATTAGGAATGAATCTACGTAAGAAATCCATCTTACCATTGAATGCTTGTATTTCCTTTTTGTTGCGAGGGAAATCTGCTAAATTTCTTGAACACGAGAAGGGTCAATCTGAATCCCATCCTTGGAGATGATGTGACCGAGAAATTTCCCCTCCTCCATGGCAAGAAGGTTTTTCTTTGGGTTGAGAGAGATTCCAAACTTCCTGCAGCTCTCGAAAACAATTCTTAAATGATGCAAATGTTCATCATCAGAATGTGAAAACACTGTCAAGTCATCTAAATAAACAACGAAGAGAACATATTTTTCATTGGCAAATGTTATGTCCATGGCTCGCTGAAATGTGGCCCCTGCATTTTTCAAATCGAATGGTATATTTTCATATTTTAACATACCCCAAGGTGTATTAAATTTTGTCGTGTCCTAATCATCCTCATGTACCAAAATCTAGTTATATCCTGAATATCCATCCAACAGTGACATCCGGGAAGAACCAACAACTCTTTGAAGGATATGATCCATTTTAGGAAGTGGATAATTTTCCTTGAGAGATACTTTGTTCAAGTTCCTGAAATCTATGCAGAGCCAGATTTCTCCAGTCTTCTTTCTTTCCGAGACCAAATTCGAAATCCAATCAGAAAATATGATAGGAACAAAAATTCAGGACTTGAAAAGTATGTTTACTTCTTTTTCAATTGTTGGCAACAATATAGGATTGATCCTTCTCAATTTTTTTCAAAAGGGCTTTTGATCGGACTTAATCAGAATAGTGTGTTGAATGATGTTCTTGTCATACATCTTTAAATCTGCATATTCCCATGTGAAAACATTAGAAAATTCATAAATTAAATTAACATATTCAACCTTTACCTCGGGAGATAAAGACTTGGAAATTTTAACCATATTTAGTTTATTCGTTGTCCCGATATTCACATCCTCCACACCTTTTTCAGTAGGCACCAATGTAGGCTTTCTTGCTACATCATCTTGGTCAAATAATTCTTCCAAAGGTATGAGACCTTTTGGAATATTGTTGTCTTTTAGATGTAGTACATCCACCTGAGTTGCTTCTATGTCTTGGTTGTCTTTGTCGCAGATTTCATCTATGGAACAATTCTAAAATTCATCCTCACCTTGGAGAAATTTATTTACCTGCCTATCATCCCATAATACTTGCCAATACCACAAGTTATCGGGAACAGTGGGCCGGTGTTTCACATGAATCTTAAATTTCCTATTTGAATAGATGGGGATCTTAAAATTGCTTGCAGTTGTAGCCAATGAATCTTCCATGAGATTTTGACTCCTTGGCACAACTAAAAGTGTATACTCCAGAAACATTTTCAAAATATCTAGTACAACATTCCTGTATGCTCTCATTCAAGGATGGTTAGGTTGATATTCACCTTTAACTTGCTTGATCACAAGTTCTGAATCACCACGTACTAAAATTCTTTTTGCACCCAGTTTCTTCAAGATATTTAGGCCAGTAATC
Source organism: Pinus albicaulis (assembly GCA_034641835.2). NCBI lineage: Eukaryota > Viridiplantae > Streptophyta > Pinopsida > Pinales > Pinaceae > Pinus > Pinus albicaulis. Next base: position 1,676,663,789 of record CM076581.1, read on the forward strand.
AGTGCTTCATACTCCACCTCATTGTTAGTGCAATCAAAAGCTAACTTATATGAGCATAATATAACAGTTGTAGGAACCTTATGAGGTTGATGAAAAGGGTTGCGGACCCAAATTCCAATGCTTGCCCTGCCTTTTCCCAAGGCACCATCAAAGTCCATAGACCTTAGACCATTTTCATCCTCCAAGTATTGAAACTCTTATTTCTTTTTTTGCTCAACTTTCTGAAATGTTTCTTCATGCTTTTCTGGACTTTATTCTTCTTTATCTAATGGTTGTTATGAATTTTTCTCTGCCTCATCTAATGGTTGTTCTGGTGAACTCGACATATTCTCTTTTTCCTTTTCTATAACTTTTCTGATGCAATTATGAATCTTTGGAACATCTTCTACTTCTATGAGCTGGCCATCTACATCATTTAAGTCGCTATCATTAAACAAAATAAATGACTCTAAATCTCTATGTGCAAAATTTATCGGATGATTGTTCGACTTTTCTTTGCTTGTGATCATATACTTCATCTTTGTTTCTCAGTACAATTTTCTTAATTTTCTAAATACGGGGATGGTTGCATAAGAAAATTCTAATTGCAATGTGCCTCTCAATTTTTCTCCCCAAGATCTTGATAGCAACATGCCAAACCATGGTGGTATGTCAGCTACCACCACATCCATTAGAACATTCTTTTCTAGAATCTGCTCTAGGGAGAATACCAAATATTTAATGAGGCCAATACAATGGACTCTACCTGAATCGAAGGAGTATAAGTCATGGTAGGGACGAGTGATGTCTAAACCCAACTTTTCCATAATGGCTTTTGGAATAATATTATGGGAGTATCCAGAGTCTAACATGGAATTGTGTAAAATGCATTGGTGGATTCTTAGACTCAAGTAGAATGGGGGAACCTTGCTATCTTCTAATTGACCATCAATAACATGGCCAAAAATAAGTTCGGGTTGATCATCTTTGACATTTACCATGTCGGACAAAGGATCTACTTTAAGCATTTTGGCTACATGGGACTTATACTAGTTATTCTTAACAATCTCAGTCAAAGGAATGGACACTTTCAATTTTGAAATTTCAATTTCTAGGCTGAAAGGAGTGGATTTTTCTACCTCTTTAATTACGATGTCTCCTTTGTCAGCATGGTCCTTTTATGGAGCTTCTTTCTTATGAATTTCCTTTTCCTTATTTGTTGAACTTGTAAATGGTTGATTTACCTTGTTCTCATTCATGGCTATAGGCTCTTTTCCTTTACTCTGATTACCCAAAGGATTCTTCTTTTTTTAGTATCTTTCTGTTGAGATGCCCTTTTCTGAATGGGATTAACTGGCACATATCTGCTCCTCAATGATTACTTCCTTTGTTGTGAACTAAGTGCATTCAAGTAACCCTATTGATAATCATCTGATTCAGTTTCCAACTCATGATCATTGGGAAGGATAAAATCTTCATCCTTAGGCTCATATTTCTTTTCAAAATACTCTTCATCTTCCGTCAAAAACATGGGCAGACCATCAGCCTTGAAAAGGAGATTTTCCTCAACAATTGTGTCTTCATCTTCTTCTTCTATTCCTTGAGCATAATTCTGTTGCAAGGGTGTCTTGATTTGTTGTTGTTGTGTTGGTTGCTCAGGAGCTCATTTTTCTCTCTTCTTGATCCTTAACTGAGGCTATTGTTGGCCTCTAAAGTTAGGATTTCTGACCTCAGGCTGTCTTTCAGTGATGGACATCCTGTCAACCATTCTTTCAATATTCCTTATCAAAGTTTCCATTTTAGCATTGGAAGATGAGGTGGATGGTTCATCTTTAACGATGAATTTTCTCTCACCTATGGTTCTAGCTCTTTTCATCAGCAGATTTGCTTCAACGCTGATTGCATTCTTTTGCATATCTTCCAATGTAGTTGAACTTCTTTCCCTTAGTTGGTATTCCATGTCTAGATCAAATGCATCTGGATAACGTATGAGAGCTAAGCCTAGAGGAGGCTTGATCTCAACAAGAATTGCATTATAAGTTCTATTGAAGTGAGTATTGAAACCTTGAATTGATTCATTGGGATTATTTTTATGTTCTCATACTCAGAAAGTAACTATAAATGATTTTTCTTCACCTCCCATCGGGTTATAAATACAACAACCAGTTGTTCTGGAGTGGCAATGGAATTTGCAGTCAAGGATCTAAACCAAAATTTGACATCTCTAGAGAAGTTCTAGGCTATAATTCTCATTTTGGCATTGTCAACATCTACTTCCTCCAAGTCTATGAAGTTAGTGACCTTGACAATGTGTTTTTTTACAGTTATGGTAGAATTTTCATCAAACAAGGGGAGTCCCTCGCCATAACCCTGAGGTAAATCATTCAATTGAGTAGGTAAGATAAGTGGGGAAAATCTGGCCATGATTCCTACTGAGTGAAGTGCTGGATTGACAATGGGATGGGTTGGTTGAATAAGTAGTGGAACAACTGTTGTAGGTATTGAAGTATTAGGTATAAATGATGAGGTCAAGGGTGAAGATGAAAAAGAAACAATTGATTGAGGTTAATTTGAGACAGGTATTGACTCTTGCTGATAGAGTTAGGTCCAGACTTTGATGTCAAGGTCTGTTTCAGGTTTAGTTTCTTCAAAAAGTAAAATTTCTTCAAGTTTTAGAGAACTAAGATCTAACTTAGATAATGACTTGACCTCAGAGAGCCTTAAATGATCAAATACTATTTCGGCTAAAGAGGTTTCAGACTTAGATCTAAACAATGACAATTAAAATTTTAGATCAAATGGTATATCTTCAAGAGATAGTACTTTAGTAGGAAGTGAAGTAGATCTTACCAATCGGGTTGGACCTAACTGAATCTCTGTATCTTGATATCTATGCTTCCAGACAAGCTTCTTTGGATCTTCGATTGGATCAGCTGGATCAAGATCGAGATTTGCTCTAGCATATCTTCTCGAAGCCAACTCTACAATCTTGGCACTACAATGATCCAATCAGCCTTTCTAAAACTTCATCCTATCATCCAAAGGATCAAATTCCAATGATTATTGTCATACACCCAGGGAAAATAAATATTTTATTCCCCAGCAATGGCACCAGTATGTTATCAATCCACCAGATCTCTAAGGCCAAGAAAGAGTCCAAACAGAGGTAACCACATACCAATCTTTTAGCTTGGTAGTTATCCCTACCAAACCGGAGAGGGCTCTCTCCACAAATTCATTGCCAAGAGGGCTGGATGAATTAGGGTTTTGGGCTAGGTATGAGTATAGGGGTTTTTTTTTAGAATTGGTTTGTTGGATGAGTGAATTAGGTCAAAGAGGCTAGGTCAGGGAAAATAAGTTTAAGATTGCAGTCCATTCAATGGGGCAAGGTAGGTAGGAAGGCTAACACTTTAGGGTTTTAGGGTGAGATGGATCATATTGATGAGGAGCTAGAAATAGCAAGGCAAAGCATGTATTCTTTCTAAACTGAAGAAAATGAACAAGTTATGAAGATTTTCCCAAAATAGAGCATGAGGGATGTATTCTGCTTATCAACTTGAAAATAAACATATAATACAAATGAAATGGATCATGAAGAGTACAAAAGATTCACACATATGCTACAGAAGAAGAAACTATGCTAAATTTCCATACCACGGGTATCCCAAAGAAATAGCTACAACTCTTTCATTAATTTTCTACCTAATATTGATTACACTAAAGTCTCTAATCAATGCAACAACATCCAACCTGTGAAATGAGTCAAAAATTACAAGATATAGACCAGAAAAAAACTTGTCTCAACCTCAGGGATCGAATACCTGAGTGGAGGAGCAGTTCGACCAAAAAATGAATTGAAAGTTAGAGTGTAGGGAGGTCAAACTGACTCATCCCTCACTTTTTGGAAACTAATTCATTACATCTCATCAAGAGTTTTCACCTAATGTATTTACCTTAGGTAAGTGTAGAAACATAAAAATTACATTTACATCATGAATTACATTGGTAAAAACACCATTTTCCAAGGTGAAAATGAAAAAACTGAGAAAATTTGGAAATATCAACAAACTCATAAAATTTGTTAAAAGCGCAGTGCAAAATTCAGCGCCACTTTTGATGGGGTTCCAGGTGTCCAAATTTAGCTCAGGATAGCTCATTGGAAATTATGTCCTGTATAGTTTCCCTATATGTGCTTATTTTCCAAAATGGTGTTGATTTGACCCTCCAAAAGTTGATTTTTCCAAGATTGGTAAAAAGCGCACCGACAGCCTCCAAAATAGGGCAGAAATGTGATTTTTTGGGTGTTTTTTAACCTTTTGACTACTTTGTTGACCCAAAAAAGTTTTGTAAAGTTGTTTTCCTAATTTTAATTAGCCTTCTGAATCTAATGGTACTTTCAGTTTGGTCATTGGAGATCCCTAGAAAAGGTGCAGTGCCTAGGGCATTACGCTTTTGACATTGTGACTGTGGAAAACTGCCAAAAATGCAAAAATTTCCGAAGTTTTCCAAAATTGCTCAAATTTCTTCAAAATTTATTTTGTGGGAGGCTGATGAGGTTTTTTAGGCAATGAGTGATGCCTCAGCAAGGATATCAAGCTTTTACCCTTCATTTTTCTTGTGTAGGGTTTTAAGTCTTGATTTGGCCTTTTGGAGCTTTGACCTTGCAATTTGATTTCTTTTGCAGTAGTGTTTGGCCATCTTCCCTTGTAAATCATTGTCCTTCTTTGCCTTCTCCAGGAGCTTCACAAGATTCTCATTGGCCCTGTCAAGCCAATGCTCTCGGTTCTCATTGACCATGATGGAAAATTGCTTATTTAAAGTGAGCTCATTGGCAAGTTTAGCCTCCTTTTGTCTCTCTAGTTCTAGAGCTCTTTTCAGCCCTTTAGTCTTAGGTATCCTTTTTGGCACTTCTTCTTCTTCTTCATTTATTTCACCATACCTCTCAAAAGCATCATCAATCAAAGCCTTTGCCTTGTTTTCTTCTCTTTTTTCCTTGAGAAGTTGCATCACCATGATTGCTTTCTTGATTTTGAGTTCTTGATTTTCCTGCTCATAGTATGAAATCAGAAACTTAGATCTCTCTAATTTGGTCTTAAGCTCCTTGATTTGGGCATCCTTCTCCTTGATAATCAAATTGGAGGCCTCATAATCATGCTTCTCATCCAAGTCAACAAGGTCAAAATTTGTTTCCTCATCATGAGGATCCTCATCCTCTTGCATGGCTTCCTCATGCTCATATGCTTCTATCATATTTTGTTTACAATTTTGTACCTTATTTTCTAATGAAGAAGGCAAGGTCCCTCCCACAATCTGTGGGGAAAAAACCTGCCTATTCCCTCTCTGATATGTCTTTGCCAATATGCCGAATTCAACTCTCTTAGGTTTGCTGACCATAACTCTACTTCGTGACCAAATATAACCATGAAATGGTGATGATGGTGGTGATTGTGATGAAATAGGTGAAGTGGACTGAGGTGGAGGCATAGATGTAGCAGGATGAGATGAAGAAGGCACGTCTTCAACATGTGGAGCTTGTTGAGCAGTGAAGATGTCAGCGGAAATGGAGGAGTCCCATTAGATGTTCAACTGGTCAAGGTGATGGAGTGCAATGATTTTGATCAATGAATGGTGGAAGAGGTTTTTCATATGCTGGTCATAGTCTCTCTTTTTTACAATGAATGCCATTTTGGCTATGCTCCTGAATAGATAGTATGGGATATTGAGCAATCTTACTCTTGTGAAGTTCATAAGTAGTCTGATAAGGTATGTGTAGAGCCTAGAGAACCTTCCTTCACAAGAGAAGTACTTCATGATGATTTTCATCATGGGGGCATACCTATCAGGAAGGTAGCTGAAAGGGAAGACCCTCTTCCTCTCATTTTTGTACCTTATTTTGATGAATGGTTCATAATACTGATCCTCCAAAGCATTGGATTTAAACCACTTCTCACCCATGTTTGGAATCCCTGTGGTAAGAACAATGATATATGTAGACATGGTGAAGGTCACACCCACAAGGGTCACTTGAATGTCTCTGAGGTTTGAGATGAATACTCTACTCAACATAGGATGATGTTGGACCCTCTGAATCATGTTGCAAAAATCAAGGCAACCTGCATAATCAAAACAACTGACAGTCATAGGAGAGGCCATTAGTTCATTTGTGTTGGTGGGCTCCAGCCTTAGGATTCTTCCTCCTTTGTGAGGCCTTCTCTATTCTCTATTCTCCTCTTCCATATAATCTTTGTCTTCCTCCACAGTGTTTGGTGGCCAAGAAACCCTAGGGATGAGGTGGATGGGAATGGGGAGTGGAGATAGGTCTAGGGAATAAGGATAAGTCTAGGAAAATTTAGGGAGATGGGGGAAGGTGTTATGGAGCTTTGGGAGGTGATAGGAGGTTGAAATGTCAAGGGAGTTGGAAATGACAATTAAATTACAGGTTCTAAGGAAGTGGCTTCCTCAGAAATTTAGAAGCCTAGGACTTGGGGTTTTATGGGAAAAGGATTTAGGGACTAGGAAATGGTATTGTATGGGTAGGGATAGGTTTAATAATGATGTAGGAAGGGATTTTAGGGTTAAAGGGCATCAAGTTGAGAATGAGAAATAGAACTAGGGTTTCTTCACTAGACCAAATGCCAATTTTACTTAGGAACAAGAACACTATAAAATCAATGCTTAGGAGTGCAAGGAGGAAATAAACTTGACATACTTACGTGCTATAGGGTATTAGAAGCATTTGTTGAAGGTATGGAGGATTTTGGTTGAGTCTTGGTGCTTGGAGAGCTCACTGGGCAAAAGCGCAATGCCTTGCCCAGAAGCACAGTGCCTGTTGAGGAAAAGCGCAATGTTGCCTGCTAAAAGCGCAACGCCTGTTGAGAAGCACAGTGCCACCCTCCAGAAAGCGCAGCACCACAAAAATTTTTGCCTTTGACTTTGCAATTTGAATTTCTAAACCATGGGAGTGTGTGCTCGATGAATGCAAGAGAAAATGAGCTTCTTACTTGTCTTGTGGTGGTCTTTATAATTGATCATTTGAATGAATTGGGCCTTGGGACCCAATTTCTCTTCTTTTCATTCACTTTTCACTTTGAAACTATACCTTTTCATTTGACTTTTTCTTTGACAAATTGATCATTTAGTGACTTTGAGAACTCTTTGAATTTGACATTTTGATGCTTTGGCATGTTGGAACTCTGAGTTAGCAGCTTGGGAATCATGAACTTATTACATTTTGAATGACATAAAATTACATAGTGAAATTGAAAATTACATCTTAAAACCAAAATTACATGCTCAAACAAGAATTTTTCCTTACAAATAATCTTCATATGGCGAAGAGATGTTATTTGATCACCCTTTACTTGCTGGTCTTATGCAATGGAAATGAAGTTTTATCGGACCTTTAAAAACCCTAAAAACCTAATGGTAACCTTGATTGACCCTAAAAGACCTAATGAAACCTTGAAAGATTGGACTTCATGATGACATGACTGATGTGATGGCATGATGACATTAACTTTATGGATGATGTACAGTCAGCAAGGTATAAAAATATGCCAACAAGTAATCAAATTTAAGGAAGAGTAATGTTTTTGGGCTAGGGATACAATCAATGACTAAATTTTTGAATGAAAACCTAGTGGAATGATAATAAAAATTGAATGAGACCCTAATATGATATGAAAAGAGGATTTTTTATCACTAATGGCAGGATGCAAATACTGACACTAACACAAGGTTTGATGTATTCCACTTTCAAACCCTTAGAAAATTTATGTTAGTATTTTTTGATGATATACTAATCTATATCAAGTCTTGGAAAGATCATGGTTAACATGTTGACAGGGAGTTGAAAATATTGGAGGGGAAACTATTTTATGCAAAAGCCTTCAAATTTTTCTTTGGAATACAAGAAGTGGAATATTTGGGTCATATTGTATCTCATGAGGGTGTTAAAAATCTAAAAAAATTAAAGTCTTCAAGGAATGGAAAATCCCCACAACCTTAAGACATCTTCGAAGATTTCTCTGGTTGACAGGGTATCATCATAAGTTTGTTAAAATTTATGGGAAGATAGAAGAACCTGTAGAAATTATGATTTAGATTTGCAACTTCTTATGAAGTTTTAGTCAAAATAAAAAGACACAAACCTACTCTATTGCTCTGTGAAAATCAATTCACAATTTAGAACAATAATCTCATATATGCAATAAGAAATAGCACACATTAACACAAATTTTTTTCCAGGGAAATCAATCTGCTAATGCTTGCTTGCATTAATCTAATGAATAGATATGTATGACAATTGTTTTGTTCAAATGAGTACAACCTGCAAGAGAATAACCTATCTCTCTCCTCAATGAGAAGCTCTGACCCAGACATAATCAACTTCTGCCTCTGCTTGAGCCCCTATTTCATTGCGCAATTCCTGAGAAATTAGGTCCCTATTATTTAGGAAATTCCTCCAAAATTCTTGTGCAATTCCCAAGGTTGATCATTTGACTGCTTTCAATACCTGTACACTTAATACTAGTCTACAATTGATGTTACACTACCTTTGAATCTCCACCACAGCTGGGGAACTCGAATTCTCTACATGCACTAGTTATTTTGGGTTGATTGGACATATAACTGGATGATCACTGAGTTTTACTGAAGTCCCACTGCTTAACCGACCTTCCACTAGTTCCTCCAATAGTTAGAACTATTTTAACTAAAAGCAACCTGAGATAAATGACCTTGATTGCTACAAATTAGCAATCACACATGCTTAACTAAACTCTAACTCCTGCAACTCAAATTTACTGAGCTAACTGAATGACAAGTGCCATGTCACCTCAGTTAACTGCATCCAAGTTGTCTATTGATGTGGAAATTCAAATTTTCTCAATTTAATCAAGGAAAAATCAAATAGAGAATTTCTTGTTGCATTTTTCAACACTCCCTTTCAGCAAGAAAGGGATTATCAACCACCCTTATATTTCACTTGTGGAACTCGAACTTCCCTCTTAGCAAGGCCTTTGCCAAAATGTCAGCATCTTGTTCCTCTGTTGGAATGTACTGAAGCAACATTATTCACCTTTACACACAGTCTTGTAAATGGTGATACCATATTTCTATGCTTCTATCTATTGTCTGCTTAACCTTGAATATCCATCTCGAACCCATAACTGATTTATTTGTTGGTCTTGGGACCACTTCCCAAACATTGTTCCTTATAATGGATTTGTATTCCTCCACCATTGCATCAACCCATACAGATTTATCTATTGCTTCCTCGAAAGAATATGGCTCAGTATCTACAAGCTTAGTCATAAGAGCAATGTAGCCAGTGTACTAATTAGGTGACCTTCTCTGCTTGCACAAATTTGAAGGAGCTCCCACATTCTTCCTTGAATCTTGCACAAGTCTCTCAGGTTCCCTATTCTTTTTTTGCCTTCTCTGGATGGTTATGCTTAAGCGGTTGTCTCCACTCTCTACTCCTCAATTTTTGGTTGCTCCACAACTTCTTGAGGCTCCTCCTTTGGAGCTAAAATCTCATCTTCTTGTGGGATCTGAAGCTCCCTCTCAAAAGAGCACTGGATCACTTTCTCCTCATCAAATTTTACATCCCTTCACACAACTTTCATTCCGAGGGATGGCACGTACACACGGTAGTTGTGAGGAGTTTCCATGTAACCCACAAATACCCCCAATTATGTTGTCAACTCAAGCTTCTTCCTTGATTCTTTGGAGACATGGTAGTAAAAAGAGGCTCCAAAAATCCTCAAGTGCGACACATCTGGATTTCTCCCTGAGAAAGCCTCCTCTAGTGTAATCATGCCCAGAAATTTGACAAGGATTATGGTTTTGAAAATAGTCTATTGTTGTGTTGCATGCCTTTGCCCACAATTTCAGTGGTATTCCTTGTTCATGCAACATCGCCCTCGTTTATCCCACAATCCTATGGTTCTTTCTCTCATCCACACCATTCTGTTGTGGGTTTTGGGGTGTTATAAACTCTCGTCGAATTTCTTCTTTCACAATTTTTTTTTTGAATTCATTCAGCATGTACTCACCTCCGTTATTGCTCCAGAGAGCCTTCAACTTCTTGTCGTTTTCTTTCTCAACCAATGCCTTGAATTCTACGAACTTGGAGAATGTCTCATATTTCTTCTACATGAAGATCCAACACTTATGTGAAAATTCATCAATAAAAATGAAAAAATATTTGTGTCTGGCAGTGGAGGCTGTCAAGAAAGGTCCACCAATATCAGATTGGATCCTTTCTAGGATTGCATGTGCTTTTTTGTCCGGATCATGGAATGTGGATTTTGTGTACTTCCCTAAGGAGCATCTTTTTCATACATCATGTTGCTTGAGTGCTCCTTCTGGGAGACTTGTGGTTATTTGGTGCATAATATTTAGGGTGCCATGATGCAAATGGAAAAGTATTTTGTGCCAAAGTTCACCTAAATCGTGGCTCTACGCCTTCTCTCCTTTAGTTCTTAATGTAGCATAGTCTTCTACATCTAGCTTATACAGGTTCTTCACACAAATCCTAATCTGATTCACTTTTCCCTTGGCTATGTGTCTCGGAAATGCCTTTCCTTTGCTGAAGATCACATCATAACCACAGTCTTCCAAAACTGCAACAGAGATGAGATTTTTCTTTAGGCCCAAAACGAACATGTCATCCTTGATTCTGAGAGGGAAGCCTGACTCCCTCTCAAAGGTGATTGTACCAACCTTGGGTGTGCTATGCCTTCTATCATCCCCCAACTCAATGTGCATCTGCAAATTATTTTCTTCCAGGTCATTGAAAAAATCTCTAAACCCTGTCATCTGAAACGATGCACCTAAGTCCAAGTACCACACACTCCCCATCACTGTGTTGGCCATGCATGCGATAAGGGTAAAGTCAAGCTCAAACTATGAAGTCAAAGCTTCACCTGTTGCTCCTCCTGAGGTCTTCTTTCTCACCTTTTTGTGTGGACACTTCGTGGCATAGTGCCTGAATTCATGACAATGGGAGCATTTAATTTTGGACAAATATTTATTCTTTCCTCAATGGCTTTACTTTGGTTTGGATTTAGATTTAGTCCCTTTCCCCTTCTTTCCCTTTCCAGCCAATGCAAATTTTTATTCATCCTCGCCCTTGGATGAAGTCCCATCTATGGTATTCTGCCTTATTTCATCATGTACCAAATCATACCATAAACGTTCCCAATTCAGTATTTTCTCCCTCTCGTTCATCAAATATTGGTAGCTATGCTAGCTCTTGGGAAGGCCTAGAAGGGATATGTTTACCAAGTCATCTTCTGCAACATTAGCACCAACCCCGCCAATTTCATCATGAACTTCTGTGAACTTGGTCAAATATTGTGGAATAGTGTCATTCTTCTGCATCTTGATATTTTGAAGTTTATCCTTGAGTGTGGGCTTCCTGTGGTCGCTGCTATTCTCGAACAATTTTTTCATTGTTTTCCACATTGTGAAATGAGTTTCATTCCCATGGATATTTGAGATAATGTGATCTTGTACTCCCTCCAAGATTATTCTCCTCGCCTTGACTATGTCTTTACTCCATTGAGCAAGGTTTTGGGCATCAAATGCTTGTGGTTTTTCCACATATGTCTTGGTGTATTCTAGCAATCCATTGTCATCCTATATCGCCTCCACGTGATCCTTCCATGTGATGAAAGTAGAGTTGCCTTCCAAGGCATACTCTAGCCTCAGCTTGTTGAAGTTCATCTTCTCAGCTTAAAAGAGATCCTGCTGCACTGAACCGAAAATCCGATTTTCCTGAGAAGAAAATTCGAAATTCCTTCCCTAATGTGAATCCTACTCTGATACAATGTAGAAATTATGATGTAGATTTTCAATTTCTTATGAAGTTTTAATCAAAATAACAAGACATAAACCTACTCTACTGCTCTACGAAAATTAATTCACAGTGTAGAACAATAATCTCAGACATGCAATAAGAAATAACATACATGCACACATTATTTTTCCCGGGGAAAGCAATTTGCTAAAAACCCCAATCTCTGCTTACATTAATCTGATGAATAGATATGTATCACAATTGTTTTTCTCAACTAAACGCAACCTACAAATGAATAACCTATCTCTCTGCTCACTAAGAATATTTGACCCATACTTAGTCAATTTATGCCTATGCTTGAGCCACTATTTCCTTGCGCAATTCCTGAGAAGTTATGTCCCTATTATTTAGGAAATTCCTACAAAATGCTTGTTAAATTCCCAAGGTTGATCATTTGACTCCATGCAACACTTGTACACTCAAGACTAGTCTAAATTGATGGTACACTACCTTGGAATCTCCATCACAATTGGGGAACTCGAATTCTCTATATGCACTAGCTATTTTGGGTTTATTGATCAGTTAGCTAGATGATCATTGAGTTTGATTGATGTGTCACTGCTTAACTGACCTTCCACTAGTTCCTCCTACATTTAGAACTATTTTAACTAAAAACAACTTGAGATAAATGATCTTGATTGCTACAAATTATCAATCACACATGCTTAATTGAACTCTAACTCCTCCAACTCGAATTTACTGAGATAATTGAGTGATAAGAGCCATGTCAACTCATTTAACTACAGCCAAGTTGTTCCCTGATGTGGAAATTCAAATTTTCTCAATTTAAACACGGAAAAATCAAATTGAGAATTTCTTGTTGCATTTTTTAACAACATGCTGAAGAAAAATACATATTCTTAGACTACAGAAGAAACTAAGTCCTTTTAACATGTTAAAGAGGAAAGTTGTTTAGCTTCAGTCTTAGCTACACCAAACTTCACAAAAAACTTTATTGTGGAATATGATCCCTCAAGAAATGGCACTGGTGTTTATTCAATGCAAGAAGCAAGATATGTTGCCTTTGAAAGTTGTCCAATCCAGGGAAAGAATTTACAAAAACCTATTTATGAGAAGTAAATGTTGTAAATACTGCATTCCCTTAAGAAATGGTGCCCTTACCTAATGGGAAGACACTTCAAGGTAAAAATAGATCAAGATAGTCTTAAATAATTCTCAGAACAAATATTATCTTCAAGAAAGAAACAAAAATGGTCAGAAAGATGTTGGGTTATGACCTTGAAATCATCTACAAAAAAATGAAGCAAAATTTTGTTTTATATGCGCTCTCAAGAAACGATGAGGATGCAGAGGCATTGCTCTGTGCCATTTCTTTATCCAACCTGATTGGATAATGGCATGATGATGAAGAGGTTTGGACACTCATTCCAAATTTGTAGCAAGATCCTAGTGCATCTGATACATTTATCTGGAAAAATGATTAACTGTGGTACAAATATCACTTCTATATAATAACTCCCAACTCAAGAAAAATGTTCTTTTAAAATTGCACACCTCTCCTATAAGAGGGAACTCTTGATTTTTAGAAACTTATCACAGGGTCAAGAAGGAATTTTTGTGGGATGACCTTAAATTTGATATTCGGAAGTTTGTGGCAAAATGTTTAGATTTCCAAGATAATGAAGTTGATACAATTAAGACCCTAGGTATTTTACAACCATTATTCATTCCAAGTCAACGTTGGGGGAAGGTCTCAATGGATTCTATCACGAGTCTACCCAAGTTCGAAATAAAGAGTGTCATCATGGTGATAGTTAATAGGATTACCAAGTATGCACACTTGTGTGCACTATCTCATCCTTTCAAAGCCAATACGATCACTATTGCATTCATGGATACATTCAAAAGCTACATGGAAACCCAAAGATTATTGTAAGTGATGGAGATCCCATTTTCACTAGAAATTTTTGGATAGAATTATATTATTATCTTGATCCTCAGTTGGATCATAACTCATCTTATCATCCTCAATATGATGAGAAAATTGAGATAGTGAACAAAATTTTGGAAGGATATCTTTGTTTCTTTGTATCTAATAAACAAACATAATGGGTCTAGTGATTACCCCTGGGAGAATGGTGTTATAACACTTCCTTCCATAGTGTAGCAAAAATGACCCCATTAATGGTTCTTTATGGATATCATCCATCGTCCATCACTTCATCTCTAAGAGACAAATATAAGGTTCATGTAGTGGAATATCACATCGAGAATTAACAACAAGTTCTCAAACTCTTAAAGGATAACCTGACTCTGGTGCATAATCGAATGAAACAACAATTATATCAACATCACAGTGAAAGAAGTTTTGACGTGGGTGATTGGGTATTTTTACGGCTACAACCATATAAACAAATTTCCCTCAAGCAAGCTATGAAGGATAATAAACTATCACCCAAGTACTATGGCCCTTATAAGGTATTACAAAAGATTGGTATTGTGGCATATAAATTAGAGTTGTTTGCATCTTCACAAGTACACCTATTTGTTCCATGTTTCATGCTTAAAAAATGTTATAGGTGACAAACTCTCAGTTCAAACTATATTTCCATAACTTGATGAGGGAGGAAAAATAATATTGGATGTCGAAGCAATCACCGAAACAAGAATTTGGAAACTACAAAATCGATCAATTTCAAATTATCTCATTAAGTGGAAGAACCTACATGTTGAAGATTCCACAAGAGAAGCTGATTATTTTATATATAAGCATCCAAAACTACTAAAACATTAAGGAAAACACTTTTTTGAAGGAGAGGGGAATAGTAGGTCCCTATAATACTAATGTAACCCCTATTGTTATTGTTGTGCCCTATATAAGCCCAATATTATTATTGTTGTACCCTTACATTATTATTTTTATGTAGGCCCTAATTATAGTTTTACCCTTTAGACTCATATATGCTAAGGAGGTATTTTCATTTGAATCATCTAAGGATTATTCATTTATGTGATGTAAAAGGAGGTTTCCCCCTTAAAGTGCCTTATTATCAAGTCATTCATTTATATTCTCTTATGTTTTTGAGTTATTTTGATTTGGATACATAACAATTCCATTATCAATTTGTGTTTTTCACTTTCTTCTTACTATTCATTTCTTTACATCTCTCTTACAATTTCTCATTGATTTTCATAACTTAATCTAAGTCAATTCATGTATTAATTGTTGGAAATACTGAGCTCAAAGCCAATTTGATAATATGTTTTTCAAATTGAAGTAGACATGGAATATTTAGAATATTTAGTATGAGGATGTGAAGGGGTGTTTCTATCAAAAAGGATTTTCTTAAGGGGGTGGGGGGCGAATCAATATTTCTTAGTAGTTAGCACTTTATTAATATTTTTTTAGAGCATTCGTTAATCTTCACTTATTATTATCATTCAATAAAAGCAGTAAACAACAATGAAAAAGGTAGAGATAGTAAGCACCATATTTTTAGGTTGAAAACCCCCTCTGGTTCAAAAACCACCGAAATTTTTTCTAATAAGTTCTTTAATCTTCAACCCCAACTGAAATGAAAGATACAGCTTCCTAGAACTCTATAAAAGCATTATTCTCCAACTCCCACTAGAAGAACACCCCAACGCCCTGGTGTTGTAGTTGCTACAACACCACCCAAAATTTTGGATGTCGAAGCAATCATTGAAACAAGAATATGGAAACTACAAAATTGATCAATTTCAAAGTATCTCATTAAGTGGAAGAACCTAGATGCTGAAGATAATTCCACACGAGAAGATGATTATCTTATATAGAAGCATCCAAAACTAATAAAGCATTGAGGAAAAAACTTTTTTGAATGAGAGGGGATTGGTAGGTCCCTATAATACTAATGTAACCCCTATGGTTATTGTTGTAACCCATATAAGCCCAATATTATTATAATTGTACCCTTACATTATTATTGTCATGTAGGCCCTAATTATAGTTTTACCCTTTAGACTCCTATATACCAAGGAGGTATTGTCATTTGAATCATCTAAGAATTATTCATTTATGTGATGTAAAAGGAGGTTTCCCCCTTGAAGTGCCTTATTATTAAGTCATTCATTTATATTCTCTTATGTTTTTGAGTTATTTTGATTTGGATACATAACAATTCCATTATCAATTTGTGTTTTTCACTTTCTTCTTACTATTCATTTCTTTAACTCTTTCTTACAATTGTTCATTGAGTTTCATAACTTAAGCTAATTCAATTCATGTATTAATTGTTGGAAATACTGAGCCGCGGGGGTGAATCAATATTTCTTAGCAGTTAGCACTTTATTAATTTTTTTTTTTGGAGCATTAGTTAATCTTCATTTTTATTATTAATCAGTAAAAGCAGTAAACAACAATGAAAAAGATAGAGACAGTAGGCACAAGATTTTTAGGTTGAAAATCCCCACGGTTCAAAAACCACCGAACTTTTTTCTAATAAGTTCTTTAATCTTCAGCCCCAACTAAAATGAAAGATACAACTTCCTAGAACTCTATAAAATAATTATTCACCAACTCCCATTGGAAGGACACCCCAATGTCCTAGTGTTGTAGTTGCTACAACACCACCCAAAATTTTGGGTTCCCCTTTGCTCGCTCAACCCATTAAGGTTTCGACTTGGTCTCTGGCCAGTTAACCTCCCCATGACCTATTCCTACCAAACCATGTCGTTGTGCCCATTCATACAATGAACACCGCACTCACTTCTCTTGTTGTCTCAATATTGCAACAGGTTTAGGTGTTTGCTGCTTCAAAGAACCTTAAGAGTCCCTTCGTGAATTTGAATCTAGATTATCCATAGTAGTCATCACCAATTAGTGGGGGCCTTGAGCGCAGACAAAAGAGGTTTGAGTCTGGCTTGCATTATGCCGACCGCACTAAGGTTCGAGAGAAACCTTAATTTGTCCATAGAGTCATCCACTTCTTGTTTTAACCTAATTCATATTCCCCTGGGGCACACTCTCATTGATGTTGCATGAAATCATGGTAAGGGTCATCGAATATCATTGTCCCTTAATTTTGTGATTGGTTTCCCCATCTCAGCATGTGCATTAGGGTTGTGATAAAGTCGTCTTTCCCTTTCTTCCTTGTAACCCTAGGTTGACATGATTAATGATTCCATACTCCAAAGCACTCGCTCCATAAACGCGGCATCACCTTGGGCATCTCATGATATCATAACCACATGCAATTAATAGACTCATTAAAACGTTAGAACCCTTAGTTGGTTTCTCAGTCTAAGTATTGTGTGTCCAAATAATATCATTTGAAACACCTTGCTTTGGTTATTTATATGATTCCTTGTATGTGCCTCAAGTGGAGGGATTTTTTTGGGCCTACTTATAAACTTGTTCGGTAAAATGATTATTTATTCTATTTTTTTGTTATTTGCAAGTCTTTAGATGGATTTTCCTTGGCCACATATTAAGAAGCATGAAACAGTGGAAATTATTTTACTTTGAACTTACAATTATAGTTTCTACCAAAATCCAAGTTAACAGGGATAGCTCCACAAATGATTATGTAGTCATCAAGCCACAAACCACTTGACATCCAAAAAAGGGAGATTCTAGTGAGGTTGAACTGAAAGTACATCAAAAGGGCTGGTCTCTTGTGGTAAGAAGCCACATGGGAAGCAAACTAAAATTCATTAGGATAATTTAAAGCTTTAGAATCCATATCACTCTCATACTCAATTGCGAATAGATAATATATCATAAATATATATTCTGCAATGCCAACTCCATTAATCTCATCCTTTGGTTCGGTGGCATCATATGAATTGGATGTTTCCCAAGCATGCCACTAAGGTGATTCCTCATGCTCTATTGGTAGTTTTGCTGCTGCAGGAAAACAAAGGATAACACCAACCACCTAAACAATGGAGGACACCAAAAAAATCACCTTCATTGATTAATTTGATTGTTCCACTATAATGCGTGGTCTCAAAAGGAGTCATAAACTGGCTCCCAGTCACTACCAAGAAATCAAGAAGAATAAATATAAGAAATATATGAATTATTTGATACAGTTGGTAGCGAAGTTGCATGTGCTCCTTTAAGAATACTGAAACATCAGATGTTCCTTCCAAAAGCCTCACATAATCTTCAACATGAACAACTTGCATACCACATACCAGGTTGAACAGAACGCAGCCAAAGAGGAAAATTACAGTCGCATAAAACCATGATATAATAATGGCTATGAGAATGAGCATATTTTCCCACCAAGGTCCTTGATGGACATATACAGTCTGCCAAAATTCTCCAGATATATTCATCACAAGGCATGGAAAGATAATCTTTTTCACTAGCCTAAAGCTTTCCCGGAGCTGACTCAGGAGGTCGAGGTGAAAACGCACTTGAAGATTGCAAGTTTGGTCAAGGAAAAGGCAACCTTCGGAGCCCATATTTCCTAAATATTGTAAGCCCTGCACAGCATAGAAATCGCAGCTAAACCAGAGTCGGATATCTCTATCATCACTTCAAACTTATTCATCTGAACTTTATGATAGTTTGCGTAGCGAGTTGCCCACAGGGTGACCGCAGGCACCACTACTCCCAGCCCCACGAAGACAAGCCAAGCCAACGACGTATTGAGCATGGCCGAATGATCGAATCTCAGCAACACCATTACAGTTTCCAAGCGTGCAAGCGTGAGATCAAACTCGTCTTGGTCGGATTCCAGTGCATCTCAGATGTTGTTCAGATGTTGTTCGAGAGAAGCCATTTCCGAAGTTCCGGTACCGATGCAGTGTCGGAATCAAACGATATGGTGAGAAGGCACCACTTAGGAAGAGAACAGACTTCGTCTACATCACACTGAGATCACCAATCGGTAGAGGGTGGGCACGACGACCTTGTGGGTACTAGATACAACAAGCAATACGATGCATGCCTTCGTGCTACCTTTGGTCAAATGTGACCACGCGACCTCCACAGGGCGCGACCAGTCGCAGGGTCGCATCATGGCGAAGCAGCGGACCTCACAACCTCCCAAAGTATATGACCTTGCGACCTCTCCTTCTCTAGTGTTAGTGAAGTGTGACCTGCCCTCAAATGCGACTGGGCGACCTACACAAGTTGCGGAATCGTACCGAAGAGGCTTCCAGGGAGTGCGACCAACCTTGTACAGCGACCACGTGACTTCTGGTATGTCGCACCCCCACGTAATTTGAAGAGTCTCACTCCAGCAACTGCCAAAGTGAAAAACCTACGCGACCAGTGCGACTGGTGCAATCCTTTATGACTTGCGACTGCTCAACCTACATAAGACACACTCTGTCCTGCAGCCTCCACCAGTTCTCCTCTCGACCTCCATTAGGTTGCAACAATTTCCCTTTGACTTTTGACATAAGTTCAATAGTAGACTATAGAGACAATGCATGTATGCACATAAAGTGTGCGACTACTATGACGTGGATTCATCTTCCAATGAAGAAAATTGAGATAAAGGAGGACCAGAATTAATTTGAAGGTCGTGACTTTTGATGACATTGAAACATGAGCTATATATATTAGCTATATAGTTTATAAATAAAGCCCGGTAACTACACGACATTTCAACGATAGATGATTATGCAAACAATATGAGAAAACCATGATATGGCCAAATGCATTAGAGCATGAACTATGATGAAGTGCTTGCAAAGGGGTGCATAGGACTATGATAAAAGGACCATATCGCATTAAAGCCACGAAACTTAAAGGTGACAAAGGATATTAAAGAGGAAAACAAATCAGAGGAGATCACAATCACCAGGGATAAAGGGATGTTGGTCCAAGAAATCATAATACCTACATCTCAAGGTTACGAATTCGTACTCATTCAATTATTATTTGTGATATTTTCAGTGAAATTTCATTAAAGTGTGTTCATATTGATTTTTTATGAATGGTTTTGTGTACTTACAGGATTGAATTGATGGAAGGGAACAACGCAGAGACATCATCCAATTTAAAGCATTATATCTCTTGGTATTGTAAGGTGATGAAGCTTCATTCAACACTTGTTTCACTAATTGATTTTCATTATACAAGTATTCATTCCATCGATGCATAATGTTGGAATGTTGGTGTATTGAGGTCATGTTTCTGTTTCCCAATGCTACAACTGGAGAATGTGGCCTACGCTACTCTTAACAGATGTCACCTGCATCACTGGTTAAAGCTTTCACTGGGTTACAAATCGCCATGGAAAATTTGATTAGCCTTGCCTTATGAACTTGCCAATGCAAGGTGCAATCAACATATGCATGCAAGAATGTGAACGATATGTTGAGATTTTGGGTAGCATCGGAAGTTCTCTAGCTATGAAACTTTGTGGAGGGGCTAGAACACATGAGATCTCCAAGAAATCATTTGGAGAAATTCCACCCGATTTAAAATTTATTCAAATAATTAAATCTTTTAATGGGGACCCTAATTCTAACTTAGGGAAATTAAAAAATTAAAGTGAATTAATTTACGCATGTGGTGAGAATGTTCTAAGTGACATGGATCAAGATTTCTCTAATCTTAGAAGTTGTTTAATGATTAGATCATGGCTATTGATTATTGATTAAATCATGGTCGTTGATTTCTCAACAAGAAAGGTATTAAAGAAAGGCCTGGGTTTAGTTGGAGAACACACACAAAGTCTAAAAGATTGAATTCTTCTGACGAAGCAGTGCTCAGATGAAGATCAGATCTGAGTGATTCAGAGAAGCAGTGAGGGGCAGATGCAATGATTGCTCGGAGGACCAAAAGTAAAAAGCAGAGCAAGGGCAGCAGAGATGCAGAGGAGCCATCGCAGCCATCAGAGAGTGTGACGCACACCCTAGAGGGGGAAACTCAAGCCCACACAAGGCTCACGCAAGGGCAGCACAGAGCCTCCGAGGGACAGTCCAAAACTAGCTGGAGATCAGAGTTTCTAATATGGCAGGGTTGAAACTCAATTCCAGGATGAGTTGATCAGCGTAGAGGAAGGGTGACGTAGTCCTTCAGTCAGGGGCCATGTAGGCTTATGCAATGGCAGCGTAGAGACCGTGCGGAGCTAGCTAGGGTTTCACCAGTGACCGATCTGGATCAACTGGGACTTGTAGAGTGAGGTAAAACTCACGTTTATCTTTGATTGCCAAAGTTTTTCTTTGTTGGGTGAGCTGGATTATGACACCCTATATGTACTCAGAACTACTTCTTAATAATAAAAACCCTCAAAACTATTGCACCACTTTTTTCCCGTATTTGGTTTTCCCGGGGACATTTGTTCGAAAAATCATGTGTGTCCTTTGTCATATGTGCGTTATGTTTTAGTAAATGATATGTAAATGTGTAGGCTGCTAGTTGTGTTATATTTTCTGAAAATAACTTGTATAATTAAATCACAAGTAGGAGAAGTAAATCAAGGTACAGCAATAGGGTTTCTCTAATTTTGTATTCAGATATTTTCACATGGTATCAGAGCAATTGCAAATCAAGTTGAAGCCATTAGCAAGAGGCTGAATATTTTTGCTGCAGGAAGGGCAGCTGAAGCAGCACAGATCCGAGAAGGCACCATAGTACCAGGAGGGACGCAGACCCAGCAGAAGGGACGTAGAGCCAGTCTGCTCATGCAGAGCTGACGCAGGCCCTAGTGGGTGACGCAGAGCCTATTAGGCTCATGTTGCGCTGACATTGTGGCTGACGTAGGCCCTAAAGGGTGACACAGTCTGAGTTGGAAAGAAGTTGTGCCGGTTTCCGGGGTTTGAAGTGCAGCTTCTAATCTTCAAAGTTTTTGATGGGCATCGGTTCTGTTGGTGCAGAACATTGCCTAGAAAAGGTGACAATGTAAGGGGGAAAAGTCCCTCAGTAGGTTTTTGCCAAGGAATCTGAGATTTGATCAGGAGGGTGATCGTAGAGGGATGATTCGCCAGAATTAGCAGAGGATTTCTGGGAGGGAAATAAGTTGTCATAGGGAGCAGTTTCTCTAGAGGGTTTCTATCGCCAAGAAACCTAGACCTGATCTTTTGTTGAGTGCAGTAGCAGTAGAAGGGAGAAGAGGACCTGTTTCGAATATTTGAGTAGAATGGCCCCGTACAGACTGATAGATTAGGATAGGTTAGACGATGTGTCTAAATTTGTGATTTGGAAAGCCATAATCCTAACAGTCTTGGAGGAGTATGGTATCAGATACCATGCATAAAATGTCCTAGTTGTACCAACCGATGCGGATTCTCTGAATAAGATCTTGAAATTCAGGCGCAGGGTAAGTGCTTGATCATGGATGGAGTAAAGGATCACATGGTCCCGCACATTTTCGAGAAGAAGACAACAAATGAGGTGTGGACAACTTTGACCATGTTGTATCAAGGAAGCTCCGTCCAGCGAAAGATGCTTCTAGAGAAACAGATGCGGATGTTCCAGATGCACAAGAGAGAGGAGATCAATCCCTTCTTCTTCAGATTGCAGACTATCCGAGACCAACTGATTTCCATGGGGGCAACTCCGGATGATGGGCTCATGGTGAGGAGTGCCCTGAATGCAGTCACCGATGAGTGGGAGACCTTTTTCCAAAGTATCTTGGGTAGAGCACAACTCCCAAATTGGGGATACATGTGGGCAATCCTTCGACAGGAGGAGATCCAGAGGGTGACTAAGAGGGAATTCAGAAGCAGAGGAGTCAAGATAAAGAAGTAGAAGGAGGAAGATGCATCCCTAGCATCTAAGGGACAGCGGCAACAAGGGAATAAGAAGAATGACCTATCCAAGGTCTGGTGCTTTAATTGTGGTGAACTTGGACACTTCGCCAACACTTGTCCTAAGAGGAAGGACAAGGAAGCTTCATATTCCAAGGTAGCAGTAGCTAGAGGGGACAGTGGCAGCAAATATGATGTGGCCATGAGTGATCAAGTGCCTTGAGAAAATAGGTGGGGCGATATAGATCTATAGAGCAGCTACAGATTGAGGCAGGATCCTTGAGGTGCCCAAACTCTTAGATCGCATACAAGCTATGGGAGCCCTTAAAGACAGTAGCAGGATGACTGGAGTTAGTTGGTGCAGAGGATCATAGAGGCACTTTAGTAGTGTTGGGACGTTGAATACTAGAGCAGCACAGAGGAGAGGCAGCAGCAGCGCAGAGGCTAATGAGACTTTAGCATCGCAGTGGTAGTGCTTACGTAGTGCAGAGCAGCAGACAACGCAGAGCTTCAGAGGGTCAACGCATGGTAGAAGCAGAGGGTGCTTCATTATCGAGATGCAACAAAACTAACTTGTCTATCAGTATTTTGGGTGATGTCCTTTAGTTGCTTACTTCTTAGCAACTGAGTTGCAGTGCAGCAATTAGCGGTGGCAGTTTTATAGGCAGCATGATGCAGCAATTTGAGAGGAAGTTGCAGTACAGATGTGGTAGTGACTGTGGCAGAGTCATGGTGTTGGAAATACTGAGAGGGGGGTGAATCAGTATTTCTTTCCAATTGTTAATTAATTCCAGTTAGATTCTTCACAATTAAAGACAGAGAGGTGTATAATGATAATATTAAGGATTAATATTAATTTCAATTTCCTTTCTAATAATAGTATACAATAGATGAGTGAGGGCACCAACCCTTTTAATGAAACAGGCACCAACCTGTTGCCAAGCACCAACTTGGACTTTGATGAGGCTCCGACCTCTAGGGCTTCGACCCTATCTTCTCAAGGCACCAACCTTGTGTTTAGGAGCTCCTACTCCAAGGACACCAATCCCTTAGTTGCTTTTAATAGAATATGTGTGATATACTTACTTGACTGTCATCTACAAAATATTCTTCACTGTTCAATATTTCTTGATTTTGACTTCACTATATCTTCACTGTACTTGTCCACCTTTTAACTCCGCTACTAATGCTACACTGCTCACTGATTTTCATTCACTGTTCTCAAATATTCATGCTCAGGATGTTTGTCTGAGTTCCCTTAGAATCTGAGCTTCATAAAACTGTTATATGTCCTAGCTCCATAATCAGATGTTTACTTTACGGGTGATTGTCACTACAGGACTATCCTCAAGTTAACACAAGGGTCCTTCCAACACTGTTTAAGAAATTTTACTTCTTCTTTACCAATCACTTTTAATGTTCTTGTTTATCAACATTCACTATTCATCATAGGATTGTGAAAATATGAGATTACAATTCTGAGTTCCTCACAAGTCCGAGTTTTAGTAATTCTGTCCAACACCCTTACTTCTTATCACTGGTCAAGGCAATAGACCTCAGAACCGAGAGTTATAACCTTCAGTTACAGATCTTAAGCAAAAGATAATAGGTCTGAAACAGTAATAGATCACAGGTCCAAAACTGGTAATAGATCACAAGTCCGAGTCTCTTATATATATATAGTTCACGAGATGTGAACTGCATCTCTTGATGACCGAAATTCTGTGTGTGCTAGATGACCGAAAATCTGTGCTTGATAACCGAAAATTTGGGCTGAAAAAATGAGTTACAGATTGTATATATATACAACCTTCTTTTCAACAACAAACGAAAAGACACGTCCCTGTTTGGAGGCCGACTAGTGTCCCTAAGAATAGGTCAGCTCAATATCAGAAATATAATTTTTAAACTTGAAAATTCGATATCTCAAAAACTACTTGGAGTTTTGGGACAAATAAGGGCTCATTGGAAAGGAAAAATTATGATCTAAAATATGGTATAGGATTCAATTTGGAAGGATGCCTCTAAGGAGGTAAACACATTTTTTCTTTGTGACTGTCCTTAATTTTTTTTGTGCAGAAAATGCATAAGACAGAATGCCTTCTCCATTGCTTGGCTCCTCCTTCATTTGTCTTCTCCATTGTTTGGCTTATCAATCATGGGGTCATAGTGTCATCATGTAGGACATCTATGTCATCATGATAGTACCCAGCAAGTGCAGTAATATGTCACAGTGCAACTTCATTAGGAGAACTTAAAATGATATCTTTTATGTTATCATTAAGTCTTTCAACCTTCATCAACCTGTTGCCATCAATGACAACTTGGATTAACAATCTCCCCCTTTGTCATTGTAGCCCAAGAAAGTAAGACAACTCACCGATCATTGAAATTTCGAGTCTTTTGGACATATTTAGAGCAAATTCATGGCTCATCTCATCATCATTACTAGCAAAGATTAGATCATCAACGTATACAAGAGTGATTAAAAGTTTTTCCTTGTCCATCTTCATGTAGAGATTACTACCAGCTACTCCCTTTTTGAAACCTTCTTGTAGAAGATAGTGATCCAAATTTGCATACCATGTTCTAGGGGCTTGTTTTAATTCATACAAGGCCTTTTTTAGCTTGCATACAAAGTCCTTCCCTTCAACAAGATCAAATCCTTTTGGTTGCTCCATGTAAACTTCTTCCTTGAGATCTCCATTCATGAATGCTGATTTTACATCCATTTGATAAACCTTGAATCCTTTTGAGCAAGTAAATGCTAAAAACATTCTTATGGCTTCCATTCGAGCTGTTGGTGCAAAGGTTTCTTCGAATTCAATTCCTTCGATTTGCGAGTATCCTTTGCAAACAAGTCTGGCTTTATTTCTGATGATTTATCCATCTTCATTCATCTTGTTTTTGAATACCCATTTTGTTCCAATTATATTTCTATCTTTTGGGCGAGGTACCAGTTCCCAAGTCTCATTTTTTTTTATTTGAGACATTTCTTCTTCCATGGCCTTTATCCAATAAGGATCTTTGCTTGCTTGAGAAAAATTTTCAGGTTCTATTAAAGATAATAGAGCCACATCATCTTTTCTTGGGGTGCTTATCATCCTTCTTCGATTTTGGATTCCTTCATCTATATTTCTGATGACCTGTTCTTCTGGATGATATCTCTGAACAAACTTGATCTTGGAGGGAGTTTGTGAAGATTCACTTTGAGGTTCTTCATTCTCCTCTTCTTTTTCAGGTTCTTCTTCTTCACTTTGTTCAAAGAAAGGCTCAACTTCATGATCCTCAATTCTTTTTTCTGGAAGGCCTTCATCAATCTTCACATCAATTATTTGCACTATTCTTCGTAGACGATTGTTGTAACACTTGTAGGCTTTGCTCCTAGTGGAGTATCCAAGAAATATTCCTTCGTCAACTCTAGAATCAAATTTACCTAGTGAGTCATTATTTATTTTTATGAAACAATTGCTTCCAAAAACCCTAAAATATTTTACTGAAGTAGGTCTTCCTTTCCATAATTCATAAGGGGTATTTTCATTATTAGGTCTTATATGCGTTCTATTTAAGGTATAAACTGCGGTGCCAACTGCTTCTCTCCAAAATTTTGGTTACAAATCAGCTGCTAGTAGCATTGTCCTTGCCATTTCTTGAATGGTTCGGTTCCTTCTTTCAAGTACTCCATTTTGTTGGGGTGTCCTAGTAGTAGAGAGTTCTCTTTCGATTCCATGCTCTTTACAGAATTCATCAAATTATTTTGAGGTGAATTCTCCTCCTCTATCCGTTCTAAGACATTTAATCTTAGAATCTTTCTAATTCTCAATGAGAGCCTTAAGATTCTTAAAGCATTCAAATGTTTCAGATTTATATTTTATGAAATATATCCACATCATTCTAGTATAGTCATCAAAAAATAGAGCAAAGTACCTTTCACCTTGAAGAGCGGGAGCTCTAGTTGGCCCACACAAGTCTACATGAATGATTTCCAGAGGTTTTGTTGTTGAGAACTCCTTATTTTTGTGGCTAGTTCTGGTTTGCTTTCCATGTTGGCATGGGCCACATACAACTTGATTTGGTTTGCACATTTTTGGAATATCCCTTACTGCATTAATTTTGTTGATGTTGACTAGGTTATCAAAACTTGTATGCCCTAATTGCTTGTGCCATAACCAACTTTCATCTGTTTGATTAAGTAACATTTATCTTCTTGGATTCTACTGAGAATATAAACATTATCTGGTGTTCTTACTCCTTTCGCCACAATTTCTCCCTAGGATGAGTCTCTTATTTCACAATTTTTTTGTACTAAAGACAACATTATGTCCTTGGTCACAAATCCGGCTAACACTTAAGAGATTGTGTTTGAGCCCTTCTACCAGCAGGGTATTTTGAGCCTTTCCTAGTCCATTGACAAGGGTAGCAGTTGTTGGAATATGTAATTCCTACTTGACTGTGGTTGTAACTCTCTATATAAGGAGTCTGTTCCTACATTATATGAAGTATCTAGAACTATATTTGTTCCTAGTTTAGTGTGTGGTTGAGAGAATCTCTCAACCACATTATTGTGCGTCCAAGATAGATTTCTTATCTTGAGACTATCTCATGTATAAATGTGTGTAATCTATTTGATTAATTAATATAGTTTACAGATTGATATTTTATCTTGTTATCGGAGCCCCTAGGGGCCTTTGGCCCTTCCTGGGCATAGGAATATAAATCACTATATTTATATAGTTTTATTAAGTTTTGTTTGTCCATCAGAGAGCAGTTCCTAGTGCTATGTAAGACCGATCCTGGAGCGTTGTTGGTGAAGGCTCTAGAAGGTTGTGACAGAGATCGCGTGGCAGTGTGGTGTCTTCATGCGTGAGGCCGAGTAAGGCAAGGAGTGTGGGATCACCTACTGTCAGCTCTTGCAATTACTGAGTTCGAGCAGCAGAGGTCAAATAATTACCTCTCGAGTGTGCAAGTTGTGGTGGATTCTTGGATGCATGAGCATATCTGAGTCTATCAAGTTTGCGCCATTCAGTGGTATCAAATTGCGGTCTCTTGTGTTTTGAATTTGTTCTTGAAACCAGAGATCCAGACGAGTGTTGAATAATATTTTTTCACTGTCGGTAGTAGCCTTGCTATTTACCTAATACTATTAGAAGCAGACTCGCACAGTGCTCGCGTTGATCTTGGATTTTATTTTGTGTAATCTGCCTCTATAACGCCTTCACGCAGGAGGCCGAGTGAATATCCAATTCGAATCAGATCGATTCGTTGTAAATTGGTTGCCATCACTGGTTTCATTGGGGGCACCGTTTGGGAGCTGTGGTGGCTAGTACCAAATCTGGTTGCAGATGAAGCGAAGCTAAAGAGCGCAGCTGCCTACAATGAAACCACATTGTTGTCTCCTCGCGTGGTTCTCCGCAAGGATTTGTCGCTTGGAGTTGACCGCTGGTGTTGGTGGCTGTGTGGCTGTGATCGAACCTTCGGTCACTTATTTGCTGGAGAGCCCGAAGCCTGAAGACATTGGTACAGACTTTGGAATTGCGTGTTGGATACTGTGTCAAGTAGTTGAGCCGGTGATGTGGCCTGGACTGGTGCGTCTTGTTTCTTGCATGCCCGTGGTCATCGCCAAGAAAAACCTTGTTGGAATTTTGATGAATCTCACTGAAAATGCGAACGGAAATGGCTCGTATTTAACTCGCGTGGAAGCCAGAGCTGCACTCGTGGTGCTTGTAAACAAGCTGCTGCAAGCGAAGGCTCAAATCTGTCTAGTTATTCCACTCTTTATTGAATATATTTTGAATAATAACGATAATAAATTTTTGGATTTTTCACAGTCGGATGTTGAAATTGTCCACACGGTTGTGGAAGAAATTTACAGATTTAGAGATGATCTCAGGGTCGAGTCTTTTACGAGAATATCAAAGGAGGATTTATTTTCCACGACAGAGGAAATTGAGGTCATGGAGACTTTTTTTTCGGCTACCATTGGAATTAGCACGCTGGCCATTTATACTTCGTCAGCCTTGTGTGTAACTGTAGACGCCGTTGTGGGTTTGTCCTGTGAAGCAGTGCAAATTAACTCTCTGGATTTTGATCTAAAGGTTTCAATCAAGGGATTTTCAAACAAAGCAGACAACGACATCGCCAGTGATATGCGCACGCTTTTATTCTGCTCGAAACTAGCAAACCCTAAGAATTTACGATTTGATGGTATTGATGAGCATGCTCTGCTGGCCAAACCCGCCCTATGGAGTTAATTGCTGCTCCCTCATGAATATACACAGTCTGTAACTATGCAAGAACTAATTTCAGCAAACAATGCCCCAAATGTTCCTCCATTTGTTGTGATGCAAACGACGTGGATAGTCAACAGTACCTCGGTAACTTTGAGACTAGGTGGACCATACGAAAAGTCGTTAATCGTGTTATATTTTGCAGATTTGGAGCCGGTTAATATGGCATTTTCCGTCTTGATAAATGGTCTAAATGTTTCTTAGATTAGTCTGACGTAGAAAAATCATTTCCGATCAACTACACAGTACACAATTTAGCCGTGGAGTTATCGACGGGTTCTATTTCGAATCCTCCTCTTACACTCAATGCTCTTGAATTTTACGTTGTCTTTGATACTGAACAAGTGACATATTCAAATGATACTGAAGTTTTATTTTCTCAAGTACAAATATGTGTATTCTTTGTACTATTTTTTAAGCCAGGATGTAATGCACATGGGTCTTTATTCTCCCCGTTTTTTCAGGAGATTATGGGTTTTTTATTCTTGTTTTTTCAAGAAACTGTGTGTAATTCCCAAGTCTCCACGGGCATATTAAAAACAAATCCATAGATTTCTCCAGAGTTTCTTGTGAATTTTGTGCCGAGTTGCAGCAGAAGAGGATCAGAATTCCAATGCTGTGGACCGATTTTTTGATTTGGAGTCTGGAGGTAGTATAATATTTAAGCACTCCGTTGTTGTATAGCGAGAAGGTGGACGAGGCCATTGAGAAGGGTTGAGTCTTGAAATGCTATTTTTTTGTTTTTTGGTTTCAATTTTCTTTAATTTCTCGTTGGAACCAATGGACAGTGGATTCACTTACATGCTCGAATTGAACAATGCAGCGTTCAAGTTGGAAGATTTGTTGTTTTGTGATTTATATGCAGTGACCATATCCATCTTTGTTGCAAAGGTCACCTGGTGCCAGTGTTGGTTATGTTGGCTATTGGTGTTATGAACATGGCCTTGTGTAGAAAAGAGGTCGATAGTTTTTTGGGTCTTTTGCAAGTGTCAGAAGAGGTGTGGAAGCATGCGGAGTTGTTGGGAGGCTTACAGCTTCCTTTGTTTGGGATCGACCTGGTAGAAGGTTGAACACACTTCTAGCATGGTCTCGTGGCGCAACAGTGAAGTGAGCCGAGGGAAGTGTGGTGAGCTGCCTGGACATGATTATGTTTCTATACAGGGATGAAACTAAAAGTTCCAACATATTTGCTTTGATGAAACAAATTGTCTTCGTGAATTATTTTTCTTTCATGTTGAGACCGATAAACTTAACATGTAAATGCATTTATGTAAATCTGGTTAAAAGAATTAAATGTTGTATTGTTGTGACATTTAGTTTGGCCAACTATTGTCACGAGTGTGAGTCTTTGCTGGAATCAACCATTCCAACAATAGACAAATTTATTTGCAGGAATGATTTACTACCAGATATGATGAAGACATTGGCAGTGAAAATTGCTTCAAAGGATAGTGGTTGGATCTACATCAGAGATCAAAGGAAGATGGACAATCAAGTTTGTGTGTGTCTTTTGTGAGTTTTTTGAAATAGACTCTTGATGATGAGTCACACAGTTCAATGGTAAGCAATTCTAGGTGGTTTTTGTAGTGGTCATTGTATGTATCTGGAAACTCCAAGAGTTGGAGTATGGAATGTATGCCTTGTTAAGGCATGTGTAAATTTTGTGGTAATCTCAAAACCACCTTGTAAGTACAGGTTTATGGTTAGCCGGAAACCATCTTTTGTCACTGTAAAGTGTGGTTTGTGGTGAACCAGAAGCCACATACAAGAGCCTTCATGGCTACAGGAGCCTTCGTGGCTACAGGTGCCCTGGGTGCACACAGGAGCTTAAATGCTCACAGGAGTAGGTGGAATGCAGTAAACACCTCACTCACAGGTCTCAGATATTGTTGTTTCTGAGCATAGGAGGGTCGACGCGTTTTTCTATCTGATAGTCGTGTCTAAAGGCACAATCAGCGCGACTGTTAGGAATTGTTATTTGGATGTGTATATTTGGCTTAGAAAGGTGTTGATCTCTCTTTTTGGCAGTTCTACACATGGGATTCGCCCGTTTGTGGTGGATCTGAGTCGCAGACAGTATTGTCGGTTCTGCACATGGGATTTTCCCGTTTGTGGTGAATTTGAGTCGCAGACACATTTTTTTGATACAGGTACATAAATGCAGTGATAATGGTTGACAGAAACATGTATGTGAAGGACATCCTACGAGACCAGCAGGTGCAACGGTTGGTACCCATGCATTCTGGTGGATGGTTGCTCTTTTATATGGACGTTGACATATCCTTTTTTTTTCTTATGATTGATCACAACTAGATTTTGTGAATCGATATCATGACAAGTATTCATTAAGGGAGGGTGTTGGAATATGTAATTCCTACTTGTCTGTGGTTGTAACTCTCTATATAAGGAGTCTGTTCCTACATTAGAGGAAGTAGCTAGAACTATATTTGTTCCTAGTTTAGTGTGTGGTTGAGAGAATCTCTCAACCACATTATTGTGCGTCCAAGATAGATTTCCTATCTTGAGACTATCTCATGTATAAATGTGTGTAATCTATTTGATTAATTAATATATTTTACAGATTGATATTTTATCTGTAGTTCCTTTTCCAGTGATTTTAGCGGATCCACTTCCAAAGGATACATTTCCATTTTTCTTGTTTAATCATATGAACTTCTTTTGGTCACCTGTCATATTTCTTGAGCATCCGCTATCCACGAACCAATGATTTTCTTCACTATGAGCACATAGAGCTAGGCCACATTTATCAGTTTTTAGATTTACGTTTTTAGCTTTCTCCCTTTTGAGAGGACAATTTTGTTCATTATGATCATAATTATCACATAATGAGCAAGACGGATAAAACTTATCCAAAGGATCAAAGGAATTGTGATTTTTTATTTGTCCTTGCTCTTTAAGACCATGTAGTTGGTTTGTTTGATAATTCAATCTTGGTGCTTCATTCTTATGAGCCTTGCAATGCTTAGCTTGATGCCCAAAGTTTTTACAATTGTAACAATGCCCAAGAAAAATGGTTTGATACATGTTGTAGTATCAATAGCTTGAACCAACATTCTTCCTTGGAGTTGCTCTTTCTTCAATTCTTGGCTTTGAGATGGGACTTTGCTCCTGACGAGATGAATTTTCTTCTTTTGGATCGCAAGAGAGTACATCAACATAACTTCTGGCATTATTCTTTGTACTTGATGATTCTCCTTTGAAACCAATTCCAGACTTGTCATGTTGAGGTTTTTGAGTATTAAGAATGTTGTCAAGAGCTAGAGAGCTTTGCCAACTCCTTTTAACTTGCTCTAATTCCTTTCATAGATATATTATTTCAGCTTCACGTTTTTCACAAATATCATCCTTCTCTTTTAGCTTAATGTTCAAGAAGTCTTCCCTTCTTTTTGCTTCCTCTCTTTCTATTTTGAGAGAAATTATCTTCTTTTGTAGATTCTCATTTTCTTCAATGGCACTCATCAGCAAACTATCCATGTTTCTTTCATCTTCTAATTCTGAGTCATCATCATTTGTAAATGCCATGAATAATGTTTCTTTGCTTCCAACATAATCACTTTCCTCATCTAATTCATCATCACTTTCTTTGTAATGACGCACATTTCTAGTTGATTTCTTTTTTATGACTACAAATTCATCTTCATCAGACTCATCTTGTTTGGAGAAGAAGTTCTTCTTATTAAACCATTTCTTTTTGTACATAATTCTTTTAGAGTCCTTTTCATCATCACTATCATGTTTATGAGGACATTTTGCAGCATAATGACCTATTCTTCCACAATTGAAACAAATAAGAGGGTACTTACCTTTTAGCTTAGATCCCATTTTTAGTCTTCGTACAAATTGAGCTAAATCGTTTTTAGTGTCAGATTCATCGTTGTTGCAATTCCATCCTTTTCCTTATTTTGTAGATATTGAGGCTTTGAAAGCTGCTTCTTTGAAATTTGGGCTCCCTTTCCTCATCTCATAGGCAATAAGAATTCCATGAAGTTCATCCATATTAAGAGTATCTAGGTCCTTCATTTCTTCTATGGCACTTAATTTGGAGTCAAATCTGTCAGGAAGTGATCTCAGGATTTTTTGAACAATGGTGCTTTCTTCAATATTTTATCCTATTCCTTTAAGAGAGTTAACTACTTCAGCTACTCAGAGGAAGTATGATGAAATATCTTCTTCATCATCCATTTTCAGACTCTCAAATTTTCTTCTATAGGTTTGAAGCTTTTCCTTCTTAACTTTAGAGTCCCCATCATATAGAGAAACCAACTTATTCCATACTTCTTTGGCTGAGTCACAATCCATGACTTTCGTAAATTCGGAATCGGTAATTCCACTAGTGATGGAATTTAAAGCTTTGGCATTAGCAATGTAGGCTCTTCTTTCATCTTGATCAGTTGGAAGACTAGCGGGAGCTTTGTACCCATCCAAAACAGAGTGCCATACTTCAGGACCAAGAGACATTAGATAGTAGGACATCCTCTTTTTCCAAAAACTAAAGTTTGTTCCATCAAAGATAGGCAATTTCCCTGTTGCTTCCATGTTCTTCATTGTGCCTAAGAATCCTTGTTCCATCTGTTAGGCTAATAATGAAGAAGTTGGCTCTGATACTAATTGTTGGAAACACTGAGAGGGGGGTGAATCAGTATTTCTTTCCAATTTTTAATTAATGCTAGTAAGATTCTTCACAATTAAAGACAGAGAGGTGTATAATGATAATATTAAGGATTAATATTAATTTCAATTTCCTTTCTAATAATAGTATACAATAGATGAGTGAGGGCACCAACCCTTTTAATGAAACAGGCACCAACATGTTTCCATGCACCAACTTGGACTTTGATGAGGCTCCAACCTCTTGGGCTTCGACCCTATCTTCTCAAGGCACCAACCTTGTGTTTAGGAGCTCCTACTCCAAGGAAACCAATCCCTTAGTCACTTTTAATAGAAGATGTGTGATATAATTACTTGACTGTCATCTACAAAATATTCTTCATTGTTCAATATTTCTTGATTTTGACTTCACTATATCTTCATTGTACTTGTCCACCTTTTAACTTCGCTACTAATGCTACACTGCTCACTGATTTTCATTCACTGTTCTCAAATCTTCATGCTCAGGATGTTTGTCTGAGTTCCTTTTGTTACACAACATTTTGTGACCGTCCCTACAATCCTTCATCCCATACATTGGAGGACTATTCCCATGACCTGTGAAAAATAAAATGTCCTGAAAACACCTTGATGGCATCCTTCTGCATAAGGGCAAGAATTCTCCTCAAGAACATTTGCTCTGAAAAACTCTAAAAATAGATGTTTTGGCCTTGGCGCGAGTATCCAGTTCATCACTCGTGCCGATCTGGAAAATTTACACTAGGCCCACGCCACTTGGCGCTCTTTCCTTGTGTCTCACCCGCGCCAAGCCTATTTGGGAATTTTTTTTTAAAATAAATGGTAGAAGTTTGGTTCTAACAACTTCAGAATGAATCATCAGAAATAAGTTGGGTTGTTTGACTCTAGATCTCCTTGTTTAGGAAATGGTTTTCCACCTCTCATGGAACCTTCCTATGAGATAGGACTCTATCCCATGATTATAGGGATCCCAACTTCCCTTCCTCCCTCTATAAAAGCCTTCCCTCTCCATTTTCAAGCTAGCTGAACAGTATGGCCAAGGGCTGAAGATAAGCCCAAGAGCTGAGCTTTTGGGAAGGAAATTATAGTTGAGTGACAATCAAGAGCAGACCTAAGGAGAACCCTATGAGAGAGAGAGTTTTTTCAAATCCCTGACGAGCTTTGTGAGACACATCACGTTGGAATCCTGTCGAAGGAAGATCACGATGTCAGAGCACCAGTTTTAATCATTCTCTCGTATCTTAATATACATGACTCTTCTATTGGTTCCATGATTGTGTTTGTCCATTATATAATGCAATTTCATTCGTTCTTCTCTCACTGATCGATAGTTATATAGTGTGAAATATTACGTGGCATGTTGTCTCTCTTCTTTGCATGTGTACAGGTATCTGGATGCAACAAGCTCACGGATGTGACCTATCCAGCTAGGAACGGAAGCACCACTTCTTCTTCGACAACAATAGTGAAGGAATCACGGTAAGCGATCTATCGCGATTCTATCTCTTGTAACTAGGAATCAATAGCTTTGCATGTTTCGATTGTTGCTAGACCCACTCTAGGGCTAGTGGGATCGCCTCTATCCGCAGAGGGGATTTACCTCCACAACAATTTGGCGACTCCGCTAGGGATCAGTGGGAGTTGTTCCTTTCTCCATTTGGTTGTTTTTTGGCTTTTTGTTTGATTAGTCTGCTTTTCTAGTTCACCTTCCTTGGTGTTAAAACCCTGTGCAGCCCCCAGAAGACTAGATCTAGCCTCTGTTTGTTCATTTTCACAATTTTCTAGGGTAAAATTGATTGGCGCGGTTATCCCTCTGACAGTCCCACCCAAGGGCGCTAGTTGCTAGTTAGGCACCCGCGCCATCCCTTGTTTGGCACAGATTACAGCCAGACAGGCATGCCAACCCTGGTAGGTTTTAGGGTTTGCCTGTTTTTGGAATTTCTGAGCTTGAGCCTTGGTCCTGGTTTATTTTTTCTGATTTTTTGAGTGCTTTGAAGTCATTTGACTGTATTTAGCCCTTGTCCTCCGGTTGCTTTCTCTTTTCTGTCAGTTTTTCATTTTAGCCCTAGGTCTTTTAGGTGCTTCAGTGTGTTGAGCCTCCTGTGGGAGTTTTGGGTCTTTGCTTTCCCGATCAACTTTGTTTCTGCTTCTTTGCATTCATCTTGCTGAATCCAATTGAGTCATTGCAT
Organism: Pinus albicaulis; assembly: GCA_034641835.2. NCBI lineage: Eukaryota > Viridiplantae > Streptophyta > Pinopsida > Pinales > Pinaceae > Pinus > Pinus albicaulis. The sequence goes on from CM076581.1 coordinate 1,676,699,416, forward strand.
TTATTGAGTGATTGTCCTCTCTTTCGTTCAGTTTTGCTTTGTGTTGCTCCAAGCCCAGATCACACGGCTTGTTTGAGTCTCTTTCGAGATTCTTCTTCACTTTGAGGGATTTCGTCATCAGTTTGAGTCTTGATTGTGCTTGTTTGAGTTGAGTGAACTTGTTTTGTTTCAGCTCTCTTTTTATCACTCCCAAATTGATGTTTTCACTAGTTTTTCATTTATTTAGTGCATTCGCTCTAATATATTGAAAAATACAAAAAAATATCTTTTGTATTTTTGATGGCATAGTGAAAATTGAAAACTCTTTCGCATTACTAGTGTTGTATAAGTCTAGAGAAAATTTTTCCAGTTTCATTAGCTTGAAGTGAAATCGGTAGTAGATTTTTTTGTGTGTTCATTTCGCTATCATTTGAAAGCTCTCAACTCTCCCGTAGATAGCTCTTCATTGAAAGAAATGATATTTTTTGGCATGTAGTTTGCATCTAGAGGTTTTATGAGATCCAACATTCGATAGGTCCTTGAAATCGAAACGTAAAATGAAGATCAACTTTAAAATTTACTGAATTAACCTAAGGCAACATTGAAACTTAACGGAATATCTAGTAGTCTGAGGTAGAGACGTTTTCCAATGTCTTTAAGCCTAGTAGCTATCGCTCGCCATCTGGCTACAGACAACGCTAGTACGGACTTGTGCTCCTCGTACCGTCGTGTATATAAAGGGAGACCCCATTAGGTCGCAAATTCTTTATCCATAGGAAGCCGAGTCTGCCACATTTTACCCGTGATACACCAGACATAGGATTCAGGGAAATTACCTGCATGTACGTTAAGTCCTTGGTTGATTTCTCTTTCATTTTTACCAAGGTGTATATGGCAGTTCATGGATATCTAGTACACCCATTTACCTAGATTACTAGAGCAGTCACTTTGATCTTTACTGACTCTTTTAACTGAAAAGATCATCGATCTCTTGTCCTTTCAAGCTCGGGTCCAACCTGAAAGAGATAGAGTCACCTTTTGCCTGTTTCTCAACTCTTAAAATATGAAAAGAAGAGTCTGGTTTCAGTTTCTTAAAAATTAATCGCCCACAAAATATTCTTGGTTATAATTTTTTTCCTTAGTGTTTTATTTCAAGGTCGTTTCTGATGGCAACTTTTCCAGAGTTTTCCAATCAAGGAGTCCCCTCTGAAGGGATTCCTAGTCCTTTTCTTGCTTTAGGAAATATTGGTGCTCCTTATATGGCCACGTTATCCCTCCCTGGGTTAACTGTTGGGTTACCTGTTTGGTTGTTTTCAACCTCTGTAGTCTCAAGTGTTCCGGCTACCGTACCATCCACTCCTCCGCCTGAGCAATGCCGTGTTGATTCGAAGGTGGACCTCTCCCCTTATTTTCCTATTTCTTCGTCCTCATCTTCTACTTCGCCTGGTGAAAGTTTGGATTCTAGTACCCAGGTGGCTAAGAAGAAGAAGAAGAATACTAAGAAGAAGAAGTCAGATAAGCGAGAGGCTAATTCTGTAGCTGTTGCTTCTAAAACACCTGCTCTCGATGAACCTTCCAACCCTCTGCGGAAAGTTAAGTTCCCTTGCATGTTGTGCCAGGGAAACCATCTTCTTCAAGATTTCCCTGGCATTCCCAAGGTGCTCGAAGTATGGTCCAACGGTCGTCCACCGTTGCCTTTGGCTTCTGGGAGTTAGGTTGGGGGAATGTCTTCAGCTAGTGCTGGTAAAGCTCCTAAGATTCAGGGTAAGCTCACCAATCCCTGTAAGTTGTGTGAAGGGCATCATGCCATTCACCTTTGTATGTATATGGATGAAGCCAAGAGAGTTTTGGACAACTTGACTGTTTCTGCACCGTGCCTTCCGACTAGTTACAAACAGCTTTCTTTGAGTCCTTCACCAGTTGATTCAAAAATCAGTCAAGAGTCATCCTTGCTTGATCCCGCTCCCCCAGAAATTCACCATCATGAATCCATCCCTGACCAACCATTGGTCGTGGGATCGGTTGAGCTTGCCCCGTCTGCGGTGCACCAGGTCTTTTCCATTGAGAGTGGATCTCACATCCCTCATGTTCTTCTTGTTTCTTCAGATTCCTCGAACTTGGAGAAAGATTCTCCCATCCCTGTACCTCTGGAAGCTGCTCCTCCGCCTCCCATGATGGAGGTCCTCTGAGGATACTCCTTCTGCCTCCATGATGGAGGTGGCAGAGGATGCTCCTTCTTCTCCCATAACACCAGGGGAAGACCATCTTGGTTCGATGGTAGCCCCTCCAAGTAGTTTGGTCGCTTCCTTTGATTGGGGTCGATTCGCAGGTTATCGCCTTCCTTCTTATGTGCCCTTTGAGATAACGGTACAGGCCTCCCATCTGGTCGTACCCAGCACCAGTATAGATGAAGGCACGTCTGTTAGTATTTTATCCTCAACTACTTGGCAAGCTTTCGGTTCACCGCCGCTTGTGCCTGTTACGCAGAATCTGTTGGCATTTAACAGAGGAACTAGTCAACCGTTAGGGATCCTTCCAAAGTTGCCTATTACTTTGGAAGGGAAAACTATCCATATGGACGTGATGGTTGTTCCTAGCCCCTTGGACTTTAATTTACTCTTGGGCCGCGATTATACTTATGCCATGGGGGTGCTAGTCTCCTCCCTCTTTCATGTGATGTATTTTCCGCACCAAGGTCGGATCATGACCATCGATCAACTTGTGTTCTTTGGTCCTAATATGGCAGCTAGCCCACCATCATCCCTACCGGATCTTTATCCGTCGATTGTGTCATTCCCGCCGCATGTCAATTATGTGGCTACCTATCCTGTGCCCATATTCAGTGATAGTGTTGTTGTACATTGTGTGCTGGGGGCATTGGGTCCAGACTTCCAAGATGTTTTCCTTCCATCGGACGGGCAACCCTTGGAAGCTATGACTTCTTATTCATTATGATGAGGTTTGTCGGAGCATGGTTCATCTGCTTGTGTCAAGCTCCTTAAAAAATGAAACAAAGTCTTCGGAGCAAGGTTCATTTTCTTATGTCAAGCTCCTTAAACCATGAAACAAGGTCCGTTGGAGCATGGTTCGTCTGCTTGTGTCAAGCTCCCTAAAAATGAAACAAGGTCATTCCGAGGACGGTTCGTTTACTATGTCAACCTCGTTAAAAAATGAACTCGGATTTGAGGATGGTTCGTTTTCTATGTCAACCTCGTTAAAAAATGAATTAGCTCACAAGGATGGTTCTTTTAATGTGTCAACCTCGTTAAAACAATGAAACACGTTCCCTGTTCAATTTGAGTCTTTGATTAGATATCGTCAAATCCCATTCGAGTCTTTCACTTGAACTCATAATTTGAACCTTCACTCCATCTGCCTTTCATATGGACTGAATCTTAGGGAGCATGTACCTCGAATTGAGTCACCATGCTTGGGGCATGCTTACTTTTTCAAGCATAGTTTGTTTTCATTTCAAGCTTGTGTAAAAATGAAACCTACTTCAAGCAGAGTTTCCTGATTTCAAGCTTGTGTAAAAATGAAACCATTCTTATTTTACCTCTCGTGATTTCCATTTTATCAGCCTGTTTTTCCATATGAGCCTTGGTTCTATCATTCCATCATCCCCATCTTCTTTGTCGATCATACGCCTTCACTTGATTGTTTTACCCATTCTTGAGGAACCACTGCAATGAGTGGTCTTGTTAGCCAGCCTCTTGACCTTTACTTGTTCTGAGAAGTTCCACCATCACCAGAACCAGTTGCCACCCTTTATACCACTTGTTCCTCTAGGAGGAGTCAAATTTCAGCTCTTTTCTGAGTCTCTAAAACTGAAAAATATTGCCGAGATTCTTGTCGTTTTGCGCTCGTTAAATTGGCTGCGAAATGACATCTACCCAGTATACATTTACCCCTTTTTCGGGTTGGGATAGATTATTTACAAAAAATGAATACCCTAGCCTATCGCAACTAGGAGGTTCTCTCAGACATAGTTTTCTACCTTTTCGGATCTGTGGGACTACCTACAAAAATGGACTGCTGGATTTTTATTTTCCGCTGTATTTTTAAACTCTCTAAACATGAAAAGACGTCGAGTTCTTCCTTTGTCATACTCGTTAAAAACTGATGAAATCGGACTTCATCGTAATGATGTTACTCGAGTTCCTCCTTCTTAGGGCTCGTTAAATGTACTAGGTTGGATTTGTCAGAAGGACAAACTTACATCGCAAGCATATGCTATCCCCTTCAAGCTTGTTTTAAAAAATAATTGGGGTACTAGCCAGAAATGGTGGGGGAAAATGGAACCAATATTATAGTCATGTTGGCAGTATGTCGCTCTTGAACATGGCACTTGTATGCATTCGTGTCAGGTTGGGGACATCTCATCTCATTATCTGCTTGCCTTCATGGGTTTGGGTAATCTCTTTTGATCGCTCATATTCTCTTTGCCACGTCGCCATGACCTTAGATCCCTTGATGTCAAATACTACCAAATCCAGTGTCGTGCCGCCGATATGTTTAAGAGAAGTTGGCCTCTTCAGTTTTCAACCTCCCTGTGATGCTCTGTTGGTCTTGATTCACAAATATCATGTTCCTCTGTCTCGTGTCGATGATGTGGGAAACATTATGGCCCACCTTCGATCAAGGTCACTTCCTGTCGATTTCAGCTCATTATCCAGGAATTTAATCTAGAGAATCCCTTCAGGTACCTTGGAGCCTACATGCCTCAATGGTAGGTTCTTCGCATTCAACGTAAGGTTTTCATTATTGGCCTTCGATCGAATGATTCTACGAGTGTTCGTCACCAGATCACTATTCACATTCCGTGGATTGTACCTCTTGTACCTTGAGAGCCATTTTCATTATTGGTGGTTTCTCTCACGTCTGTTAACAGTCTTCATCATTAGCTGGTAATCAGACGATGTTCTTGCATGTTCGACTTCAACTCACTTATTCGCATGCTCGAACTTGTACTTTGTTTGGTTCGAGACGGAGCGCAAGACCCTGGATCTCGTCTGATGAAATCTAGGCTGTGGGTTCTTTGTGGATTATTACGACTTATTACATGACTCTTTAGATTGGATGGCTGCGACCATACCTGAGTCTACTTATTGATCCTTATTTTTCTGGATGGTTGCCTTGGATCTCATTTTGTACACTTTATTATGGATGGCTGCTTCCATACCTCATATCATGTATCAGAGATATCAGATGTATTTTTACTCGTAGGTCTTCTGACGGTAGTGTTTTCAGTTGAACGTGTTCTCATAAATCATTTCACCCTTCCCTCTCTCTCGGACCTCATGCTTTAGGGGTCATATGTTACACATCATTTTGTCACCATCCCTACAATCCCTCATCCCGTACATTGGAGGACTATTACCGTGACCTGTGAATAGTAAAATGTCCTGAAAACACCTTGATGGCATCCTTCTGCATAAGGGAAAGAATTCTCCTCAAGAACATTTCCTCTGAAAAACTCTAAAAACAGATGTTTTGGCCTTGGCGCGAGTATCCAGTTCATCACTCGCGACAACCTGGAAAAGTTACACTAGGCCCGCGCCACTTGGTGCTCTGTCCCTGTGTCTCACCCGCGCCAAGCCTATTTGGGAATGTTTTTTAAAAATAAATGGAGGAAGTTTGGTTCTAACAACTTCAGAATGAATCATCAAAAATAATTTGGGTTGTTTGACTCTGGATCTCCTTGTTTAGGAAATGGTTTTCCACCTCTCATGGAACCTTCCTATGAGATAGGACTCTATCCCATGATTATAGGGATCCCAACTTCCCTTCCTCCCTCTATAAAAACCTTCCCTCTCCATTTTCAAGCTAGCTGAACAGTATGGCCAAGGGATGAAGATAAGCCCAAGAGCTGAAATTTTGGGAAGGAAATTATAGTTGAGTGACAATCAAGAACAGAGTTAAGGAGAACCATGTGAGAGAGAGAGTTTTGTCAAATCTCTGACGAGCTTTGTGAGACACGTCTCGCTGGAATCCTGTTGAAGGAAAATCACGACTTCAGAGCACCAGTTGTAATCGTTCTCTCATATCTTAATATACATGACTCTGCTATTGGTTCCATGATTGTGTTTGTCCATTATATAATGCAATTTTGTTTGTTCCTCTCTGACTGATTGATAGTTATAAAGTGTGAAATATTACATTGCATGTTGTCTCTCTTCTTTGCATGTGTACAGGTATCTGGATGCAGCAAGCTCACGGATCGTGACCTATCCATATAGGAATGGAAGAGCCACTTCTTCTTCAACAACAACAGTGAAGGAATCACGGTAAGCGATCTATCGTGATTCTATCTCTTGTAAATAGGATTCAATAGCTTTGCGTGTTTCTATTGTTTCTAGACCCACTCTAGGGCTAGTGGAATCGACTCTATCTGCAGAGGGGATTTACCTCCACAACACCCTTAGAATCCGAGCTTCATAAAACTGTTATATGTCCTAGCTCCATAATCAAATGTTTACTTTACGGGTGATTTTCACTACAGGACTGTCCTCAAGTTAACACAAGGGTCCTTCCAACACTGCTTTTATCCAACACTGTTCAAGAAATTTTACTGCTTCTTTACCAATCACTTTTAATGTTCTTGTTTATCAACGTTCACTATTCATCATAGGACTATGAAAATATGATATTACAATTCTGAGTTCCTCACAAGTCCGAGTTGTAGTAGTTTTGTCCAACACCCTTACCTCTTATCACTGGTCAAGGAAATAGACCTCAGAATCGAGAGTTATAACCTTTAGTTACAGATCTTAAGCAAAAGATCATAGGTCCGAAACAGTAATAGATCACAGGTCCGAAACTAGTAATAGATCACAAGTCCGAGTCTCTTTTATATATAGATTTCACGAGATGTGAACTTCATCTCTTGATGACCAAAATTTTGTGTGTGCTAGATGACCGAAAATCTATGTTTGATAACCTAAAATATGGGCTGAAGAAATGAGTTACGGATTGTATATATATACAACATTCTTTGTAAAAACAAACGAAAAGACACGTCCCTATTTGGAGGCCGACTAGTGTCCCTGAGCATAGGTCGGCTCAATATCATAAATATAATTTTTTAACTTGAAGATTCGATATCTCAAAAACTACTAGGAGTTTTGGGACAAATAAGGGCTCATTGGAAAGGAAAAATTATGCTCTAAAAGATGGTATAAGAGTCAATTTGGAAGGATGCCTCTAAGGAGGTAAAAACAATTTTTCTTTGTGATTGTCCTTAATTTTTTTTTGGTGCAGAAAATGCATAGGACAGAATGCCTTCTCCATTGCTTGGCTTCTCCTTCATTTGTCTTCTCCATTGTTTGGCTTATAAATCATGGGGTCATAGCGTCATCATGTAGGACGTCTATGTCATCATGATAGTACCCAGCAAGTGCAGTAATATGTCACAGTGAAGCATCATTAGGAGAACTTCAAATGATATCTTTCATGTTATCATTAAGTCTTTCAACCTTCATCAACCTGTTGCCATCAATGACAACTTGGATTAACACATGGGCAACAGTACAGAAAGCAACAACACAGTGGATGGATGGAAGCAGGCCAAGCATCAGCAGCGTAGATACCAATGACAGAGATCAGGGTGATGCTTCAGTGGTGAAGTGTTGCTAGAGAAAATTCCTCGCTAAGAGGGAGTGTTGACATTTTGGGGCATCAGATGTGCTCTAGCTCCAAAATTTTGTGGAGGGGCTAGAACACATGAGATCTCCAAGTCCCAGAAATCGTTTGGAGAAATTCCACCCGGTGTAAAATTTATTCAAATAATTAATTTTTTTAATGGGGACCCTAAGTCTAACTTAGGGTGAGAATGTTCTAAGTGGCATGGATCAAGATTTCTCTAATCTTAGTCATTCATTAATTATTAGATCATGGTCATTGATTTCTCAATGAGAAAAGTACTAAAGGAAGGCTTGGGTTCAATTGGAGAACACACACAGAGTCTAAGAGATCGAATTCTTCTAGTAGAGCAATGCTCGGACGAAGATCAAATCTGAGTCATTCAGAGAAGCAGTGAGGGTCAGATGCAATGATTGGTTGGAGGACCAAGAGTACAAAGCAAAGCAAGGGCAGCAGGGATGCAAAGGAGGCATCGCAGTCATCGAAGAGTGTGATGCAGGCCCTAGAGAGGGTGACGCGGGCCGATGTAGAACTCACACATAGGCAGCACAGACCCTCCGAGGGACAGTCCAAAACTATCTAGAGATCGTGGTTTCTAAGTTGGCAGTGCTGAAACCAAATTCTAGGAGGAGCTGATCAGCGTAGAGGAAGCGTGATGCAATCCTTCAGCCAGGGCCACGCTAGCTTACGCAGTGGCAGTGTAGAGACTTCGCAGACCTAGCTAGGGTTTCACAAGTGACCAATCTGGATCAGCTGGGACTTGCAAAGTGAGTTAAAACTCACGTTTATCACTGATTTACAAGGTTTTTTTTTGTTGGGTGAGTTGGATTATGGCACCCTAGATGTACTCAGAACTGTTGCTTAATAATAAAAACCCTCAAAACCATTGCACCAGTTTTTCCCACATTAGGTTTTTCTGGGGACATTTGTCCGAAAAATCATGTGTGTCCTTTATCATATGTGCACTATTTTTCAGTAAATGATCTGTAAATGTGTAGGCTTCTAATTGTGTTTACTTTGATATTTTCTGAAAATAACTTGTATAATTAAATCACAAGTAGGAGAAGTAAATCAAGATATTGCAGTAGTGTTTCTATAATTTTGTATTCAGAAATTTTCACACGAGATGAGCTCGGTGATCATTTATCTCTAGCTCTTTGAGGTGATCATGGAACATAAAACTCAATGCTAAGGTTGAATCCTTGAATAATAGACCTAGAAATGTCACGATGAGGGATTATACAAGTTATAAACATTTACCATAGTGAGTGAACATTGTTTCCCCATTCATCAGTTCGTGCAAATTTCCACATCACTGCAGCATCGACGAAAAGAATTAGGGTTTCAAAAACCCTACTCATTCTTCTCATAATTACTATGTTGTTAATATGAATATATTTCTCATCAAAAATCACATATTTATGTACATATCAATTGGACACATAATAGGCAATGGGCATGAGAGAAGCGTGAGGAAGATCAAAAGTCATGAGGGTAGCTGAAAATTCACATGAGGAGTTCAAGGTCACAGTAGGTGAAAATTCACCTCATATTTATAAATGTGCCCTCGTGCCTCATCAAAAAAGGTACTTTTAGCACTTGAGTTGATGCTAGGACTAGATAGTTGATTTTTTCTTGAGATCTAGATGCACTCAACTCTTGGTAACTAGTAAAGGGAGTTGTAGTGAGGCTAGGGTTTTGCATCAGGCAATGGTATGAGTATCCCATGTCTCATTGTTGGGTTTTGACTAGTTTCAAGTTATGTACTTGAAATTTCAACTGCATTAATAAGATCTCTCTTTATTCATCACTTATTCCCATGCTTACTCATGGTGATTGTATTGGTTGTCTGATATTTCACTATATCTTGTATGTGTGATTTCATATACGCAATATGTTATGGATTGATTCATAATGGTTACATGTATTTTCATATTTCAAATTTGTGTTTGTCTTTTTTTTGCCATGTTGGTGATCTATTGTAAACCGCTTTGCAATTAACTTCTGGCATGTTCTTGTTCATATATGCCTGATTGGTTTTTGGCTTACCGATCCCTCTCATGGTATACCCCTTCTTATTGTTGCTGAGACTTGTTTATATCTCTGTCTGTATGTTTTCAATATTGGGTTGATTTTTTTTCACTGTCTGGGCATTTCACTCTTGTCACCACTTTGACACCTTCTCATCTGATAGTCAAGGGAGGAAACATTCATGGTGGTAGTCAGGCCCACATACCGGATGGGGCTCCTATCCCAAATGTTGTGAGGTCTAATTGGGACTCCACACCGGGAGACCCCTTGTTGTTTGTGGTACATTCTAGCACGTCAACAAAATTTGTGCTAGAAGGAGGGCCAGATGACAAACTAAGCCCTTAGAGCCTGCATTTTAGTCTCATATCTATATATGGCTCATCCCCAAATTGTTCTCCCGAGGTGTTTATTGAATTTATCTATTTTTCATGGCTTAATACCCAATGAGCGTCTCTATCACTTGTCTTAGTTAAAGTTTGCAACAAGAAACAATGAAATTTGAATCCAGAAACAACATCCTTGATCCTAGTGAAAATTAAGCACCTAGTAACACTAGGTGGGGCCCACACAGGCTAATTTTAGGTGCATGTCTATTTTTAGAATGGTGAGAAAATTCTATTTATAGCGGAAGTCTATTTATAGATGGTTGAGAAAATTATATTTATGGATGGGGTTCTATTTTTGGAATGCATGTGTGAAGTTTGTTCATAGATCGCATGTCTAAAAATAGAATGCATGTGGATTATTATTATCTCTTAATAATAATTAGACAATAAATACTAATCTATTCTCTTGAAGCACTTGATTTCAGTTAACTGATGTGGAAAACTAGTTGACTGAAGGAATTTAGAGTTCTAAGTTTGGTTGGTGGGACATGCAGGTGGACTTAGTTGTAACTGAGTGATTCGAAGTTGTAACAGAGTTGGATGTGTAGTTATGTGAGTTGTAAAGTAGTTTAACTCAGTTAAGTGAGTTAAACTCAGTTTTGCTAGTTGTGACTAGTTGTAACTAAAGATACACTAGTGAGAGATCAGTGAATTAAATATTAAAGTAATTCACATGGAGTGATCTCACATGCAACTGAAGATTTACTATTGTTAACTACATGCATGTCAGATCTAGTGGAGACCTAGTTGAGAGATAGGTGAAAGGGACAGTTTGACTATTAGTTGTGACATTAGTAGGTGCACATTTGTAACCAAACACACATTGGATATTCCTATGAGTATTGCACAGTCAAGGAAAGATAGAATTAATCATTCATAGGTTCTTGACCATTAGGGATTTTGCAGTGGAGGCAGGTTGTCAGGAGGCAATAAATTGGCGCATGTATTTGCCAATTTTTGTATGCCCGTGTGAGACGATTGTATATTGTAATGAGATCTATTGGATTGGATTTTTGTATGATATTGTTTCATGATCCATGATATATACATAATATATGATAGTGGGGTTTTTAGCTTTATGCTTTCCCAGTAAAAACATCTGTGTTATGTGTGATTGATCTTTCTTCACGTGTTTGCAATTGGCGATTAAACTTCCCCAAAGATTTGCAGAAGCGATTTTGTATTTAACAGTAGCACATTGTTAGATTAGGAGAATCCAGGAAATACATAATTGCATTAAAATTTATACATGGTATTAGAATAAAGAGGATTTCAATATTGAAGCAGTAGCTGATTTTGTTGGTGGAAACAATTCGAATTTTCTACAAGAATTTCTTGGTGTGGCAATTAAGAAAACATCGAAATGGCTTTCAACGACTTGCGACTTGTGTATGCACTCGAGGGCAGCTCAAACAACATAGCTCGGAAGGACATGATGGAGGCGATGCTTGAAGATAATGGCTTGAAGGAATTCATCGACAATGATGTTCCTAAGCCCACTTCGACGGATGTTGCATTACTTGATGCATGGCAAAAGAAAGTAGCAAGGGTGAGGAGGATTCTGTTTTAAGGTGTACGAGACCACATTGTCTCAAGCCTTCATGGGAAAGCCACTCCATATGCTATGTGGAAGGCTTTGACGGATCTTTTCCAAAGCAGCAACAACCATAGGAAATTGGCGATGAAGGATAAACTCAGGAAGATCAAGATGGAAAAGAACGACACTATTCCGCTATACTTAACAAAGTTTGTCCAATGCAGGGATGAGCTTGGGAGTGTAGTATTAAGTTTTGTTGATGATGATTTGGTGAGTTTGTATCTCTTGGGACTTCCTAAGGGTTGGCACAGTTATGAAGACTTTGTCAACAGATGGCAAAAACTGTTGTATTGGGAACGAATGTGGTCATATCTAATGTAGGAGGAGTTCAGGCAGAACACCGGAGATGGCTCTTCATCAAAGCATGATGATGAAGAGGATTTTGCTTTGGCTACCAAGGCGAAGAAGGGGAAGGGGAATAAATTCCATTCTAAATCTGAGGCCGGTGAAGATGGGAAGGAGCACAACATGTCCAAAGTGAAGTGTTTTCATTGTCACGAATATGGACATATTTCCACAAATTGTCCACAAAATAAGAAGAACAAGATGGATGTTGGAGCTGCAGCTGGTGAGGCCCTTGCCTCGCAATTTGAGCTTCACTTCTCATTGATCGCATGCATGGTGTCTAGTGCATTGGGATTGGGGTGGTACTTTGATAGTGGTGCTTCCTTTCACATGACTGGAGATAAGAAACTTCTCAGTGACTTGGTGGGGAAATATCTCCAGATGCATATTGAGTTGGGCAACGATTGACGATACAGTGCGACTGGAATTGGTACCGTTACCTTTCAGAGGGCCTCTGGTAAACTCTTTCATTTAAAATATTTTATGCATGTTCCAGGTTTGAAGAAAAATTTAGTCTTAGTCGCTATGTTAGAGGATAGAGGCTATGATGTTGTCTTTAGTGAAGGAAAATTTTTCCTGCGACACACAGCAACAGGGCAAGACAAGAAGGTTGGGATTCGAGTTATGAATCTATATAGACTTGATGTATATGGGATTTCTACTAAGATTCCTACTGTTGGGAAGTGTGAGAAAGCCATGTAATTTATGCTTGAGAGGGAGCAGGATTTGCATACAGGTAAGAGTGAACCTCGGGATGTGGAGCAGCCACAAGATGGGGATCATGGAGTGGGAGCAACCACTCATGCAGAGAAATTTCGTGCTAGTTGGGCAGAGGGAGTGCATGCAACTATACCACTAGGTGAGAGGTGGGGCGACATGCATGAGTAATCCCATGAAGGAATTTCTGGGTAGGATTCATTGAGATGGTGTGGATCTCATGAATTGAACCTGGCTACAAGGAGCCCACAGTACAAAAATAGCAGGATCAGTTGGATTAATGCAGCCAGATGTCATGAGGACATGAAATCAAAGTGACAGTGTCATATACTGGAGCGCGGATCAGAGTTGACAGCAAGTGTTGAGTGCATGGATGCAGAGGTCAGTAACAAAGTGGTTCTTGAAGACATGTGTAGTTGGTACCAGCATAAGTTAGAAGAATTTGATGACAGGTGCATTATATTGATTCATTTGTTTGGAGGTTATTCAGTTTCGGAAGTGTTGCATGCAAGTGTTTCATGTGCGAGAAACACTAGAGAAGTGTTGCATACTAGAGTTGCAGGGCGCATGGATGGAGCTGTAGGGTGCATGGAAAAGTTGCAGGGCGAATACATCAAATTGCATGTCGCATGAAAAGACATTCATTTCTTGTTGAGAGGGAGCGTTGAAGTTTGCAACAAGAAACAATGAAATTGGCATCCGGAAAAAACATCCTTGATCCTAGTGAAAATTAAGCACCTACACTAGGTGGGGCCCACACAGGCTATTTTTAGGTGTATGTCTATTTTTAGAATGGTGAGAAAATTCTATTTATAGCGGGAGTCTATTTATAGAAGGCTGAGAAACTTATATTTATGGACGGGGTTCTATTTTTGGAATGCATGTGTGAAGTTTGTTCGTAGATCGCATGTCTAAAAATAGAATGCATGTCGATTATTATTTTCTCTTAATAATAATTAGACAACAAATAATAATCTATTCCCTTGAAGCACTTGATTTCAATTAACTGATGTGGCAAACTAGTTGACTGAAGGAATTTAGAGTTCTAAGGTTGGTTGGTGGGACATGTAGGTGGAATTAGTTGTAACTGAGTGATTTGAAGCTGTAACAAAGTTGGAAGTGTAGTTATGTGAGTTGTAAAGTAGTTTAACTCAGTTAAGTGAGTTAAACTCAGTTGTGCTAGTTGTAACTAGTTGTAACTAAAGATACACTAGTGAGAGATCAGTGAATTAAATATTAAATTAATTCACATGGAGTGATCTCACATGCAATTGAAGATTTACTACTGTTAACTACATGCATGTCAGATCCAGTGGAGACCCAGTTGAGAGATAGGTGAAAGGGATAGTTTGACTATTAGTTGTGACATTAGTGGGTGCACACTTGCAACCAAACACACATTGGAGATGCCTATGAGTATTGCGCAGTCAAGGCAGGCTAGAATTAATCATTTAGAGGTTCTTAACCATCAGGGATTTTGCAGTGGAGGCAGGTTGTCAGGAGGCAGTAAATTGGTGCATGTATTTGCAAATTTTGTATGACAATGTGAGACGATTGTATATTATGCTGAGAGCTCTTGGATTAGAGTTTTGTATGAGATTGTTTCATGGTCCATGATATATACATAATATATTATAGTGGGGTTTTTAGCTTTATGCTTTCTCGGTAAAAACATTTGTGTTATGTATGATTGATCTTTCTTCATGTGTTTGCAATTGGTGATTAAATTTTCGGAAAAATTTGTAGAAGTGATTTTGTATTTAATAATAATATTAGGAGAATCCAAGAAATACATAATTGTATTAAAATTTCTACAAAGTTCGATGGTGAGAATGGAATTTCCATAACTGAGCACCTTTCTGATTTTCTTGAGTTTTGTGAATCTTACGAAATTGATGATGAGGATTTTTCTTATGTGATTTTCTCCCTCACCCTTGAAGTTCACGTTAAGCAATGGTGCCACATGTTGCTAGCAGCTTCCATCCATTCATTTGAGCAAATCATTGGTGAGCTTCAACATGCTTTTCACAGGTATGATTTTCAAGATGTGTTAATAAGGATAAATGAGATCACAATGAAACCTGTAGAATCTCTAGAAGATTTTGCTATTACATTTTCCCATATTTGTTTTGAGTCCCCTGAAAGAGATGTCGATTGGGCATATTTAATTGAACAATTTCAAATGTTGGTTTTTGTTTCTCTACAATGCCTTCAATCTTAAAGAAACCCCAATCCTTATGACTGTCATGATAATATTCAAGTTACTAATTGTCTAGATTCTATCCCTAATATTGTCTTTCCTATCTCTCTGAGTCTTGAACAACTTCAAACCGCCAAGGAGGAAATTACTGTGTGTGACATTTCTCATCCTCTTCTTGATTTGCTACCTAATGAATATTTGGTCATGAATAGTTTAGGTGATGAAAAATGCTTGCAAGGAAATGAACCAACCTCTATCGCCTCTGAATCTCTCATACATATTTTCAAATCAAAACCTGAAGATCAATTTGATTTAACATCTCTTCCTGTTGATGCAACCAATCTTGGGTTCGTTGAACATATGCCTAGATCTAAGCCTGAATCTCATTCACTTGTCGGCAATGACTTAGGTATTTTCCCAGATGAATTTGATTATCCTATAAAACTCACAGACCGTGACGTGCATGCAGATTCATTCCTCTCTCTGGCTAACACTAATTTGAGGGCTGAAATTCTCGGTATGATTGGTATCCCTTCATCTAAATCGTTTCATCCGTTATTCCCTCATTCATTTCATGAGTCTACCGCACCAGTGATTTCTACAAATCATTCATAAATTTCTCCTACTGGTGTTGGTTGCAGTGATGAACATGAGGGTGATGTTTCACAATTGCACTAAAAGAATTATGAATCTCTTATTTCTGATCTTTTCCATCTGTAGTCCTTAACTGGTAAAGAAAGAGACCTTATGTCATTGCAATATCAGGATGTTTCTCTCACTAATTCATCCTCACTTTTAATCCAAGAAGAGCTTAATGTACCAGATACCCAACCTGATCAAATAGGTGGCTTCGAATATTGTAATTTTCCGAAAACGTGTTCACTCACATCTCTAGTGATTGCAATTCATATCTATCTATTTGTTGGAAATATTGAGAGGGGGGGTGAATTAGTATTTCTTTTTAATTGTTAATTTTACCAGTTAGATCAATTATATTAAGAACACAAAATGAACAATGATGGAATAGATACTTTTATTAATTCTTATTTACAATAAGTAAAATACAATAATGATATAGGGCTCCAACCCTAGATGAAGACTCCAATCTTCTAGGCTCCAACCTGTATTGTGCCAAGCACCGACTTGGTCTTTCCAAGGCTCCAAACTTGTCAATTTGAGGCACCAACCTCTAGGGCTCCAACCCTATCTTTGGTACAAGCTCCAACCTGGTTTCTTGAGGACTCCAATCCTCTAGGGCTCCAACCCTATCTTCCAAGGCACCGACCTTGTCTCTATGAGGCTTCGACCTCTTGGGCTCCAACTCTCAACTTCACTTCGTCAAAATAAGTTTGGTTATTCTTCACGGCTCCCAAATTCTTCTTCGACGAGCCCTATCACACTTAGTCTCCATGTCACATCATCAATGACAACCTTTTCTTCTTAGACGATGTCACCACTTCTCTTCATTGTACCCAAACAATTTCTCCAAATTACCTCATGATGACATTAATGATGCATCATGATCTTCAATGTTATTTCCAAGATCACTAAAGGCTTCTCAACAAAATATCTTCAATCTTCTTCAAAATCACTGCTCCTTCAAGAGTACTTCAATATATATGGTTCAAATTGTCTCCAAGATTTTTTAAAAAATATCCCCAAGGAAGCTCGAGTTCTTCAATAATGCTTCATCAGAATGCTTAGAGGGACTAGTTGCAATAGATCCTAGGTATCCATTTTCCAATGGTACTTCAATTAAGCTTCCAAGATCTAGCACAGGTCCTTACATCAATACAAGGGTTGTATTCAAGAACTGGCCTAGAGGATGTCCTCAATATTCTACAAATTCCTTCAACAAGAAATGCTTCAAGGATATGTTGACTATTTGTTGTCTAGAGACTTGTTGTTCAACCAAGGTCTTCAAATGCTACCGCAAAATGTATTCTTCACTATGCTCCAAACATCAACTTTAATGACATTGAAGGTGTATTCAAATATGTCTCAAGACTCCCAAAATACTTTCCTCAAAGCATTGTTACTTCCTTTCTTAAGACTTAAGATATGTATAGCAACCCAAACTTAGCCTAAGTCAATTATTGATTGTCCACCTGAGCTTATCCGAGCCTCTAAAATAGGTGACCAAGACTGTCTTGAAGCTTGAAGCTTCTCCACAAATGAAACTAAGGTGAGGTTTAGTGATGAATGTCTTCAATCCAAGGTGGTTGCCACAATTTTGAATCCTTTGCAAGTTGCAAACAAACTCCCGCAGATAAAACAGGTTTGAGCTGCAATTTTGTTAAGAATATGAGCCTCCACAAGCCTTCCACAGTTGTAAGCTTCAGATCCAAGGCTTAAATACACTTCCCAATAGGATGTAGTGGCCTTCTTCCTATAGCCGCACCACCCTACAACAGTTCTGAAACACCCATAGAACAGTCCACAATTATTGTCACGGGTTCTGGCAAATCCGAGCTTCAAAAGATGGTTTTTCTTAAATTTTGGACCTCACAAATATAATTTTGTCCGCAATTTCTGAAGTGGACTGTCCAGCAAAGAAAAAACAAACTGTATGTATCCTTTTAAAAATATGCCCAAACTGTAATCCTTTTCTTCACCTCGGCCTCCTGTAACTTTTGTGTGTATTCACCAAAATTTTATGGTTGGAATGAGGTGTCTAACGTCATATATATACTGGTTTGACCTCCAATGAAGAGACATGTCTTTTGAGGGAGCATGACAGCCTACACAAGTTGGCTCAAGTCAGTTAGGCAAAAATAATAATTTTTCTAACATATAAACTCAATTTCTCACAATCTAGAAGGCGTTACGAGGCGTATAATAGCTTGTTACAAAGGGAAAAATATCCTCTATAATATGATGTCAATTTCATCCTTGGATGAGGTCATTTTCCCATCAAGAAAATTATTTTTGTGAAATTGTCATTATTATTTTTCATGGCAGCCATTAAGATTTTATTTTTAGGTATTTAATTTTTAGGGCTCCTTCATCATAGACTTAGTCCATTAAGTTTATTAGGATTAGAGCTTCTTCATTACCTTCAAAAATCATCATTATCACGAGTCAAGTCATTTAGGCTTTGGGGCTTCTTCATCAAGAATGATGTCATATAGCAGGAGTTTCATGGTAAGCCTTCTTTTTATCCTAGATCATGCACTATGAGCATCTAGGGCTTTGAGCATCTAGAATTTAATTAATGCACTCATGTACTTAGGGTCAAGTCAAGTAGATAGAGTTTAGGTCTCCTAGGGTTTGCATGAGGTTACGGCAACAATACAAGAATATTTTCCATCTCCAACAATACCATATTTAAATCAATGAAAACCTTGACCAACAGTCTCCCCCTTTGTCATTGATGGAAATATTATTGCCCTTCCAACATTCTCTCCCCCTTTGACATCAATGGCAACAGGGTGCCCAAGTACTCCACCTATCAAGATGCTTCTTTTCATCAATAATAATTCTCCATAAGTATGTTTCTCCCCCTGTCATGGTGCTCTTTCGTTCGACAATGTGGTTCATGATAGCTTCATTTATTCATGTGATGAACCAACTCCCCCTGCCTACATAAACTCCTCTAGCTATTCTTTTTTCTCAAGAAAGAAAGATTACTTCCTTGTGATTAATCAAAAGACATCTTCACAATTTCATGATTTTATTCAATGGATTTACTCCCAAGATACGATATATTAAGATTGTCAATGCATGAATCATCAAGGATTTCGTCAGGAATAGCATTTGCAAGAATGGTTAAGAATCACAAGCTCCCCCTAATAGTATGCATCATCTCCTTTTTGGAAGAGTCTCATCATCAAAACTTGGAATATCATATCTACCAAGTATGTCATCATCAAATCAACATGTGTTGTTGGCTTGAGTGTCTAAGAGACTTTCAGATCCAATTTGCTTCCTTCTCCATACTTGTGTAACTTTCTTCTCTAGCTTGGTTGTCATGGTTTAGGGACCCAAGTCAAGTTACACTCACGTGCCATATGTCCAATGTTATGGAAATTGAAGCACTCCATCTTGTTCATGAATGAGTAATCATGACTTCTTCTTGCAAAATTGCTTTTAGAAGATTAACGGGGACCATTATATTTGTCTTTGTGATATGCCCTACAGTCTTTTGCCATGTGCCCAAATTTTGTACAAGAATAGCAATAACCAATAAATATACTTTGGTACCTGGGAGATGGAGTTTTCCTTGATGTACTTCTAAAGTCTTTTTTCCTTGGGATTCTTTGATGATATTCATTTCCTTTTGTATTATTGACATCATCTGCAAGTCTCCTTGGAGTAGAATTTCTTTCGCTATTGTCTTGATTCTTCTCCTTGCCTTTGCTGGAACTGGGAGGATCGATATTTCTTTCTAGGTTCCTCACATCTTTGTTGTTTGAAGCATTATCATTCTTTCTTGAGGATTCACCTACATAGCCAAGACCTGATTTATCGAGGGGAGACCTTTGATGACTTAGGATGTCATCTAGGGTTTGAGATATTTTCAAGTTCTTATTCAACAATTCAACTTCCTTTTTAAGAAATACAATTTCTCCTTTCAACTTTTCACAATATTTAACTTTCATAACTAGTTGCTTCTTCATTTCTTCCATCATCCTTGTTGCTTCATGTGCTTTGATTTTAAGGGAGATGATATTTGATTTCATTATGAAGATTTCTTCGTTCTCCTTTGCTAGATTTTTCTCCTTTCTTCTTTTATTCTTGTAGCTTCACATGTTTCAGCCTTGAGAAGATTGATGTCTGATTTTAGTTTGAAGATTTCTTCATCCTTTTCTTCCAGTTGAGATTTAAGAGAGGAGACCTCTTCCTTGTATTGACCAATATCTGCTTCAAGATTGTTCAAGCTCTTAAGTCTTTGTTCAAGGTGGCTTGACCAAGTTTCTTCCCTTTTATTTGCCTTATCTAATTGATTTTTCATAGATATGACTTCTTCATGATGCTTTCTTTTGTTTTGATAAAATTCCTCTTTAAGTTTGTCGAGCTCCTCATCTCTTTCTTGTACTTGAAGCTTGACAAAGTCAACTTCCTTCCTTGTCTTGTCTTGGTTACCATCTTGCACTTTCTTCTTAAGTTCCTCATTTTCCTTTTTCAAACTATTAATCTCTTCCATGGAAGCCATAAGTTTATTCAGGAGATCTTCTTCAAAGTCTTCTTTGTTCTCTTCATCTTCTAGGTCTTCTTTAGCCTTCTTGTCATCTCTCTTATCTTCATCTTCCTTGATGGATTCTGGACTTCTTTCTTGTTTCCCATCATATTCTTGACTAGATATCATTTTTAACACTCCTTTTGAGTGAATATCATGAATTTTATCCCATATACCTTTTGTTGACGAACATTTTTCAAAATTGACCTTCACAGAATTTAGCAACCCATTCAAAATTGCCTTCATTGCTCTTGTATTTTACTCCTTGGATTCATCATCCATCGTTTCATTAGTGATCACTGATTTCCAAACATTAATTCCTTTAGTCTTCAAGAAATTCCTCATTCTTTCCTCCCATATATCAAAATTTTTATTTAACAATGGAGCCTTCGCAAATTGATTGACTTCAATTTCGAAGGTTGAGGAAGACACATCTTTAGGAGGAATGGAGACTTTATTCCTTGGCTTTTCCATTTGTTTTCTAATGATCAACCTTCAAGGTGTTAAGATTTGAGTGAACGTACTAGCTCTGATACCAATTTTTAGAAATACTGAGAGGGGGGGTGAATCTGTAATTCTTTTCAATTGTTAATTTTACCAGTTAGATCAATTATATTAAGAACACAAAACGAACAATGATGGAATGGATAATTTTATTAATTTCTTCTTTACAATAAGTAAAATAAAATAATGATATAGGGCTCCAAACCTAGATGAAGACTCCAATATTCCAGGCTCCAACCTATATTGTGCCAAGCACCGACTTGGTCTTTCCAAGGCTCCAACCTTGTCAATTTGAGGCACCAACCTCTAGGGCTCCAACCCTATCTTTGGTACAAGCTCTGACCTGGTTCCTTGAGGACTTCAATCCTCTAGGGCTCCGACCCTATCTTCCAAGGCATCGACCTTGTCTCTATGAGGTTCCAATCTCTTGGGCTCCAACCCTCAACTTCACTTCGTCAAAATAAGTTTAGTTATTCTTCACGGCTCCCAAAGTATTCTTCAGCGAGCCCTATCTCACTTAGTCTCCACATCACATCATCAATGACAACCTTTTCTTCTTAGAAGGTGTCACCACTGCTCTTCATCGTACCCAAACAATTTCTCCAAATTACCTCATGATGACATCAACGATGCATCATGATCTTCAATGTTATTTCCAAGATCACTAAAGGCTTCTCAACAAAATATCTTCAATCTTCTTCAAAATCACTGCTCCTTCAAGAGTACTTCAATATATATGGTTCAAATTGTCTCCAAGATGTTTTCAAAAATATCCCCAAGGAAGCTCGAGTTCTTCAATAATGCTTCATCAGAATGCTTAGAGGGACTAGTTGCAATAGATCCTAGGTATCCATTTTCCAATGGTACTTCAATTAAGCTTCCAAGATCTAGCACAGGTCCTTACGTCAATACAAGGGTTGTCTTCAAGAATTGGCCTAGAGGATGTCCTCAATATTCTACAAATTCCTTCAACAAGAAATTCTTCAAGGATATGTTGACTATCTGTTGTCTAGAGACTTGTTGTTCAACCAAGGTCTTCAAATGCTACTGCAAAATGTATTCTTCACTATGCTCCAAACATCAACTTTAATGACATTGAAGGTGTATTCAAATCTGTCTCAAGACTCCCAAAATAATTTCCTCAAAGCATTGTTACTTCGTTGCTTAAGACTTAAGATATGTATAGCAACCCAAACTTAGCCTAAGTCAATTATTGACTTGTCCACCTGAGCTTATCCAAGCCTCTGAAATAGGTGACCAGGAGTATCCTGAAGCTTGCAGCTTCTCCACAAATGAAACTGAGGTGAGGTTTAGTTATGAATGTCTTCAATCCAAGGTGGCTACCACAAGTTTGAATCCTTTGCAAGTTGCAAAAAAACTCTCATAGATGAAACAGGTCCGAGCTGCAATTTTGTTAAGAATATGAGCCTCCACAAGCCTTCCACAGTTGTCAGCTTCATATCTGAGGCTTAAATACACTTCCCAACAGGTTGTAGTGGCCTTCTTCCTATAGTTGCACCACCCTACAACAGTTCTAAAACACCCATAGAACAGTCCACAATTACTGTCACAGGTTCTGGAAAATTCAAGCTTCAAAAGATGGATGTTCTTAAACTTTGGACCTCACAAATATAATTATGTCTGCAATTTCTGAAGTGGACTGTCCAGCAAAGAAAAAAACGAACTGTAATGTACCCTTTTAAAAATATGCCCAAACTGTAATCCTTTTCTTCACCTCGGACTCCTGTAACTTCTGTGTGTTTTCACAAAAATTTTATGGCTAGAATGAGGTGTATAACGTCATATATATACTATTTTGACCTCCAAAAAAGAGACATGTCTTTTGAGGGAGCATGATAGCCTACACAAGTCAGCTCAAGTCGGCCAGGAAAAAATAATGATTTTTCTAACATATAAATTCAATTTCTCACAATCTAGAAGGAGTTACGAGGCGTATAATAGCTTGTTAGAAAGGGAAACATATCCTCTACAAGATGATGTCAATTTCATCCTTGGATGAGGTCATTTTCCCATAACGAAAATTATATTTTTGAAACTGTCATTATTATTTTTCATGGCAGCCATTAGGATTTTATTTTTAGGTATTTAATTTTTAGGGCTCCTTCATCATAGACTTAGTCCTTCATAATTATATTAGGATTAGAGCTTCTTCATGGCCTTCAAAAATAATCATTATCATGAGTAAATTCATTTAGGCTTTAGGGTGTCTTCATCAAGAAGGATGTCATATAGTAGGAGTTTCATGGTAAGCCTTCTTTTAATCCTGGATCATGCACTATGAGCATCTAGGGCTTTAAGCATCTAGAATTTAATTAATGCACTCATGTACTTAGGGTCAAGTCAAGTAGATAGAGTTTAGGTCTCCTAGGGTTTGCATGAGGTTAGGGAAAAAATACAAGAATATTTTCCATCTCCAACAATGCCATATTGACATCAATGACAACATTTACCAACACTATTGATCCTACGAATCCATCGGAATTCGATGAATCGCCTTTAAAAGATTCAGAAATTCATCAGGAAGTTAAGGAACTTCAACTTCCGCTGATGGTTATGTAAGGTTCTCACAATCCTGATGAGACCCCTGAACCACATTCCTCTTGGCATAATTTTGCTGGATGCCAGCTCATCTTGGAAAGCCCCTGATTCTAGTGATGTTTCTCAAAGCACATCTTTCCATCCCCTATTAGCTGATATACATCAAAATCTATACCCTAATTTTTCTGTTGAAGGGAGGACACCAACCATTGTCTCAAATATTTTTTACTACTGCCCGATCAATACGGATTATAGCTGGGTACAACAAGCAGATGATGTTTTACAATCCAATCACTTAACCTCTCTATTGTCTGAGACTTTTTTAATCCATTCATATCATTATTTGGAATACAATGAAGCTTATCTGTTAAACTATCAATCTATCAGTGTGAAAACATCTGACCGAATTATAATATGCTCACTAATAGTTATCTAGTCGCCGCAAATGATGACCGCATAGATTCACTAGTTAATCTCATGAAACCATTGAAATTCGATAGCTCCCCATTTGAAGGTTCAAATTTTTTCCAGGGTGGTGAGGCATTCCATCTCTTGCCGATGGGTATCTCAGTTCCTCACATCTTAGACAAAACATATGGACAACTTCAAACTAAGGTTTCTGAAATTAGGATTTTTTCACTTGAATCCTATGGTATCTCATTTTCACCTCGTGAATGCCTATTTGTTCCATGCCATCAAATTGATCATCCTCACTGTTATGATAACGTTTTTTCTCTTCTTGAAGGATGTTATCCAAAAAAAATATCTACAAGTAGACAACATCTTACCTTACTTGCACCAGATTTAGGGTTAAACATGAATGGATGTGTTTCTGGCTAGATGATTATAGGTTTCAAGTACATCTTCCTCTTTATTAGGATTGGATTACAGTTTGACTTGAACAATATTTTCTAGCACGTTCTCCAGTAAGTAGCCATGGCCTTCTTATTGTTGTGCATGTTGTATAGGTAATCTTTGTTGTTGGTGCACAATTTTTTATGCCAGTTCTGATTGCGGACATCTTTGTTCTTACAGTTCGGGAACTGATGCGTTGCCTGCATTGGAAGTCTAATTTCACATGACCCGAACTCCTCTCCCATTAAATTATGGTTTTAGGTTTAGGCTAGCTAGGGTTTGTTGATTAAAAGTTTTACTTGTCCCAGTTTTCCAATTAGGGTTTATTTTCTAGGATTTTCTCTATGGATTAAATATATGTTGCATTGTATTTTCTTTACTATAGGTAGTTTATTTTTATGCATTACAATTTTTCGCTAGTTTTCACTCATACTCTTACATTTTATCATCGTTGCATGGCATTTATAAAATCATTGCACATGCATTTCATTGTTCTTTTATCTGCAATTAGTTGATTTCTTTCACACATAATATTGCATTGCATCATGAGCCTTGCTTGTTGCATTGCATCAGACCTTTTTCATCTCGCACAACATACATTGGTTGTTGACCTAGACTTGCATTTTCCTCTATTTTGCATATCACTACATGAACTTTCATGAACTTGGAGCCTCCAATCTTGTAATGCTATAACTAGTTTTCTTATGACTTCTTGCACATGCTCAAACCTTGAGGGATTCCTTTTACCTCTTCACATATTTTAAAACCCTAAAAGAGCTTCCTTGATTTCCTTGCCCTAATGTTGAAACCCTAACCCTAATGATTGTGTGAGGTTTTTATGGTTACTCCAAGAGGCAGTTTCTCTTAGAATCGGCCATTATAGTCACGTCCTGGACATCTTTCCTACGATTCTAACTCATTGGCCAAGGAGATACATGCATGTTTCTTATGGGGAACCCTAATCAGTTTGAATGATCTATATCCATAACCCAAACCTTGTGCTAAACATGGTCTTGAATATCTTAATGACTTTTTTTCATGTTTCACCTGTTAATGGGAGATGGGATGTGGAGGCTTGGCATGAGTGAAAACCTAAAATAGAATACCTTTCAGTTTCTATCAAACAAGAAAAAACCTCTCTCGCCCGTAAAATTATTCAGGATCCCTCATCCTCCCTAGCGCAATGAACGTTCAGTAATAAGTGCTAATGTGCACATAAAAGAAAATGAAATTAAATGAAGGGTAAAGTTTCAAGAAAGTCTTCCTGCGCAGAGAGGTAATGCAACGACTACGCTGAGGTACTAACCAGGCACGCTAGTAATGGAGCAATGTTTGTGATTCCTTGAAGTAACTTTGTTGGTGTATTTTCCAGGCATGCTGGCAGTGAAGCAACACCAGAAACTTATTTTAAAATTCTGAATATAACAAGCCCTTTTCCTTGTTCTTTGCATCATCATCAACTACTAGCATGCGTGACTTTCTACTTGGGTGTTTACTCATTAGCAGGACCTAGTTGAGGCATAGAGGGAACACATATATGTAAAGGTCAAAGTAACACAGGAGGTACCCACAATGATTGTTCAATATTCCCTTGAATCACTATCCATACTTGGACTATTGTGGATACGTTGGCATAGATGTTGTATTCTACCAGTGGTTCACCAATTGTTGTAGTTGCCACAACACCACCCAAAATTTTGGGCTTATTCAAATATTTGGGTCCCCCTCTGCTCGCTTATCCCATTAAGGTTTCAACCTGGTCTCTAGCTAGTTAACCTCCCTGTGACCTATTCCTACCA
Organism: Pinus albicaulis; assembly: GCA_034641835.2. NCBI lineage: Eukaryota > Viridiplantae > Streptophyta > Pinopsida > Pinales > Pinaceae > Pinus > Pinus albicaulis. The sequence goes on from CM076581.1 coordinate 1,676,725,208, forward strand.
AACCTTGTCGTTGCACCCATTCATATGATGTACACCACGCTCACTTATCTTGTTGTCTCATGATTGCATTAGGGTTTGGGGTTTTTCTGCTTCAAAGAGTGTTGAGAGTCCCTCCATGAATTTGAAGCTAGATTTTCCATAGTGTTCATCACCAATTAATGGGGCACTGAGCCCGGACAGACAATATTTCAGTCTGGATTACATTATGTTGACCGCATTAAGGTTTGGGAGAAACCCTAATTTGTCCACAAAGTGATTCCCTTCCTATTTTAACCTAATTCATCTTCCCCTGGGGCGCACTCTCATCGACGTTGCATGACATCATGATAAGGTTCATCGAATATCATTTTCCCTTCGGTTTGTAATTGGTTTCCCCATCTCATCATATGTATTAGGGTTGTGATAAATTCATCTTTCCTTTGCATCCTTGTAACCCTAGGTTGACATGATTAACAATTCCATACTCCAAAGCACTCACTCCATAAACACATCATCACCTTGAGCATCACATGATATTAGAACCACATGAATTAATAGAATCATTAAACCATCATAACCCTCAGTTGGTTTGTCAATTTAAGTATTGTGTGTCCAAATAATATCATTCAAAATGCCTTGCTTTGGTTATTTATTTTGATTCCTTGTAAGTGCCTCAAGTGGATGGATTGTTTTTAGCTTACTTATGAACTTGTCTGATAAAATGATTATTTATTCTATTGCTTTTTTATTTGCAGGTCTTCAGATGGATTTTCCTTGGCTACATATTAAGAAGCATGAAATAGTGGAATGCCTTTTACTTTGAACTTACAATGATAGTTTTTGCCAAAAACCAAGTTATTGGGGATAGCTCTACAAATAATAATGTAGTCATCAAGCCACAGTCCAATTTCCATCCAAAAAATGGAGATTTCAGTGGGGTTGAACTGAAATTACATCACAAGGGCTTGTCTCTTGTGGTAAGAAGCCACATGGGAAGAAAATTGAGCTTCATTACATGAATTTAGAGCTTCAAAATCCATATCACTCTCATACTCAGTTGCAAATAGAGAATATATTGGAAATATATCTTCTACAGTGCCAAGTCCATTAACCTCATCCTTTGGTTTGGTCGCATCAAATGAATTGCATGTTTCCCAAGCATGCCACTAAGGTGATTCCTTGTGCTTTCTAGGTAGTTTTCCTGCCGCGCGCAAAAAAAAGGATAACACCAACCACCTGGACAATGGAGGACACCAAAAAATCACCTACATAGATGAAGTTGATTGTTCCACTGTAATGCGTGGTAGAGAAGCTGCATGTGCTCCTTTAAGAATAGTGAAACATCAGATGTTCCTTCCAAAATCCTCACATAATCTTCAACATGAACAATTTGCATACTGCGTACCAGGTTGAACAGAACGCAGCCAAAGAGGAAAATTTTGGTCACATAAAGCCATGATATAATAATGGCTATGAGAATGAGAATATTTTCCCACCAAGGTCCTTGTGTTGGACTAAGGTTGTCATTGATTTCAATATGACATTGACTAAGATGTCAATATTCTTGAGATTCTTGGTTCCTGATGATGATGTCGTGCCTCTTGGTTAATAAGGATGCCATTAATGATGATGTGCTTACTCTTGATGAAGAAGATTGGATCCAGTATGATGTCTAGATGATATGGTTGATGGAGGACCATTTGATGACGTGGACAATGTCTAGGGACATGAAATGAAGAACACTTGATGACATGATGACATGGATGACATCACGAGCATATGATGAAGAAGCCTAATAAGAGGAAGCCCATCCATGAAGAAGTTTACATTGCCTACCTCCAAGTCTGCACCAATTAATGACCAGTCACATTAAAATATATTTTTTACTACCTTAGAGGAAGAATCTCACTATGACACCTACACCACCTTTTAGAGCATAATTTTAGATTTCTAACGAGCTCTTACTTGGATGGAAAATCCAAGCGGTTTGGGAGATATGAATTTTCAAGTTAAGGAAATATTTTTTTCCTTGAACCGACCTGTGCTAGCCTACACATGTCAGCCTACCTCCAGAAAGACACATCCTTTCATCTTGACGTTAAAATCATAGAAAAATGAGTCTCGGACATTTCCTTTGACCAAGAATTTCGGTGTAGATATATCAGAAGATAAGGAACAACAACTAAGACACCGAAGAAAGAAGCTTAAGGACAAAAGGAGTTGTTCTGAAATTAGTTTGGGCTTAAAGATCACTAAACTGCATTAAAATTTCTGTGAGGACTCTCAGAAAAAATGCAGACTTCCTGAAACTAAGTCTTGGACTGATTAGAAGCCTGGACAAGTCTCTGTGGCATGTTACAACAACCTTCAAAAGGCCGAGGAGGAATATTTTAGGGTTAATTCAGTGATTGGGTCATCTATATAGCTCGGACTAGGCAAACAAAAACTTAGATTCCTGAACATTGTTTGGGGTAAAATTTGTTGGGTGTACTTTGAAGCTTGGACCTGTAGAGGAGCTCAGATAGGGTAAAAGTACAGTCACATTTTTCAGCAAAAATAACGCTTTGCCAATAGGCAGAAGATAAATTTTGGACCTGCAATTCTCTTGTAACAGACCTACAATTCGGATTTGTGTTTCTCCTGTAACGTCAATGCAATCAGGACTTGTGAACCGTAATATTTGAATGTGTGTTTAGTTTATAAATGTGACATTAATCCACGGGCATGTGAAGGACCAAAGGAGGCACAAACCTAAGGATTTAGGAATAAAACTTGTGACCTATACCTTGATCACGTGCTTTGAATTTTTGACATCTTTGTGGCATATTCTTAACATTGTTACAGATACTCGAAGCATCTTTAAAGCAACAGTGTTAAGGACCAAGGTACATTAAAGAGCCCTTAGAAGACCTGTTGCAAACATTTGAAGCAGTCTTTTTGTTGCAGACCTATAATAGCTTTCCCTTACATATTTGTGAAGATATTCTAGGTTATTCTTTTTGGATCAATGCATAATTCTAGCGCAAACCTGCAATGACATCTTTGCAGATTTGTGGAAGCATCTAGACCTATTGTAGCATATTTGTGTTTCGGATTTCTTTGCAGACCTGTGGAGATTCAACACCTATTGTGCTTCAGACTTATAGGGAGACCCTAATTTTTCAGACCTATGGACTATATTACATTGTTTCAGATCAGGTGTAAGATTAATAAGGGCTTAATTGGTGTAGGCTTAAAGCAGTTTTTTTAGGACCTAGTACAGACTGAAATTGGATAGTTATTTGAAGGGATTAAAGAGTTGTTTGGAGAAAAATTTGTTGAGCAACCAATTGGAGATCCTAGAGAAGAATCCTTGAAGACTTATGAAGACTTGTTGACTTGTGAAGTCTTAGAGACTATTTTGAAGATTGGATTTGGACCATACTTTGAGGATTATTGATTGGACCCTTTTGAGAAGCTTGTTGAAGACATCTTGAAGACTTCTAAAAGTTGATCTTAGAGATACTATTGGAGACCATGATGCATTTTTGATGTCATCATTATGTAACCTTGAAAAAACAAGTGTTCAGGTGACATGAAGAGGAGTGTAGACACCTTCATGTGAAGAACAAGGTTTTCATTGTTAGGGCTCGTTGAAGAAGACATTGGGAGCCATAAATAATAACCAAACATATTTTGACGAAGTGAAGCTGGGGGTTGGAGCCTAAGAGGTTGGAGCCTCATGGAGATAATTTCGGTGCCTTGGAAGATAGGGTTGGAGCCCTAGAGGATTGGATTCCTCAAGAAACCAGGTTAGAGCCTGTACCAGAGAAAGGGTTGGAGCCCTAGAGGTTTGTGCCTCAAATTGACAAGGTTGGAGCCTTGGAAAGTCCAAGTCGGTGCTTGGCACAATACAGGTTGGAGCCTGGAAGATTGGAGTATTCATCTAGGGTTGGAGCCCTATACTATTATTGTACTTGATTTATTGTAAGAAGAAATTAATAAAAGTATTTATTCCATCATTGTTCATTTTGTGTTCTAAATATAAGTGATCTAACTGGTAAAAATAACAATTGAAAAGAAATATTGATTCACCCCCCCTCTCAGTATTTCCAACACCTTGATGGACATATACTATCCACCAAAATTTTCTAGTTATATTCATCTCAAGGCATGGAAAGATAATTTTTTTCACTAGCCTAAAGCTTTCCCGAAGCTGACTCGGGAAGTCAAGGAGAAAACACATTTGAATATTGCCAGTTTGGTCCAGGAAAATGCAGCCTCCAGAGTGCATATTTCCTAAATATTGTAAGACCTGCACAGCATATAAACCACATCTAAACTAGATTTGGAGATCTGTATCATCACTTAAAACTTATTCACCTAAACTTTATGACAGTTTGTGCAGCTGGTTGCCCACAAGGTGACCGTAGGCACCACTTCTTCCAGACCTACAAATACAAGCCAAGCCAACGACTTATTGAGAACGGCCGACTGATCGAATCTCAACAACACCATAACAGTTTCCAGGCATGCGATCAAACTTGACCTGGTCGGATTCCGATACGTCACAGATGTTGTTCGAGAGAAGCGATTTATAGAGTTCGGGTATCGAATCACTGTTGAAATCAAATGATATGGTGAGAAGGCACCACATAGGAGGAGGACAGACTCCTTTTGTATCACACTGAGATCACAAATCTGCAGAGGGTGGGCATGATGACCTTGTGGGTACTGGATGCAGCAAGCAATACGATGCATGTTTGTGTGCTACCTTTGTTCAAATGTGACCATGCGACCTCCATAGGGCATGACTAGTCATAGTGTCACATCATGGCAAAGCAAGGGACCTCACGACCTCCCAGAGTATGCGACCTTGCGACCTCCCCTTCGCTTGTGTTAGTGAAGTGCTACCTGCCCTCAAATGCGACTAGGCGACCTACACAAGTCGCAGAATCACACCTTAGAGGCTTCTAGGGAGTGCGACCAACCTTGTACCGCGACCATGCGACTTTTTTTTATTTGCACGCCCACCAAATTTGCAAAGTCACACTCCAGCAACTACCAAAGTGAGAAACCTATGCGACCAGTGTGATTGGTGTGACCTTTTATGTCATGTGACTGTGTGACCTACATAAGATGCACTTTGTCGTGCATCCTCCACTAGTGCTTCTCTTGACCTCCATAGGTCGCAACCATTTCCCTTTGAATTTCAACATAATTTAAATAGTAGACTATGGTGGCAATGCATGTATGCACATAAAGGGTGTGACTACTATGACGTGGATTCATCTTCCAATGAAGAAAATTGTGATAAAGGAGGACCCGAATTAATTTAAAGGTCGTGACTTTTGATGACATTAAAACATGAGCTATATATGTGATCTGTATTTATGTAGGAACACAACAGAATACACAAATAACCATAAATACAAAGATGCAGCAGAAATAACACTTCATTTCATTAATATCAAAGAACTTAAATTTGTTTACACACATAATAAAAATAAACTAGCTAGGGTGCTAGTAGCTTATCTATAAGAAGAGATGTGGTGGCTACAGGCCTTTGAATTATGTTATAATGAGGCTCGAGGGCCTATTTATCATTGAGAAATAATATAAAACCCTAAACATCAAAAAACCTAACCCTAGGATATGAAGCGCCAAAACTATGGGCCCATTTTGGGTAAATTGGTACATCAACTTCCCGAGGACGTAACTTTGGCATATGATCTCCGTTTGACACGCAAAATACCTCGTTATAAATATCTATCTGAGGAATACAACTTTTTATGTGAGAAACATAAAATGGATTTCCTTTATACTCTCATTTTTCCCAAAAAACGTCGTTTAGAGCCTCAAAACGGCTTCGGAAGTTCAAGACCTAAAAAATTACTAAAAATAGTAAATTGTGCTACAATTAAGGAAATTGAAAAACTGAAAGAAAAAATGGTGGGGCCCTATGTGGAATAGGCGGGTGGCCACCAATATCCATCGAGATCATTCATCCTTGCTTAGGAAGCAGTGGTCCCCATTACGTTGAGTTCCTCCATGAGATGAGGAAACTTCTATTGAACTTCGTCGTTGGTGAACCACTTGCTTTGGTGCAGAAGTTGGCCAGCTTTGACAACCCAATAAAGTTGGATCTTCTATTGGAAAGTTTTTTTTATTTGCATTTCCATGATACAATCATTGGTGGCATGTTCCATGCAGTATGGGTTTAACTTTGTTGGTGTGAGTTGTTCTGCAATGTCGGAGGTGTCCAGTAGAGGTGGGAAGTAGGGTCGAAGGTTGTCCACATTGAATAATGGGTGCAGACCAAGAAATGGTAGAATATTGAGCTCGAAGGCATTGGCCCCTACATCCTTGGTAATGATGGTGTACTGCCCATATCGGAGCAGGCGAAGCTTGTGGTGGGGTCCAGTGAGGCACTCCTTCTGCAAATGTAGCCACAATTTGTTGCCCGCCTGGAAGTTGTGTGGAACCCAATGTTTCTCATGTTGTTGCTTGTACTTAGCATTGGATCTATCTAATATTTCATGAACCTATTGGTATATGTGTTGAATGCTCTCAATGAAGTTGTTCACTTTGTCAAATTCATACTGGATATGAGCGGAATCGACCTGAGTAGCCGCAAATGGCATGGCTACGTCAATGGGACATAGTAGCTAGAATCCCAAGCCCACCTGAAAGGGGTTGTGGCCGACTGAGTTTTGGAGAGCCTAGTTATAACTTTGTTGTACATAGAGAAGGCTCTCATCCCATGTGCGTGGATTCTATGAATTGCACATGTGCAGAATGTGTAGGATCATCATGTTGACGACCTTTTTTTGGCCATCAGTTTGGGGATGGAAAGCTGTGGAGTTGGTGAGCTTGGTGTCCAGCATTGACCAAAGGTTGGACCAAAATGTGTTGAGGAACCTGTTGTCTTGATCTGAGATGATAGATTGTGGGATGCCAAAGTGCACCCACACTCGTTCAAAGAATATTTTAGCAGTGGATTTTTTGTTATATTCTCCTTGCAGGCCGCCATATTGTCCATCTTCGAGAATCTATCGAAAATCAAGAAAACACAGTCGTTTCCATGCTTAGTAGAAGGAAGGTCGGACATGTAATCCATGGAGATGGATCCCCAAGGTTGACTAGGGGTAGGTAGCGGAGTATATAGGCCTTGCTTCTTGATGGTCGGTTTGGAAATGGCACAAGCAGTGTAGGATCTGATGTACTTCCCGACATCATGTCAAAGGTTCAGACAATAGAAATACTTCTACAGTACTACCACTATTTTATCAACCCCGAAATTCCCAACAACTCGACTATAGTGCGCTTCCCAAATAATCTTGGCATGCTCACTTGAAGGAACACAAAGGTGTCCCAGGTGACATAGCAGTGCATCCTTGAGGTGAAATTTTGGAACTTGTGTACCCTCTAAGAGTGTCTTGTATGTGTAGCCAAATTTTGGATCGCTCGTATAAAGAAGTGGCCAATCAGAAGTTTCATGCCCACAAGAGTTAAGAATGGTGGTTAGCACCACGATCGGTGGTCCGTTGAGGCATTTTGAAACATTAATGTTGTTTCCATTCTTGTACTTGATGTTCAAATGAAACTATTGCATATATGTGGATCACTTCTGATGGAAATCGTTCTGCAACTTCCCTTGTGTTTGTATGAACTATAGGGGTCAGTAGTCTGTGTGGATGATTGTTTCCTTCCCCAAAACGTAATTCTTCCATTGTTGGAAAGCCTGCACAATGGAATACATTTCTTTGTCATAAGTGGAATGCTTGCACACTGTGTCAGACACTGTTTCACTTTGATATTCCATTGGATGCCCCTGTTGAGTAAGAACTTCCCCAATAGCATAGTTAGAGGCATTTGTCTCAATCTAAAATGGTTGTTCCAAGTCTAGTAATATGAGCACTGGGGTAGAGCAGAGGTGATGTTTCAATTCTATGAACGCTTGTTGTTGAGGTTCTGACCAAAAGAAATTTGATTTTTCTCCTCCCTTGGTGAGTCGACTCAAGGGCCAAGTGATATGAGAGAATCCCAACATGAACCGACGGTAGAAATTAACAAGACCCAGAAATTTTTGAAGCTCTATTAGAGTGGTTGGGGCTGGCCAGTCCCAAATGACTTGGATCTTGGTTGGATCCACATGCACCCCCTGTTCATCAATAATGTATCCCAGATATTGAACCTAGGTCATGCCAAAAATTCACTTCTCCAAATTGGCACAAAACTTGTGTTGTTGCAGTGTTTGGAGGACTTGCCGGAGGTGCTCTTCCCAAGTCTGGCTAAAGATTAGGATGTCATCCAAGTACACTACTACAAATGAGTTGGTGAATGGCTACAAGATGTCTTCCATCAGCTTCATGAAGGTTGCGTGAGCATTTTTCAACCCAAAATTCATGACCAGCCATTCGAAAAGGCCCTCCTTGGCTTTGAAGGCACTCTTCCACACATTGGAGGGTTCGATTGGTACCTGGTGATAACTGGACTTCAAGTCGATCTTGCTGAAGTATTTTTCCCCTTTGAGTTGGTCCAGAAGGTCATCAATTTGTGGGATCGGGTACCTATTCCAGACAGTGATCTTTTTCAGTGCCTGATAGTCAATACAGAGTCTCCAAGTCACATGCTTCTTCTGCACCAACACAATTGGGCTCCTATAGGGTGATGAAATCAGCCGGATGTGACCTTTCTCTAGAACAGAGCGTTGATAGATCAGACCATTGGGTAGTGATGCACCTGGGGTCAGATCGACGAGTTGCTTGACCTGACAGTGCAGAGGCACCCCTGTGGGTGAGGTGAAGATGTCCCTGTACTCCTCCATGAGCTTTTCCATTTGTTGTTGTCGTTCGGAGGAGCCTTGTCTATAGGTTGTGGCCATAGTATTCTTCTTTCCCTAAGGGTGGATCATCTGGAAAACAAATTTCCCAGTTTTCAAAATGAGCTTACTGCATTGTTTTGCAGTAACCAAAGAGATAGCGGCGGGCAGTGGTACCTCTGGTTTCATGTACAACTTATTGCCCAAAGTAACAATAACAACGAGAGGCTTAGAATCATACATAGCATGTCGCTTCCACAAGTATGGTTGGCCTAATAATACATCACAAACATCAAGAGGAGAAATGTCACATAATACCTCATCCGTGAAGGGCTTGATGTTGTAGGGAAGGCAGAACTGTTGGCTAACGCAGAGATCATGTCCTTGGTGAAGCCACTCGATGGTGTACAAATGTGGGTGTGTTGTGGTCGGCAAGCCCAAACGCTTCACGACCTCTACTAAAATGAAGTTATTTTGGCTCCCACTACCAACAATTAATTGTAGCGGGGAACCCTTTACCCACATCTCAGAGTGGAAGAGATGCTCCTCCTCCTATAGATATTTTGGTTCCTCCTTCTGGATCTTCGTGGTGGAAATGGTGGCGTTGGGCTCCGCATCAATAATATGCTTCCCTTTGTCATTTCCCTTATCGAGTTCTTATTCATAGTTAGAGCATGCATCTGATTTAGAAGCCCTCATCTCGGCCACCACTGACTTCTTGGCTCGACACTCACTTGTGTTGTGAGTGGAGCTCTTACGGAACTCAAACCACTTTCCCGTATCCTTCTTTGGCTTCATGGTGCTTTTCTTTGCTTGCATCTTTGGCATGCTGTCTTGGGCTGCCATGCCTTGGATTTTTTCTTTGTTCTGTGGTTTGGGAGCACATTTCCCTTTCTTTTGATTCATAGATCCAAAGACTCGCTTCTTGTTTTTGAATTTATTCTCAATCTTGGCAGCATACTGGTATGTCGTACCAAGCGAGGAGATGTCGAGGAAATCCATTTCCTCCTGAATTTATCTATGCAAAAAACTGTGGTACTTCAGCACCAAATGCTTCTCAAAATATTTGATACCCAACTTTGTGCGCAGGGTATCGAATAGATTCGTCAACTCATGCACATCTTGATCCCTTTTTTGCCACAGTGTAGTCCATTTTATGTACTTTTCTTCATAGCTCCCCAAAGGATAATATTATTCCTTGATGGCGTCTCAAAAATAATTCCAAGTGGGTACGGCTAAGAACAGAGAGGGATCCCCCTCATCCTTTTTCTCACAGTAGGTTTCCCACTAGTCCTTGACATGGGGGTTAGCTTTGAGGAGTGCAAAAATAATCTTCTCTCGGTCGGAAAAGTCATGAACTGATAAATATCCTTCTAATAGATTCAACCATCTATCTATGGTGTCTGCATCTATTTAGCCCTCAAATATGGGAATATCAAAGTTTACTTGTACATTAAAAGGAGTTGCGCCTCCAAAGTGGCTGCTAGATGCAGATGTGCCGCCGGTGGGCAGTTGTTGAAGGATCTGAGAAAATTTATCCTTCATCGTGTTTCTTTGTTTTTAGAGGGCCTCCTTGAGCAATATTTTGATTAGATCTCCTACTCCCTCATCTTTCTTTTCGTCCCCCATGGGCGGTCGTCGGGGTTTGTGAGGCTGATCTTGCAAAGGTTCAACCAGATAGAGCCCTAAATCCTTATACCACGACCTCATTGGGGACATGCAAAGAAGGATCAAGAAAGAGCAGATCGCTCTAATACCACTAATCCGGATTTATGCAGGAACACAACAAAATACACATATAACCATAAATACAAAGATGCAGCGGAAATAACACTTCATTTCATTAATAACAAAGAACTAAAATTACAATAAGGCTCGAGGGCCTATTTATTATTGAGAAACAATGGAAAACCCTAAACATCCAAAAACCTAACCCCAGGAGATGAAGCGCCAAACCTATGGGCCCCATTTGGGTAAATTGGTATATCAACTTCCTAGGGACATAACTTTGGCATACGATCTTTGTTTGTTGTGCAAAATACCTTGTTAGAAATATATATCAGAGGAATACAACTTTTTATGTGAGAAACATTGAAAGGAATTCAAAGTTGCTCTCGGTTTTCCCAAAAATGTCGTTTAGGGCCTCAAAACGGCTCTGAAAGTTCAAGACCCGAAAAACAGTTAAAGTAGTAAATTGTGCTACAATTCAGGAAACTGAAAAACTGAAAGAAAAAATGGTGGGGCCCCAAGTAGAATAGGCAGGTGGACATTAATATCCACCTGCATCAGTATGCTAGTTATATAGTTTATAAATAAAGCCTGGTAACTACAGGACATTTCAACAATAAATGATTGATTATGCAAACAATATGAGAAAACCATGCTATGTCCAAATGCATTAGGGCATGAACTATGATGAAGTTTTTGCAAAAGGGTGCAGATTATTATGATAAAAGGACCATATCGCATTAAAGGCACCGACACAACTTAAAGGTTATAAATGATATTAAAGAGGAAAACAAATCAGAGGAGATCACCATCACCAACGATAAATGGAGACTGGTCCAAGCAATCATAATATCTACATCTCAAGGCTACAAATTCTTACTCATTCAATTATTATTTGTGATATTTTCTATTCAATTTCATTAAAGTGTGTTCATATTGATTCCTTATTAATAGTTTTTTGTGCTTGCAGGATTGAATTGATGGACGGGAACAATGCAGAGACATCATCAAGTTTAAAGCATTATACCCCTTGGTATTGCATGGCGATGAAGTTGCATTCAACACTTGTTCCACTAATTGATTTGAAGTATACAAGTCTTCATCCCATCGATGCATAATGCTGGAATGTCAAGGTATTGAGGTCGCGTTCCTGTTCCCCAATGCTACAACCAGAGAATGTGGCCTACGTTTCTCTTAACATATGCTACCTGCACCACTGGATAAAGCTTCAACTAGGTTACAAATTGCCATGGAAAATTTGATTAGCCTTTCCTTATGAACTTGCTAATGCGAGGTTTGATCTGCTTATGCATGTGAGAATGTGACTGATATGATCTCAATGATCATTTATCTCTAACGCTTTGAGGTGATCATGGAACATACAACTCAATAACCTTAAAGAATACACCCAGCAATATCACGATGAGGTTTTATACAAGTTACATGCATTTAACATATCCAGTGAACATCGTTGCCCCATTCATCAGTTCATGAAAATTTCCACATCACTGTGGCATCAACGAAAGCATTAGGGTTTCAACAACCTTACTCATTCTCCTCATAATTACTATTTTGTTAATATGAATATATTTCTCATCAAAAATCCCATAGTTATGTATAGGTTGATCGAACACATAATAGGAAATGGGCATGAGAGAAGAGTGAGGAATATCAAAAGTCATGAGGGTGGCTGAAAAGTCACATGAGGAGGTCAAGGGTCATAGTAGGTGGAAATTCACCTCATCTCTATAGATTTTCCCTCATGCCTCATCAAAAAAGAGACTTTTAGCACTTGAGTTTAGGCTAGGACTAGATAGTTGATTTGTGCTTGAGAGCTAAAGGCACTCAGCTCTTGGTAACTAGTAGAGGGATTTGTAGTGAGGCTATGGTTTTGCATCAAGAAATGGTATGAGTAGCCCATGTCCCATTGTTGGGTTTTGATTAGTGATGCATGGGCATTAGGCTAAAAGAAAATTCCATGTATTTTTATTAAAATTAGGGTTTTTTGAGTTTTCAAAGGAGCTGGATTTTTATAAATATTTTGAGGAGTTTTAATGATTTTTAATTAAATTGGGAGGAATTGTAAATGTTCTCGAATGTTTGAGAACATGAGTGAATTGAGAGTGTATAGGGATTGAGAGATTTTGTAAATTCTAAATCATAGTTTGTTTCATTAATTGTGGAGGAAAGAGGATCCTTAGGGATTAAATAAGATATTTAGGATTTTTTTGAGGAGATGGAGGAACTGAAACCAAAAATAGTTTCAGTATCTTTTTTATATAATGTAAGTCTTAAAGACATAAAAAAACATATTAGAGATTGGGTAGACTTGATTAGAGTAGGATAGAAGGGTTTTGATTGTAAGCCTTTGGGCATTTAGAGGAAAAGGCCACTAATTGAATATCAGGCCAAAATGGATAAATTCTCCATGTAAATATTGTTTAATATAGAGGTTCAATTTCTGGATATTGTGTGCAAATGGGATTGACAAAATAGAGAGATTTCTGTCATTTGTTGTTCGAATTACATGTTTGATTGTGTGGGTTGAGAACAATTATTCATGATTGGAATTTTGTGTAGAATGGTGTGAATCGATCACTGAAGGGATCAATTTCACAATATGAGTTTTCTTATTGATATTAGTTTATATAGCGTAGGACAAAAATGTCAGGTTTCGCATAAAGAGAATGATACCAGCGAAGGCATCAACACGATTGTGTTGAAACCGTGAGGGTGTAGTGTGACGAAACCTGAAATCATGAAATTGAATTGAAAGCGCAAAAGAGTTGAAGTGGTTGATCCGAGAGTTAAAACGAGGTTGAATTGCTGCGTTTGGAGCATGGGATTTGGAATGAAATTCATGTCGAACCATGAATGAAGTCATAGCATAATGAAAACAATCAATAGATTGTTTAAAGGTTTCACCCATTATGTGAAGAACAGCAATGGGCAGCGAAACATGAATCGAAGGATGGATTGTTAAATGCTGAGATGTCGTATTGGCGAATTAAATGAAGAATGGTGGACCAAAGCACAGAGAAGGCGTGGTGAAATACACATAGAAAAACTGTGCGATGGCGTATTAGTGCAGTGGAATGAAACCAAGGATTGGTTGAACGCATTACCGAGTATGTGGAGGCACCATATTGAGGAGCTGGAATGCGTAAGAAAATTTAGACCAGTTCAGAGACCCAATTGCAGTCAATTGTGTCAAGCGGAAGGCGGGTTTCGAAGGAGCTGTGAGCAATGGTATGGTGGAACCATGACTAATGAAACCGTGAGATGAAAACAAGTGGAACGAAATTGATGGATATTTAATTGCATAATTCTGTATTGAAAGCGGGGGACACGAGTTGGAAGGAAGGCGGTTTTAAGAAGCAAAACCACGGGTTTCGCACAGCCTTTGGGCCATGAGCGGTCTTGATTGAATTCAACGCGATCAAATCGTGTTGTGACACATCATCCCAGCAAATACCAGTGGTGTCGCATGAATTTGGAGCGATAAGTCACCAGGGTCGAAAGAGTGCGATTTCCGTTGGATGATCCGATCCAAATGATCAAATGGTGTTCGTGAAATCAACTTGTGTGAAGGTTAAGGTAAGGTAAGTTAATAGTGCTATGGGACCCGAACCAAATAACAAGAAATTCATTTGGTTTCAAACGTTGAATGGGGTCGAAGCTTGTATGAATAAAATGCTATGTTGTGGGCGAATATTATTAATGTTTATTTATAATGAATGGTGAGCCCAAAGGTAAGAAAAAGGTTGGAATGGTCCGAATATGTTAAAGCTGTAGGGCCAAATGTTACCATTGTGTTAGTGTTTGGTTCTTAACCAAAGGTTGAACTCGCATATGCAGAGTTGTATTTTTGGTTTGATCCAAAATCAGATGAATGCATGTAGATTTTCATAAAGGTGTGAGGGCCGAAGACTTATATATTGGGGTTAATTAAGAAATCGAATGATATTTGATTTCCATGAAATGGTTTTCTATCATATAGTTTTAACCATTGATTGAAAATTAAAGCTTCTGTAATAGGATTTATAAGGGGAGTGCATTGTATGATTTTATAACCATCAAAAATCAAGAAAGATAGCTTCCGCATTATTATTAAAATTTGCCCAGATTTGAATTTATCTAAGACATGAATTTCAAATGCATTTTTATATGCATTTGTGAGTGTGAATGTGGGTATTAGCATCTTGGGTTGCTATCAAGTGGTATCAGAGCATGAAAGGCTCTGTTGAGAATTAAATATTTTTTTATTTTTTTTAATTAAATATGAATGCATGTGTGATGAGAGGAAAGAGGAGATCAGATTTTAAAATCTGATATGCAGCAGATACACAAATGAAGTGAACAGACATTTGCAGAAATGAATGAAGAGAACAAGATCATGCATAGATCTTGCAGGTGAGATATTTTTAAATCTGATTTTAAAATTATGATTGAAGAATTATGGTTGCAGATATGATGAAGACAAGTTTTTGATGGTGATGGCAGTGAACCTGATATTCCAGTAGAAGGTTGGATAGGGAGAACAACGAAGTGTTCTCAAGAGAAGGTGAGTTGAGGATATAAGTTTAGAGAGAGCAGAAGAGAGTGCTCAAAGAGGTTCTAGAGATAGAGAACCTGTGCTTGCCAAAAGACCAAATCTAGTGAGGGGATTGGTGAGGTAAGTGGCAGTAGGGAGAGCTTGTTGTTGCAGAGGCTTAGTGTAACTCATGGTGAGTTAGGAGCTCATGAAGATGATCATGGAGGATTATAGAAGAGTTTCTAAAGAATTCCCCAGAGATATGATGAAGGATAGAGAAAGGGAAATTGCAGTGATGAAAGTACAACGAGAGGTACTAAAGGAATGGCTGCAAGAAGAGGAAAACTAGAGAGGAGGATGGATCTTTCCACTAAAGGGAAAGAAGGTAATTTGGCAACCATTAAAAATGAAGTGGAGGCAAAAGGAGATTGCCTTATGGAAGGAAGAACTCAGATTTTTTGAGTCAAAGATGGAATTTGAGGATTCCACATGCAAATCTGTTCAAGGGGAAGTGCTTGAAGAAGCAAATGAGACTGAAGAGTCTTGTGTTTTTAAAACTAATAAGTTGTGTATGATTGTAGGTACATCACAGAATGATGAGAAAGCTTTAGATTTTGTTCAAGAGGAAAAATTGAATCTGAAATCTGAAAAACCTCTCTCACGTTTCTAACAGCCATTATGGGTTTGGAAATATTAAACAATATTTGAAAACACTTTTTGCAGAAAATTCCTGTTAAGTCATCATTTTCCAAAGAATATTGTGGCCAATATGAAATACATCTTACAATACGGAAGGAGGTTTTTGTTCCTACGAGACCCATATATAGAAACCTATCTCACTTTTTAAACAGGTATTACAGAATGAGAGATACATGCACATATTTACATCCTATTTTTTAGACTATGAAAAACTTTGTTTTACACATCTTGTTTCAGAGCCTATTGTGAACAGCTGGAGAAGAATTTTAGGGAACTAAGAGAGGTTTATCTCAAAAACATATTTATCTACAATGACCTATTTCACTTTTTAAATATATATTTCGGATTGATAAATACAGAGGTATCATTGGACCCTAAGTTTGCAAAATTGTTGGAGCAGAATGCACAAAGAAAGGAGACGGTTAGTGACTTGGATGCCACATCATCAACTAAGAGTTGAGATCAAATTCGAATTCTCCTCTTTGTCACCACCTATCCATAAAAAATAGTGCCAAATAGATGCATTAGTTCTGAGTTTCCTTTACTTAAGTTCTATTTATGTAAAACAGTTGGATATATTTGTAAACCAATCTTGATATTTTTTCAAGATATTCTAGTTTAGAATTTGTATAAATACTTCACTCTTTGAAGTATTTTGGTGGAATAAAATTTATGGGATTGTTATAGTCATTTATTCTTGGACTTTAAAGCTTTTTTTTTGTCAAAACTTTGAGTAGCAGGCTGGATCAAAGAAAATTGGCATCATACTTCAGGATTCCTGTGATGAGCTATTTGGAGTGAAGTATATTTTCTTCACTTTTCATTGTTTCCTTTCTTTGTTACATGAATCCATTTATGTTTATGCTAAATCTGAATGTATAACTAGGATTATTACTACATGATATGTTAATATCACCCTGTTTTTAACTAGTTATCATTTATATGTTTTCCTCTAATTTCCATTGTAGGGAACCCTTAATTGCTCCCTCTCTCGTTTGACCTCTTCCTACTACTTATTTTTCCAAATTTAAGGATTCTTAAGTGCCCTTTATCCCGATCATACCACCTCACAAAAATAACTTTCCAAGATCTCCAAGGGTTATCTATCTTGCCCTGAAGACATTTGACCTTTTTTTCCCTTGATCCTAGTCCTACTTGCTTGATTTTGACTCCATAGCCCAATGGACAAATAGATTTCCCACTATCCATCCTTTCAAGTGATTGTTCCCACCAAATCTATCAAAACCAAACCAAAGCTGCACATTCATAACTAGCCTAATATTTTATAAAAACAAAAAAAGTTAAATTTTATAAAGAGAGCCCTCTCTGAATCCTAGGAAGGCTAGATCCTAGAGTTTAAAAGTAGGTTTGTCGTTACCTCGGTGAGTTCTCTCTTGAACTTGGAGAAATCACTGAGTGATAACATAATGGCGACTCTACTGGGGAAGACTAACATTTTCTTCAGAAATATTTTATAGGTTCAAATCTGATCTATGATGGTGGACAATGATCAAACATACAAAGGTTAAAATCATCCACCTAGCAACACCATTGTCCAAGATCCAGAACTTCAAAGTTCAAAATAAACACCATAACCAAAAAAATCCATATTCCAAATCATTAATGGTGATAAAAGGTGACAGGGTCTGTGGCAAACCTTTCATCTCATGAGATTTTCAATGAATTCAGGGATGTCTTATTATAATTTCAGCTTGATGAGGATTTTCTAAGAGTTGTCTTTCTTATTTTGAAACTAAGAAAATGTTCTCCTCAACTTAAAATATGTGTTATTGAGTTAGTTTCTGAAAAATATGAAAATGGAATTAAACTTTTGCATTCTCAAATTCAGTCTTATAATTTCCGAGATCCTAAATAATTCTTGGAAAATCTTCCTTCTCCAAAGCAAGAGACTTGCAGATTGAGGATGATTATTCTTTCAAGCACAAGACTAAAGAAATAGTTTCAAGGTTTAATATTAAGAATACAACTAATAAATTGGTCATTGAAAGCCTAGAAGCACAAATCATACATTATGCTTTTGATGATCGTATAGCAAATTATATGGAGACTATTTTTAGCTCAAGTCTGCAAACATGTTTTATCTATGAGGATCAAATATATCAGCAATTGCCATTACACATCATATCTTTGATTATGAAGACACATCATAAATTTATGCTTCCAAGTTTGATGACAAGCAGTCAAATTATCCATTCATTTCGACAATTACTTGACTAGCTTCATTGGCATTTTTGTATTGCCTGATTCAATAAGATTATCAGTAGATTGGAGTAGGTAGATGAGTGAAAATAAGCTCAGAATTTTGAGCATATTTTCAGTTTTCAGTTTTTAGCTAGTCTTGAAATAATTCATTAAGATTTGAAGCCAAGGAAAAGGCCCTAAGATATTGATGAGTCAGTAGTTTAGTTTGAAGGTTGCAACACCTTTTAGTCTCAGATCAGATTTCAGTTGGCAGAAAAAGGTGTAAATTCAGTTCAAGAGTTTCAGTCATAGAGATTTTATAACAAAGAAAATGCATGTTTGGGATTGTCTCAAAGGATCAGGCTACTAGTTGATGGTGTTCTTGACATCTCACAAGGAGATGCCATCCCCATGTGAAGCCGTTGTTAAGGTCCTATAAATATAGGATTCATAATTTTTGAATTGACTTTGATAGTCTTGTAAATATGTACATACCTTGCTTTCCGCAAGGTTTTTCCCATATTTTGAAAATAATAAATAATAATAAATGAAAAAAGAGGGTAAAAAGTCCTAAAAAAGAAGATCAAAGGACTTAGAAAAATGTAGACCCCAAAAGAAAAAAGACATAAAAATAAGACCTGGAAGTGAGCAAGTCCAAGTGCCACTACTTTAATTTTACCGCAAAGAATAATGATTATGTGCAGAGTGTCAATAAATTCCATAATCCATGATTAGTTAAATAGTTTAATCTTAACTTTTCATATTTCAATTTCATGTTTTAGATAGTGAATAAAGATTTGTCAAACAATTGAAACTTGAAAAATCAGTAGATAGGTAGAGAATAATGAGGAGCTCAAAAGTTTAATCTAAGACTTCGGATGAAATAAGGTAGACTTAGATATTTTTATGTTTTAAAAGAAAAATATTTTAAGGTTGCAAGCCTAAATGCACCTACAAAAATGAAGAAAAAAAGTTAGAAAAAAAGTTGGGTAGGTAGAAAGCAGTTGAGCAATCATGTAAATAATACATCATTCATAAAAATCACTAATTTCCCCTCCCATATAGGTATTTAGTATTCTAAACTATTAGTAAAAAAGGCTCAGAGCATTTCTCTGACTTTTTTTGGGACTGGACCCAAGGCTCGATGACTAGTCAGTTAAAAATATTGAATTCTTACCTTAAACCCTCATTCATCAACATTTACTCTTCATCCATACATCAAAACCCATTTTTCCTAAGTAAAGGTACATTCTTACTTAGTAAAATTGTAATCTTAAAATAATTAATTTCATTCCCTTCAATATCATTCATAAAAACCCTCAAAATTACATTTATCCTAAGTATTATTGAAGCAATATAAAGATGAGCAATGTTTTATTTTTATTTAGAGATAACATGTGTTTTTCCATTTCAGTACCCTTTTCATATTAACTTTTAACCTATTTTTATTAAATCCCTAATTTACCCTCCCATATATATTAAAACCCTTATGTTTAAATTAACCCCCCAAAACCCATTATTTTAAGTTTAGACCAATGTAATATATCCCCATGTGTGCAAAATGAAACCCCACCCTACAAACCCATTGGTCTAAACATGTCGTTATTTAAATACCTCGCCCCTATAGTTTGAAAACTATTCAAAAGTTCAAAACTATATAATATATAATAACCAACGCCTGCATATGTTTTTATTGAAATATTTCATAAATGTTTTAATTTAAATATATATTATATTTTCGCCCCCTCGCCTATTTCATAATGCATGAACTGTAAACTTTATTAAAAAACACTTTTTTATAAAGTTTAAAGTCTTTCCCTGCCATCATATTAACTAAAGTTTAAACGTATTTCACGTTTATTTCTTTAAATGCATATCCCATCACATATGAAAATATCTCGACCCTTCACTTTCAACTTCCAGATCCGACGATTCATATCCGATATCAAGCAGAATAGATGCATGATCACCCAACCACCAAATCTGTGTGAAATGGACGGTTTCATTGTTCTCTCTCTCCTCCACATGGAAAATTCCTACTGGGTCGCATTCGATCCATCCCAAACCACTTACCACTTATAACTAGTGCGATAACCGCCTATGGTTTTCTACCTCACGCTCCAAACTGCCTCTACTTTGATATGCCATGCGTTCAATGCTGATATTGTTTTAAGCCTAAAACATTATAAAAACTTCATATTGCATGCAATTGAACCCTTTTCTGCATTATCTGTCCCTTTTCAAATATTTTTCGACTCAAAAATCGAGCACCATTACAACATTTTCACACTCAAAGAACCTAAAAGCCATTGAAATTGTTTCCAAGAACACTGGAAGCGTCCAATCGACCTCCAAAAAACCTTCAATAGCCATCAGAAAAGCCTGTCCAATGCCTCGAAAACCCTGTTTCAAGACCTAATACCTGCAAAAATAGGTATTCCTCAAAAAATTAACCTTCTTGTCATCAAAAAGAACTATTTATGTCAATATTGAACTTTGTGAAGCCTATTTCTCTATATAAAGACCTTAATTACCTTCAAAGTGTGTATTTGTTGTAGAAACCCTTTGAAAGATTCAAATTATTTTCCCAATGCTTAGAATCCCGAATTGTTACACTCAATTACTCAGTGCCAACAAATTTAAAACCTCCAAAGTCAAAATTTGTTTCACAGGTCTTCCCAATTCATCAAAGCCATTATCCCTTCTTGCAGACCTTTATTTAATTAACAAATTGTTTGATTTTTGCAGGTAATTAGCAAAAGGAGAATTTGGATAAAACAATATAAATACAAGTTAAAGATATGTTTTACTCCAAGAACTTATAAGGAAATGAATTCAAAGGATTTTCCTTAAAAGATTCCAGGCATTAGAGTTAAAGAACAGTCATCCTATGAAAGATAAAAGAGAATTTTAATGTAAAGATTGAAATAGGGCATTCGTAATAGTCAAGGTAAAAGGAAGAAATCAAATTAAAGGCTAAATTTCAAAGTAAAGTAAGAATTCACACTGACAATGAAAATAGAACAGTAAAAGAGCATCAAAGTTAAAGTGTATCAAATGAAAGTCAGAGTGAAAATCAAATCAGACAAAGTTACAAAGCAGTCAAGGTAAAAAATAAAAGTAAATACATAGGCAATAAATGGTAAATAAAGATGAAAATAATTTCAACAACAATTAATTTTATCCAAATTGAAAGTAAAAACAGTTAAAATAACAGTAAGGTTAAAAGATGAAAACAGAGCAAGAAGGGACATTTTTTTGCAGAAATTTCATGTTTAAGTCATAGTGTTGCAGAAACTATTGTGGACAATCCAAGATGAATTTTGCAAAATTGAAGGAGGTTTATGTTCCTAAGATGTCTAACTACAAAAACCTCTCTCACGTTTCTAACATCCATTATGGGTTTGGAAATATTATACAATATTTGAAAGCACTTTTTGCAGAAAATTCCTGTTAAGTCATCATTTTCCAGAGAAGATTGTGGCCAATAAAAAATACATCTTACAAAACGAAAGGAGGTTTTTGTTCCTACGAGACCCATATATAGAAACCTATCTCACTTTTTAAACAGGAATTGTAAAATGAGAGATACATGCACATATTTACATCCTATTTTTCAGACTATGGAAAACTCTGTTGTACACATCTTGTTGCAGAGCCTATTGTGAATAGTTGGAGAAGCATTTTAGGGAACTGAGAGAGGATTATCTCAAAAACATATTTATCTACAATAACTTATTTCAATTTTTAAATATCTATTTTGGATAGATAAATACAGAGGTATCATTGGACCCTAAGTTTGAAAAATTGTTGGAGCAGAATGCACAAAGAAAGGAGACAGTTAGTGACTTGGATGCCACATCATCAACTAAGAGTTGAGATAAAATTTGAATTCTCCTCTTTGTCATCACCTATCCATAAAAAATAGTGCCAAATAGATGCATTAGTTTTAATTTTCCTTTACTTAAGTTCTATTTATGTAAAACAGTTGGAGATATTTGTAAACCAATCTTGATATTTTTTCAAGATATTCTAGTTTAGAATTTGTATAAATACTTCACTCTTTGAAGTATTTTGGTGGAATAAAATTGATGGGATTGTTATAGTCATTTATTCTTGGACTTTAAAGCTTTTTTGTGTCAAAACTTTGAGTAGCAAGCTGGATCAAAGCAAATTGGCATCATACTTCAGGATTCCTGTGATGAGCTATTTGGAGTGAAATATATTTTCTTCAGTTGTCATTGTTTCCTTTATTTGTTACATGCATCCATTTATGTTTATGCTAAATCTGAATGTATAACTAGGATTATTACTACATGATATCTTAATAGAACCTTGTTTTTAACTAGTTATCATTTATATCTTTTCCTTTGATTTCCATTGTAGGGAACCCTTAATTGCTCCCTCTCTCGTTTGACCTCTTCCTACTACTTATTTTTCTATATTTAAGGATTCTTAAGTGCCATTTATCCTGATCATACCACCTTACAAAACAACTTTCCAAGATCTTCAAGGGTTATCTATCTTGCCCTGAAGACATTTGACCTTTTTTGCCCTTGATCCTAGTCTTGTTTGCTTGATTTTGACTCCATAGCCCAATGGAAAAATAGATTTCCCACTATCCATCCTTTCAAGTGATTGTTCCCACCAAATCTACCAAAACCAAACCAAAGCTGCACATTCATAACTAGCCTACTATTTTATAAAAACAAACAAAGTTAAATTTTATAGCGAGAGCCCTCTCTGAATCCTAGGAAGGCTAGATCCTAGAGTTTAAAAGTAGGTTTTTCATTACCTCGGTGAGTTCTCTCTTGAACCTGGAGAAATTACTGAGTGATAACACAATGGCGACTCTACTGGGGAAGACTAACATTTTCTTCAGAAATATTTTATAGGTTCAGATCTGATCTATGATGGTGGACAGTGATCAAACATACAAAGGTTAAAATCATCCACCTGGCGACTCCACTGTCCAAGATCCAGAACTTCAAAGTTTAGAAGAAACACCATAACAAAAAAAATCCATATTCCAAATCATTAATGGTGATAGAAGCTGACAGGATCTGTGGCAAACCTTTCATCTCATGAGATTTTCAATGAATTCATGGATGTCTTATTATAATTTCAGCTTGATGAGGATTTTCTAAGAGCTGTCTTTCTTATTTTGAAACTAAGAAAATGTTCTCCTCAACTTAAAATATGTGTTCTTGAGTTAGTTTCTGAAAAATATGAAAATGGAATTAAACTTTTGCATTCTCAAATTCAGTCTTATAATTTTCGAGATCCTAAATAATTCTTGGAATATCTTCCTTCTCCAAAGCAAGAGGAAATTGTACTACCTTTTGACTTGCAGATTGAGGATGCTTATTATTTGAAGCACAAGACTAAAGAAATATTTTCAAGGTTTAATATTAAGAATACAACTAATCAATTGGTCATTGAAAGCCTGGAAGCACAAATCATACATTATGCTTTTGATGATACTATAGCAAATTATATGGAGACTATTTTTAGCTCAAGTCTGCAAACATGTTTTATCTACGAGGATCAAATATATCAGCAACTGCCATTACACATCATATATTTGATTATGAAGACACATCATCAAGTTATGCTTCCAAGTTTGATGAGAAGCAGTCGAATTATCCATTCATTTCGACAACTACTTGACTAGCTTCATTGGAATTTTGGTATTGCCTGATTCAATAAGATTATCCGTAGATTGGAGTAGGTAGATGAGTTAAAATAAGCTCAAAATTCTGAGCATCTTTTCAGTTTTCAGTTTTTAGCTAGTCTTGAAATAATTCATTAAGATTTGAAGCCAAGGAAAAGGCCCTAAGATATTGATGAGTCAGTAGTTTAGTTTGAAGGTTGCAACACCTTTTAGTCTCAGATCAGATTTTAGTTTGCAGAAAAAGGTGTAAATTCAGTTCAAGAGTTTCAGTCACAGAGATTTTATAACAAAGCAAATGCATGTTTGGGATTGGCTCAAAGGATCAGGCTACTAGTCAATGGTGTTCTTGACATCTCACAAGGAGATGTCATCCCCATGTGAAGTCGTTGTTAGGGTACTATAAATATAGGATTCATAATTTTTGAATTGACTTTGATAGTCTTGTAAATATGTACATACCTTGCTTTCTGCAAGTTTTTTCCCATATTTTGAAAATAATAAATAATAAAAAATGAAAAAAGAGGGTAAAAAGTCCTAAAAGAAAGATCAAAGGACTTAGAAAAATGTAGACCCCAAAAGAAAAAAGAGATAAAAATAAGACCTGAAAGTGAGCAAGTCCAAGTGCCACTACTTTAATTTTACTGCAAAGAATAACGATTATGTGCCAAGTGTCAATAAATTCCATCATCCATGATCATTTAAACAGTTTAATCTTAACTTTTCATGTTTTAGATAGTGAATAAAGATTTATCAAACAGTTTAAAATTGACAAATCAGTAGATAAGTAGAGAATAATGAGGAGCTCAACAGTTTAATCTGAGCCTTCAGATGAAATAAGGTAGAATTAGATAGTTTTATGTTTTGAAAGAAAAATATTTTAAGGTTGCAAGCCTAAATGCACCTACAAAAATGAAAAAAAAATGTTAGAAATAAAGTTGGATAGGTAGAAAGCAGTTGAGAAATCATGTAAATAAGACATCATTGGGAAAAATCACTAATTTCCCCTCCCATATAGGTATTTAGTATTCTAAACTATCAATCAAAAAGGCTTAGAGAATTTCTCTAGCTTTTGTTGGGACTGGACCCAAGGCTCAATGACTGGTCAGTTAAAAATATTGAATTCTCACCTTAAACCCTCATTCATCAACATTTACTCTTC
Source organism: Pinus albicaulis (assembly GCA_034641835.2). Classification (NCBI taxonomy): domain Eukaryota; kingdom Viridiplantae; phylum Streptophyta; class Pinopsida; order Pinales; family Pinaceae; genus Pinus; species Pinus albicaulis. The sequence goes on from CM076581.1 coordinate 1,676,749,986, forward strand.
ATTCATACATCAAAACCCCCTTTTCCTAAGTAAAGGCACATTCTTACTTAGTAAAATTGTAATCTTAAAATAATTAATTTCATTCCCTTCAATATCATTCATAAAAACCCTCAAAATTACATTTATCCTAAGTATTATTGAAGCAATATAAAGATGAGAAATGCTTTATTTTTATTTAGAGATAACATGTGTTTTTCCATTTCACTACCCTTTTCATAACCTATTTTTATTAAATCCCTAATTTACTCTCCTGTATATATTAAAACCCTTATGTTTAAATTAACCCCCTAAAACCCATTATTTTAAGTTTAGACTAATGTGATATATCCCAATGTGCGCAAAATGAAACCCCACCCTACAAACCCATTGGTCTAAACATATCGTTATCTAAATACCCCGCCCCTATAGTTTGAAAACTATTCAAAAGTTCAAAACTATATAATATATAATAACCAGCGCCCGCATATTTTTTTATTGAAACATTTCATAAATGATTTAATTTAAATATATATTATATTTTCGCCGCCCCCCCCCGCCCCCCGTCTATTTCATAATGCCCGAACTGTAAACTTTATTAAAAAACACATTTTTATAAAGTGTAAAGTCTTTCCCCGCCATCATATTAACTAAATTTTAAACATATTTCACATTTATTTCTTTAAAGTCATATCTCGCCACATATGCAAATATCTCGACCCTTCGCTTTCAACTTCCAGATCCGATGATTCATATCAGATATCAAGCAGAATAGATGCACGATCACCCAACCACCAAATCTGCGCGAAATGGATGGTTTCACTATTCTCTCTCTCCTCCATGTGGCAAATTCCTACTGGATCGCATTCAATCCATCCCAAACCACTTACCACTTATAACCAGTGCGATAACCGCCTATGGTTTTCTGCCTCACACTCCAAACCGCCTCTGCTCTGATATGACATGCATTCAATGTCGATACTATTTTAAGCCTAAAACATTATAAAAATTTCATATTGCATGAATTTGAACCCTTTTCTGCATTATCTGTCCCTTTTCAAATCTTTTCCGACTCAAAAATCGAGCGCCATTACACCATTTTCACACTCAAAGAACCTAAAAGCCATTGAAATTGTTGCCAAGAACACTGGAAGCGTCCAATCAACATCTAAAAAACCTTCAATAGCCATCATAAAATCCTGTATGACGCCTCGAAAACCCTGTTTTAAGACCTAATACCTGCAAAAATAGGTATTCCTCAAGAAATTAACCTTCTCGTCATCAAAAAGAACTATTTCTGTCAATATTGAACTTTGTGAAGCCTATTTCTCTACATAAAGACCTTAATTACCTTCAAAGTGTGTATTTGTTGTAGAAACCCTTTGAAAGATTCAAATTCTTTTACCAATGCTCAGAATCCTGAATTTTTACACTCAATTACTCAGTGCCAACAAAGTTAAAACCTCCAAAGTCAAAATTCATTTCACGGGTCTTCCCAATTCATCAAAGCCATTATCCCTTCTTACAAACCTCTATTTCATTAACAAATTGTTTGATTTTTGCAGGTCATTAGCAAAAGGAGAATTTGGATAAAACAATCTAAATACTAGTTAATGATGTGTTTTACTCCAAGAGCTTACAAGGAAATGAATTCAAAGGATTTTCCTTAAAATATTCCAGGCATCAGAGTTAAAGAACAATCATCCTTTGAAAGATAAAAGAGCATTTTAATGTAAAGATTAAAACAGGGCATTCATAATAGTCAAGGTAAAAGGAAGAACTCACAGTAAATTTTAAATTTCAAAGTAAAGTAAGAATTAACAGTGAAAATGAAAATAGAACAGTCAAAGAGCATCAAACTTAAAGTGTATCAGATGAAATTCAGAGTGAAAATCAAATCAGACAAAGTTACAAAGAAATCAATTTAAACAGTAAAAGTAAATACAAAGGCAGTAAATGGTAAATAAAGATGAAAATAATTTCAACAACAATGAATTTTATCCAAAGTGAAAGTAAAAACAGTTAAAATAACAGTAAGGTTAAAAGATGAAAACAGAGCAAGAAGGGACATTTTTGCATAAATTTCATGTTTAAGTCATAGTTTTGTAGAAACTATTGTGGACAATCCAAGATGAATTTTTCAAAACTGAAGGAGGTTTATGTTCCTAAGATGTCCAACTACAAAAACCTCTCTCACGTTTCTAATAGCCATTATGGGTTTGGAAATATTAAACAATATTTGAAAGCACTTTTTGTAGAAAATTCTTGTTATGTCATCGTTTTCCAGAGAATATTGTGGCCAATACGAAATACATCGTACAAACCAAAAGGAGTTTTTTGTTCCTACGAGACCCATATACAAAAACCTATCTCAATTTTTAAATAGGTATTACAGAATGAGAGATACATGCACATATTTACATCCTATTTTTCAGACTATGGAAAACTCTGTTTTACACAACTTGTTGCAGAGCCTATTTTGAACAACTGGAGAAGAATTTTAGGTAACTGAGAGAGGTTTATCTCAAAAACACATTTAGCTACAATAACCTATTTCACTTTTTAAATATCTATTTCGGATTGATAAATACATAGGTATCATTGGACCCTAAGTTTGCAAAATTGTTGAAGCAGAATGCACAAAGAAAGGAGACGGTTAGTGACTTGGATGCCACATCATCAACTAAGAGTTGAGATCAAATTCGAATTTTCCTCTTTTTAATCACCTATCCATAAAAAATAGTGCCAAATAGATGCATTAGTATTGATTTTCCTTTACTTAAGTTCTATTTATGTGAAATAGTTGGAGATATTTGTAAACCAATCTTGATATTTTTTCAAGATATTCTAGTTTAGAATTTGTATAAATAATTCACTCTTTGAAGTATTTTGGTGGAATAAAAATTTTGGGATTGTTATAGTCATTTCTTCTTGGACTTTAAAGCTTTTGTGTGTCAAAAATTTTAGTAGCAGGCTGGATCAAAGCAAATTGGCATCATACTTCAAGATTCTTATGATAAGCTATTTGGAGTGAAGTATATTTTCTTCACTTGACATTGTTTCCTTTCTTTGTTACATGCATCCATTTATGTTTATGCTAAATCTAAAAGTATAACTAGGATTATTACTACATGATATGTTAATAGCACCCTGTTTTTAACTAGTTATCATTTATATGTTTTCCTCTGATTTCCATTGTAGGGAACCCTTAATTTCTCCCTCTCTCGTTTGACCTCTTCCTACTACTTATTTTTCCAGATTTAAGGATTATTAAGTGCCCTTTATCCCGATCATACCACATCACAAAAATAACTTTCCAACATCTCCAAGGGTTATATATCTTTCCCTGAAGAAATTTGACCTTTTTTGCCCTTGATCCTAGTCTTGTTTGCTTAATTTTGACCCCATAGCCCAATGGAAAAATAGATTTCCCACTATCCATCCTTTCAAGTGATTGTTCCCACCAAATCTACCAAAACCAAACCAAAGTTGCACATTCATAACTAGCCTAATATCTTATAAAAACAAACAAAGTTAGATTTTATAGGGAGAGCCCTCTCTGAATCCAAGGAAGGCTAGATCCTAGAGTTTAAAAGTAGGTTTGTGATTACCTCGGTGAGTTCTCTCCTGAACCTGGAGAAATTACTGAGTGATAACATAATGGTGACTCTACTGGGGAATACTAACATTTTCTTCAAGAATATTTTATAGATTTAGATCTAATCTATGATGGCGGATAGCGATCAAACATACAAAGGTTAAAATCATGCACTTAGCGACTCCATTGTCCAAGATCCAAAACTTCAAAGTTCAGAAGAAACACCATAACCAAAAAAATCCATATTCCAAATCATTTATGGTGATACAAGATGACAGGGTCTGTGGCAAACCTTTCATCTCATGAGATTTTCAATGAATTTACGGATGTCTTATTATAATTTTAGCTTGATGAGGATTTTCTAAGAGCTGTCTTTCTTATTTTGAAACTAAGAAAATGTTCTCCTCAACTTAAAATATGTGTTCTTGAGTTAGTTTCTGAAAAATATGAAAATGGAATTAAACTTTTTCATTCTCAAATTCAGTCTTATAATTTCTGAGATCCTAAATAATTCTTGGAAAATCTTCCTTCTCCAAAGCAAGAGGAAATTGTACTACCTTTTGACTTGTAGATTAAGGATGATTATTCTTTCAAGCACAAGACTAAATAAATAGTTTCAGGGTTTAATATTAAGAATACAACTAATCAATTGGTCATTGAAAGCCTAGAAGCACAAATCATACATTGTGCTTTTGATGATCCTATAGCAAATTATATGGAGACTATTTTTAGCTCAAGTCTGCAAAAATGTTCTATCTATGAGGATCAAATATATTATCAATTGCCATTACACATCATATCTTTGATTATGAAGACACATCATCAAGTTATGCTTCCAATTTTGATGACAAGTAGTCAAATTATCCATTCATTTCGACAACTACTTGACTAGCTTCATTGTCATTTTGTATTGCCTGATTCAATAAGATTATCAGTAGATTGGAGTAGGTAGATGAGTGAAAATAAGCTAAGAATTCTGAGCATCTTTTTAGTTTCAGTTTTTAGCTAGTCTTGAAATAATTCATTAAGATTTGAAGCCAAGGAAAAGGCCCTAAGATATTGATGAGTCAATAGTTTATTTTGAAGGTTGCAACACCTTTTAGTCTCAGATAAGATTTATGTTGGAAAAAAAAGGTGTAAATTCATTTCAAGAGTTTCAGTCACAGAGATTTTATAACAAAGCAAATGCATGTTTTGGATTGGCTCAAAGGATCAACCTACTAGTCGACGGTGTTCTTGACATCTCACAAGGAGATGCCATCCCCATGTGAAGCCGTTGTTGGGGTCCTATAAATATAGGATTCATAATTTTTTAATTGACTTTGATAGTCTTGAAAATATGTACATACCTTGCTTTCTGCAAGTTTTTTCCCATATTTTGAAAATAATAAATAATAAAAAATGAAAAAAGAGGGTAAAAAGTCCTAAAATAAAGATCAAAGGACTTAGGAAAATGTATACCCCAAAAGAAAAAAGAGATAAAAATAAGACCTGAAAGTGAGCAAGTCCAAGTGCCACTACTTTAATTTTACTGCAAATAATAATGATTATGTGCAGAGTGTCAATAAATTCCATAATCCATGATCAATTAAACAGTTTAATCTTAACTTTTCATGTTTCAATTTCATGTTTTAGATAGTGAATAAAGATTTTTCAAACAGTTTAAACTTGACAAATCAGTAGATAGGTAGAGAATAATGAGGAGCTCAACAGTTTAATCTGAGCCTTCGGATGAAATAAGGTAGACTTAGATAGTTTTATGTTTTGAAAGAAAAATATTTTAAGGTTGCAAGCCTAAATGCACCTACAAAAATGAAGAAAAAATGTTAGAAATAAAGTTGGGTAGGTAGAAAGGAGTTGAGAAATCATGTAAATAAGACATCATTGGGAAAAATCACTAATTTCCCCTCCCATATAGGTATTCAGTATTCTAAACTATCAGTCAAAAAGGCTCAGAGCATTTCTCTGACTTTTGTTGGGACTAGACCCAAGGCTCGATGATTGGTCAGTTAAAAATATTGAATTCTTACCTTAAACCCTCATTCATCAACATTTAATCTTCATTCATCCATCAAAACCCATTTTTCCTAAGTAAAGGCACATTCTTACTTAGTAAAATTGTAATCTTAAAATAATTAATTTCATTCCCTTCAATATCATTCATAAAAACCCTCAAAATTACATTTATCCTAAGTATTATTGAAGCAATATAAAGATGAGAAATGCTTTATTTTTATTTAGAGATAACATGTGTTTTTCCATTTCACTACCCTTTTCATATTAACTTTTAACCTATTTTTATTAAATCTCTAATTTACCCTCCCGTATATATTAAAACCCTTATGTTTAAATTAACCCCCCAAAACCCATTATTTTAAGTTTAGACCAAGGTAATATATCCCCATGTGCGCAAAATGAAACCCCACCCTAAAAACCCATTGGTCTAAACATATCTTTATTTAAATACCCCACCCCTATAGTTTGAAAAGTAATCAAAAGTTCAAAACTATATAATATATAATAACCAGCACCCGCATATGTTTTTATTGAAACATTTCATAAATTTTTTAATTTAAATATATATTATATTTTCGCCCCCCCCCCCCCCCTACCTATTTCATAATGCATGAACTGTAAACTTTATTAGAAAACACATTTTTATAAAGTTTAAAGTATTTCCCAACCATCATATTAACTAAAGTTTAAACGTATTTCACATTTATTTCTTTAAATTCATATCCCGCCACATATGCAAATATCTCGACCCTTCGCTTTCAACTTCCAGATCCGACGATTCATATCCAATATCAAGCAGAATAGATGCACGATCACCCAACCACCAAATCTGCGCGAAATGGATGGTTTCACTATTCTCTCTCTCCTCCATGCGGCAAATTCCTACTGGATCGCATTTGATCCATCCTAAACCACTTACCACTTATAACCAATGCTATAACCGCCTATGGTTTTCTGCCTCACGCTCCAAACCATCTCTGCTCTGATATGACATGTGTTCAATGCCGATATTGTTTTAAGCCTAAAACATTATAAAAACTTCATATTGCATGCATTTGAACCCTTTTTTTCATTATCTGTCCCTTTTCAAAGCTTTTCCGACTCAAAAATCGAGTTCCATTACACCATTTTCACACTCAAAGAACCTAAAAGCCATTGAAATTGTTGCCAAGAACACTGGAAGTGTCCAATTGACCTCCAAAAAACCTTCAATAGCCATCAGAAAAGCCTGTCTGGTGCCTCGAAAACCCAGTTTCAAGACCTAATACCTGCAAAAATAGATATTCCTCAAGAAATTAACCTTCTCGTCATCAAAAATAACTATTTATGTCAATATTGAACTTTGTGAAGCCTATTTCTCTACATAAAGACCTTAATTACCTTCAAAGTGTGTATTTGTTGTAGAAACCCTTTGAAAGATTCAAATTCTTTTACCAATGCTCAGAATCCCGAATTGTTACACTCAATTACTCAGTGCCAACAAAGTTAAAACCTCCAAAGTCAAAATTCGTTTCGCAAGTCTTCCCAATTCATCAAAGCCATTATCCCTTCTTGCAGACCTCTATTTCATTAACAAATTGTTTTATTTTTGCAGGTCATTAGCAAAACGAGAATTTGGATAAAACAATCTAAATACTAGTTAAAGATATGTTTTAGTCCAAGAACTTACAAGGAAATGAATTCAAAGGATTTTCCTTAAAAGATTCCAGGTATCAGAGTTAAAGAACAGTCATCCTGTGAAAGATAAAAGAGCATTTTAATGTAAAGATTAAAACAGGGCATTCATAATAGTCAAGGTAAAAGGAAGAACTCATAGTAAAGGTTAAATTTCAAAGTAAAGTAAGAATTCACAGTGACAATGAAAATAGTACAGTCAAAGAGCATCAAAGTTAAAGTGTATCAGATGAAAATCAGAGTGAAAATCAAATCAGACAAAGTTACAAAGCAGTCAAGGTAAACAGTAAAATTAAATACAGAGGCAGTAAATGGTAAATAAAGATGAAAACAATTTCAAAAACCATGAATTTTATCCAAAGTGAAAGTAAAAACAATTAAAAGAACAGTAAGGTTAAAAGATGAAAACAGAGCAAGAAGGGACATTTTTGAAAAAATTTCATGTTTAAGTCAAAGCTTTGCAGAAACTATTGTGGAAAATCCAAGATGAATTTTGAAAAATTGAAGGAGGTCTATGTTCCTAAGATGTCCAACTACAAAAACCTCTCTCATGTTTCTAACAGCCATTATGGGTTTGGAGATATTAAACAATATTTGAAAGCACGTTTTGCAGAAAATTCCTGTTAATTCATCATTTTCTAGAGAAGATTGTGGCCAATACGAAATACATATTGCAAAACAGAAGGATTTTTTTGTTCCTAAGATACCCATATACAGAAACCTATCTCACTTTTTAAACAGATATTACAGAATGAGAGATACATGCACATATTTACATCCTATTTTTCAGACTATGGAAAACTCTGTTTTACACATCTTGTTGCAGAGCCTATTGTGAACAGTTGGAGAATAATTTTAGGGAACTGAGAGAGGCTTATCTCAACAACATATTTATCTACAATAAGCTATTTCACTTTTTAAATATCTATTTCGGATTGATAAATACATAGCTATCATTAGACCCTAAGTTTGCAAAATTGTTGGAGCAGAATGCACAAAGAAAGGAGACGGTTAGTGACTTGGATGCCACATCCTCAACTAAGAGTTGAGATCAAATTTGAATTCTCCTCTTTGTCATCACCTATCCATAAAAATAGTGCCAAATAGATGCATTAGTTTTGAGTTTCCTTTACTCAAGTTATATTTATGTAAAACAGTTGGAGATATTTGTAAACCAATCTTGATATTTTTTCAAGATATTCTAGTTTAGAATTTGTATAAATGCTTCACTCTTTGAAGAATTTTGGTGGAATAAAATTTCTGGGATTGTTATAGTCATTTATTCTTGGACTTTAAAGCTTTTGTGTGTCAAAACTTTGAGTAGCAAGATGGATCAAAGCTAATTGGCATCATACTTCAGGATTCTTGTGATGAGCTATTTGGAGTGAAGTATATTTTCTTCACTTGTCATTGTTTCCTTTCTTTGTTACATGCATCCATTTATGTTTGTGCTAAATCTGAATGTATAAATAGGATTATTACTACATGATATGTTAATAGACCCTTGTTTTTAACTAATTATCATTTATATGTTTTCCTCTGATTTCCATTGTAGGGAACCCTTAATTGCTCCCTCTCTCGTTTGACCTCTTCCTACTACTTATTTTTTCCAGATTTAAGGATTCTTAAGTGCCCTTTATCCCGATCATAACACCTCACAAAAATAACTTTCCAACATCTCCAAGGGTTATCTATCTTGCCCTGAAGACATTTGACCTTTTTTTCCCTTGATCCTAGTCTTGTTTGCTTGATTTTCATTCCATAACCCAATGGACAAATAGATTTCCCACTATCCATCGTTTCAAGTGATTTTTCCCACCAAATCTATCAAAACCAAACGAAAGCTGCACATTCATAACTAGCCTAATATTTTATAAAAACAAACAAAATTAAATTTTATAGAGAGAGCCCTCTCTGAATCCTAGGAAGGCTAGATCCTAGAGTTTAAAATTAGGTTTGTGGTTACCTCGGTGAGTTCTCTCCTGAACCTGGAGAAATTACTGAGTGATAACATAATGGCGACTCTACTGGGGAAGACTAACATTTTCTTCAGAAATATTTTATAGGTTCAGATTTTATCTATGATGGTGGACAGTGATCAAACATACAAAGGTTAAAATCATCCACCTGGTGACTCCATTGTCCAAGATCCAGAACTTCAAAGTTCAGAAGAAACACCATAACCAAAAAAATTCATATTCCAAATCATTAATGGTGATACAAGATGACAGGGTCTGTGGCAAACCTTTCATCTCATGAGATTTTCAATGAATTCAGGGATTTCTTATTATAATTTCAGCTTGATGAGGATTTTCTAAGAGTTGTCTTTCTTATTTTGAAACTAAGAAAATGTTCTCCTAAACTTAAAATATGTGTTCTTGAGTTAGTTTATGAGAAATATTAAAATGGAATTAAACTTTTGCATTCTTAAATTCAATCTTATAATTTCCGAGATCCTAAATAATTCTTGGAAAATCTTCCTTCTCCAAAGCAAGAGGAAATTGTACTACCTTTTGACTTGCAGATTGAGGATGATTATTCTTTCAAGCACAAGACTAAAGAAATAGTTTTAGGGTTTAATATTAAGAATACAACTAATAAATTTTTCATTGAAAGCCTAGAAGCACAAATCATACATTATGCTTTTGATGATCCTACAGCAAATTATATGGAGACTATTTTTAGCTCAAGTCTGCAAACATGTTTTATCTATGAGGATCAAATATATCAGCAATTTCCATTACACATCATATCTTTGATTATGAAGACACATCATCAAGTTATGCTTCCAAGTTTGATGACAAGTAGTCAAATTATCCATTCATTTTGACAACTACTTGACTAGCTTCATTGGCATTTTTCTATTGCCTGATTCAATAAGATTATCAGTAGATTGGAGTAGGTATATGAGTGCAAATAAGATCAGAATTCTGAGCATATTTTCAGTTTTCAGTTTTTAGCTAGTCTTTAAATAATTCATTAATATTTGAAGCTAAGGAAAAATCCCTAAGATATTGATGAGTCAGTAGTTTAGTTTGAAGGTTGCAACACCTTTTAGTCTCAGGTCAGATTTCAGTTTGCAGAAAAAGGTGTAAATTCAGTTCAATATTTTCAGTCACAGAGATTTTATAGCAAAGCAAATGCATGTTTGGGATTCGCTCAAAGGATCAGGCTACTAGTCGACGGTGTTCTTGACATCTCACAAGGAGATGCCATCCCCATGTGAAGTCGTTGTTAGAGTCCTATAAATATAGGATTCATAATTTTTTAATTGACTTTGATAGTCTTGTAAATATGTACATACCTTGCTTTCTACAAGTTCTTTCCCATATTTTGAAATTAATAAATAATAAAAAATGAAAAAAAAGGGTAAAAGGTCCTAAAAGAAAGATCAAAGGACTTAGAAAAATGTAGACCCCAAAAGAAAAAAGAGATAAAAATAAGACCTGAAAGTGAGCAATTCCAAGTGCCACTACTTTAATTTTAATGCGAAGAATAATGATTATGTGCAGAGTGTCAATAAATTCCATAATCCATGATCAGTTAAACAGTTTAATCTTAACTTTTCATGTTTCAATTTCATGTTTTAGATAGTGAATAAGGATTTGTCAAACAAATTAAACTTGACAAATCAGTAGATAGGTAGGGAATAATGAGGAGCTCAAAATTTTAATCTAAGCCTTCAAATGAAATAAGGTAGACTTAGATAGTTTTATGTTTTGAAAGAAAAATATTTTAAGGTTGCAAGCCTAAATGCACCGACAAAAATGAAGAAAAAATGTTAGAAATAAAGTTGGGTAGGTAGAAAGCAGTTGAGAAATCATGTAAATAAGACATCATTAGGCAAAATCACTAATTTCCCCTCCCATATAGGTATTCAGTATTCTAAACTATCAGTCAAAAAGGCTCAGAGCATTTTTCTGACTTTTGTTGGGACTGGACCCAAGGCTCGATGACTGGTCAGTTAAAAATATTGAATTTTTACCTTAAACCCTCATTCATCAACATTTACTCTTCATTCATACATCAAAACCCCTTTTTCCTAAGTAAAGGCACATTCTTACTTAGTAAAATTGTAATCTTAAAATAATTAATTTCATTCCCTTCAATATCATTCATAAAAACCCTCAAAATTACATTTATCCTAAGTATTATTGAAGCAATATAAAGATGAGCAATGCTTTATTTTTATCTAGAGATAACATGTGTTTTTCCATTTCGCTACCCTTTTCATATTAACTTTTAACCTATTTTTATTAAATCCCTAATTTACCCTCCCGTATATATTAAAACCCTTATGTTTAAATTAACCCCCCAAAACCCATTATTTTAAGTTTAGACCAATGCAATATATCCCCATGTGCGCAAAATGAAACCCCACCCTACGAACCCATTGTTCTAAACATATCGTTGTTTAAATACCCTGCCCCTATAGTTTGAAAACTATTCAAAAGTTCAAAACTATATAATATATAATAACCAGCGCCTACACATGTTTTTATTGAAACATTTCATAAATGTTTTAATTTAAATATATATTATATTTTTGCCCCCCCCCCCTGCCTATTTCATAATGCCCGAACTGTAAACTTTATTAAAAAACACATTTTTATAAAGTTTAAAGTCTTTCCCCGCCATCATATTAACTAAAGTTTAAACGTATTTCACGTTTATTTCTTTAAAGTCATATCCCGCCACATATGCAAATATCTTGACCCTTTGCTTTCAACTTCCAGATCCGACAATTCATATCCGATATCAAGCATAATAGATGCACGATCACCCAACCACCAAATCTGCGCGAAATGGATGGTTTCACTGTTCTCTCTCTCCTCCATGCGGAAAATTCCTACTGGATCACATTTGATCCATCCCAAACCACTTACCACTTATAACCAGTGTGATAACCGCCTATGGTTTTCTGCCTCACGCTCCAAACCACCTCTGCTCTGATATGGCATGCTTTCAATGCCAATATTGTTTTAAGCCTAAAACATTATAAAAACTTCATATTGCATGCAGTTGAACCCTTTTATGCATTATCTGTCCCTTTTCAAAGCTTTTCCGACTCAAAAATCGAGCGTCATTACACCATTTTCACACTCAAAGAACCTAAAAGCCATTGAAATTGTTGCCAAGAACACTGGAAGCGTCCAATCGACCTCCAAAAAACCTTCAATAGCCATCAGAAAAGCCTGTCTGACGCCTCGAAAACCCAGTTTCAAGACCTAATACCTGCAAAAGCAGGTATTCCTCAAGAAATTAACCTTCTCGTCATCAAAAAGAACTATTTTTATCAATATTGAACTTTGTGAAGCCTATTCTCTACATAAAGACCTTTATTACCTTCAAAGTGTGTATTTGTTGTAGAAACCCTTTGAAAGATTCAAATTCTTTTACCAATGCTCAGAATCCCAAATTTTTACACTCAATTACTCATTGCCAACAAAGTTAAAACCTCCAAAGTCAAAATTCGTTTCACAGGTCTTCCCAATTCATCAAAGCCATTATCCCTTCTTGCAGACCTCTATTTCATTAAAAAATTGTTTGATTTTTGCAGGCCATTAGAAAAAGGAGAATTTGGATAAAACAATCTAAATACTAGTTAAAGATATGTTTTACTCCAAGAACTTACAAGGAAATGAATTCAAAGGATTTTCCTTAAAAGATTCCAGGCATCAGAGTTAAAGAACAGTCATCCTATGAAAGATAAAAGAGCATTTTAATGTAAAGATTAAAAATGGCATTCATAATAGTCAAAGTAAAAGGAAGAACTCAAAGTAAAGGTTAAATTTCAAAGTAAAGTAAGAATTCACAGTGAAAATGAAAATAGAACAGTCAAAGAGCATCAAATTTAAAGTGTATCAGATGAAAGTCAAAGTGAAAATCAAATCAGACAAAGCTACAAAGCAGTCAAGGTAAACAGTAAAAGTAAATACCGAGGTAGTAAATGGTAAATAAAGATGAAAATAATTTCAAAAACAATGAATTTTATCCAAAGTGAAAGTAAAAACAGTTAAGAGAACAGTAAGGTTAAAAGATGAAAACAGAGCAAGAAGGGACATTTTTGTAGAAATTTCATGTTTAAGTCATATTTTTGCAGAAACTATTGTGGACAATCCAAGATGAATTTTGCAAAACTGAAGGAGGTTTATGCTCCTAAGATGTCCAACTACAAAAACCTCTCCCATGTTTCTAACAGCCATTATGGGTTTGGAAGTATTAAACAATATTTGAAAACATTTTTTGCAGAAAATTCCTGTTAAGTCATCATTTTCCAGAGAAGATTGTGGCCAATACGAAATACATCTTGCAAAACGGAAGGAGACCTTTTTTCCTACGAGACCCATATACAGAAATGTATCTCACTTTTTAAACAGGTATTACATAATGAGAGATACATGCACATATCTACATCCTATTTTTCAGACTATGGAAAACATTGTTTTACACATCTTGTTGCAGAGCCTATTGTGAACAGCTGGAGAAGAACTTTAGGGAACTGAGAGAGGTTTATATCAACAACATATTTATCTACAATAACCTATTTCACTTTTTAAATATCTATTTCATATTGATAAATACAGAGGTATAATTGGACCCTAAGTTTGCAAAATTGTTGGAGCAGAATGCACAAAGAAAAGAGACGGTTAGTGACTTGGATGTCACATCATCAACTAATAGTTGAGATCAAATTCGAATTATTATCTTTGTCATCACCGATCCATAAAAAATAGTGCCAAATAGATGCATTATTTTTTAGTTTCATTTACTTAAGTTCTATTTATGTAAAACAGTTGGAGATATTTGTAAACCAATCTTGATATTTTTTCAAGATATTCTAGTTTAGAATTTGTATAAATACTTCACTCTTTGAAGTATTTTGGTGGAATAAAATTGTTGGGATTGTTATATTCATTTCTTCCTGGACTTTAAAACTTTTGTGTGTCAAAACTTTGAGTAGCAAACTGTATCAAAGAAAATTGGCATCATACTTCAGGATTCCTGTGATGAGCTATTTGGAGTGAAGTATATTTTCTTCACTTGTCATTGTTTCCTTTCTTTGTTACATGCATCCATTTATGTTTATGCTAAATCTGAATGTATAACTAGGATTATTACTACATGATATGTTAATAGCACCCTGTTTTTAACTAGTTATCATTTATATGTTTTCCTCTGATTTCCATTGTAGGGAACCCCTAATTGCTCCCTCTCTCGTTTGACCTCTTCCTACTACTTCTTTTTCCATATTTTAGGATTATTAAGTGCCCTTTATCCCAATCATACCACCTCACAAAAATAACTTTCCAGCATGTCCCAGGGTTATCTATCTTGCCCTGAAGAAATTTGACCTTTTTTGCCCTTGATCCTAGTCATGTTTGCTTGATTTTGACTCCATAGCCCAATGGAAAAAAATATTTCCCACTATCCATCCTTTCAAGTGATTTTTCCCATGAAATATACCAAAATAAAACCAAATCTGCACATTCATAACTAGCCTAATATTTTATAAAAACAAACAAAGTTAAATTTTATAGAGAGAGCCCTCTCTGAATCCTAGGAAGGCTAGATCCTAGAGTTTAAAAGTAGGTTTGTGGTTACCTTGGTGAGTTCTCTCTTGAACCTGGAGAAATTACTGAGTGATAACAAAATGGCGACTCTATTGGGGAAGACTAACATTTTCTTCAGAAATATTTTATAGGTTCAGATTTGATCTATGATGGTGGACAGTGATCAAACATACAAAGGTTAAAATAATCCACCTGGTGACTCCATTGTCCAAGATCCAAAACTTCAAAGTTTAGAAGAAATGCCATAACCAAAAAAATCCATATTCCAAATCATTAAGGGTGATACAAGATGACAGGGTCTGTGGCAAACCTTTCATCTCATGATATTTTCAATGAATTCAAGGATGTCTTATTATAATTTTAGCTTGATGAGGATTTTCTAAAAGCTGTATTTCTTATTTTGAAACTAAGAAAATTTTCTCCTCAACTTAAAATATGTGTTCTTGAGTTAGTTTCTGAAAAATATGAAAATGGAATTAAACTTTTGCATTCTCAAATTCAGTCTTATAATTTCCGAGATCCTAAATAATTCTTGGAAAATCTTCCTTCTCCAAAGCAAAAGGAAAGTGTACTACCTTTTGACTTGCAGATTGAGGATGATTATTCTTTCAAGCACAAGACTAAAGAAATAGTTTCAGGGTTTAATATAAAGAATACAACTAATCAATAGGTCATTGAAAGCCTAGAAGCACAAATCATACATTATGTTTTTGATGATCCTATAGCAAATTATGTGGAGACTATTTTTAGCTCAAGTCTGCAAACATGTTTTATCTATGAGGATCAAATATATCAACGATTGCCATTACACATCATATCTTTGATTATGAAGACACATCATCAAGTTATGCTTCCAAAATTGATGACAAGCAGTGAAATTATTCATTCATTTCGACAACTACTTGACTAGCTTCATTGGAATTTTTGTATTGCCTGATTCAATAAGATTATCAGTATATTGAAGTAGATAGATGAGTGAAAATAAGCTCAGAATTTTGAGCATATTTTCAGTTTTCATTTTTTAGCTAGTCTTGAAATAATTCATTAAGATTTGAAGCCAAGGGAAAGGCCCTAAGATATTGATGAGTCAGTAGTTTAGTTTGAAGGTTGCAACACCTTTTAGTCTCAGATCAGATTTCAGTTTGCAGAAAAAGGTGTAAATTCACTTCAAGAGTTTTAGTCACATAGATTTTATAACAAAGCAAATGCATGTTTGGGATTGGCTCAAAGGATCAGGCTACTAGTCGACGGTGTTCTTGACATCTCACAAGGAGATGCTATCTCCATGTGAAGTTGTTGTTAGGGTCCTATAAATATAGGATTCATAATTTTTGAATTGACTTTGATAGTCTTGTAAATATGTACATACCTTGCTTTCTGCAAGTTTTTTCCCATATTTTGAAAATAATAAATAATAATAAATGAAAAAAGAGGGTAAAAATTCCTAAAATAAAGATCAAAGGACTTAGAAAAATGTAGACCCCAAAAGAAAAAAGAGATAAAAATAAGCCCTGAAAGTGAGCAAGTCCAAGTGCCACTAATTTAATTTTAATGCAAAGAATAATGATTATGTGCAGAGTGTCAATAAATGCCATAATCCATGATCAGTTAAACAGTTTAATCTTAACTTTTCATGTTTCAATTTCATGTTTTAGATAGTGAATAAGGATTTTTCAAACAATTTAAACTTGAAAAATCAGTAGATAGGTAGGGAATAATGAGGAGCTCAAAATTTTAATCTAAGCCTTCAGATGAAATAAGGTAGACTTAGATAGTTTTATGTTTTGAAAGAAAAATATTTTAAGGTTGCAAGCCTAAATGCACCGACAAAAATGAAGAAAAAATGTTAGAAATAAAGTTGGGTAGGTAGAAAGCAGTTGAGAAATCATGTAAATAAGACATCATTAGGAAAAATCACTAATTTCCCCTCCCATATAGGTATTCAGTATTCTAAACTATCAATCAAAAAGGCTCAGAGAATTTCTCTGACTTTTGTTGGGACTGGACCCCAAGGCTCGATGACTGGTCAGTTAAAAATATTGAATTCTTACCTTAAACTCTCATTCATCAAAATTTACTCTTCATTCATACATCAAAACCCCTTTTTCCTAAGTAAAGGCGCATTCTTACTTAGTAAAATTGTAATCTTAAAATAATTAATTTCATTCCCTTCAATATCATTCATAAAAACCCTCAAAATTACATTTATCCTAAGTATTATTGAAGCAATATAAAGATGAGCAATGCCTTATTTTTATTTAGAGATAACATGTGTTTTTCCATTTCACTACCCTTTTCATATTAAATTTTAACCTATTTTTATTAAATCCCTAATTTACCCTCCCGTATATATTAAAACCCTTATGTTTAAATTAACCTCCCAAAACCCATTATTTTAAGTTTAGACCAATGTAATATATCCCCATGTGCGCAAAATGAAACCCCACCCTACAAACCCATTGGTCTAAACATATCATTATTTAAATACCCCGCCCCTATAGTTTGAAAAGTATTCAAAAGTTCAAAACTATATAATATATAATAACCAGCGCCCGCATATGTTTTTATTGAAACATTTCATAAATGTTTCAATTTAAATATATATTATATTTTTGCCCCCCTCCTATTTCATAATGCCTGAACTGTAAACTTTATTAAAAAACACATTTTTATAAAGTTTAAAGTCTTTCCCTGCCATCATATTAACTAAAGTTTAAACGTGTTTCACATTTATTTCTTTAAAGTCATATCCTGCCACATATGCAAATATCTCAACCCTTCGCTTTCAACTTCCAGATCTGACGATTCATATCCGATATTGCGCAAAATATATGCATGATTAACAAACCACCAAATCTGCGTGAGATGGATGGTTTCACTGTTCTCTCTCTCTCCACGTGGAAAATTCCTACTGGATCGCATTTGATCCATCCCAAACCACTTACCGCTTATAACCAGTGCAATAACCGCCTATGGTTTTCTGCCTCACGCTCCAAACCGCCTCTGCTCTGATATGACATGCGTTCAATGCCGATATTGTTTTGAGCCTAAAACATTATAAAAACTTCATATTGCATGCAGTTGAACCATTTTCTGCATTATCTGTCCCTTTTCAAAGCTTTTCTGACTCAAAAATCGAGAGCCATTACACCATTTTCACACTCAAAGAACCTAAAAGCCATTGAAATTGTTGCCAAGAACACTGGAAGTGTCTAATCGACCTCTAAAAATACCTTCAATAGCCATCAGAAAAGCCTGTCTGACGCGTTAGAAACCCTGTTTCAAGACCTGATACCTCCGAAAATAGGTATTCCTCAAGAAAGTAACTTTCTCGTCATCAAAAAGAACTATTTATGTCAATATTGAACTTTTTGAAGCCTATTTCTCTACATAAAGACCTTAATTACCTTCAAAGAGTGTATTTGTTGTAGAATTCCTTTGAAAGATTCAAATTTTTTTACCAATGCTCAGAATCCCGAATTGTTACACTCAATTACTCATTGCCAACAAAGTTAAAACCTCCAAATTCAAAATTCATTTCACAAGTCTTTCCAATTCATCAAAGCCATTGTCCCTTCTTGCAGACCTCTCTTTCATTAACAAATTGTTTGATTTTTGCGGGTCAATAGCAAAAGGAGAATTTGGATAAAATAAACTAAATACTAGTTAAAGATATGTTTTACTCCAAGAACTTACAAGGAAATGAATTCAAAAGATTTTTCTTAAAAGATTCCAGGCATCAGACTTAAAGAGCAGTCAACCTGTGAAAGATAAAAGAGCATTTTAATGTAAAGATTAAAACAGGGCATTCATAATAGTCAGGGTAAAAGGATGAACTCACATTAAAGGTTAAAGTTCAAAGTAAAGTAAGAATTCATAGTGACAGTGAAAATATAACAGTCAAAGAGCATCAAAGTTAAAGTGTATCAGATGAAATTCAGAGTGAAAGTAAAATCAGACAAAGTTACAAAGAAGTCAAGGTAAACAGTAAAAGTAAATACAGAGGAAGTAAATGGTAAATAAAGATGAAAATAATTTCAACAACAATGAAGTTTATCCAAAGTGAAAGTAAAAATAGTTAAAAGAATATTAAGGTTAAAAGATGAAAACAGAGCAAGAAGGGACATTTTTGCAGAAATTTCATGGTTAAGTCATAGTTTTGCAGAAACTATTGTGGACAATCCAAGATGAATTTTTCAAAACTGGAGGATTTTTATGTTCCTAAGATGTCCAACTACAAAAACCTCTCTCACGTTTCTAACAGCCACTATGGGTTTGGAAATATTAACAATATTTGGAAGCACTTTTTGCATAAAATTCATGTTAAGTCATCATTTTGCAGAGAAGATTATAGCCAATAAGAAATACATCTTACAAAACTGAAGGAGGTTTTTGTTCCTAAGAGACCCATATACATAAAAGTATCTCACGTTTTACACAGGTATTACAGAATGAGAGATACATGCACATATTTACAACCTATTTTTCAGACTGTGGAAAACTTTGTTTTACACATCTTTTTAAAGAGCCTATTGTGAATAGATAGAGAAGAATTTTAGGGAACTGAGAGAGGTTTATATCAAAAACATATTTATCTACAATAACCTCTTTCACATTTTACATATCTATTTCTGATTGAGAAATAAAAAGGTATCCTTGGACCCAAAGTTTGAATAATTGTTGGAGCAGAATGCACAAAGAAAGGAGACAGTTAGTGACTTGGATGCCTCGTCATCAACTAAGAGTTGAGATTAAATTCGAATTATCTTTTTTTCATCACCTATCCATAAAAAATAGTTCCAAATAGATGCATTAGTTTTGAGTGTCCTTTACTTAAGTTCTATTTATGTGAAACAGTTGGAGATATTTGTAAACCAATCTTGATATTTTTTCAAGATATTCTAGTTTAGAATTTTTATAAATACTTCACTCTTTGAAGTATTTTGGTGGAATAAAATTGTTGGATTGTTATATTCATTTCTTCTTGGACTTTAAATCTTTTGTGTGTCAAAACTTTGAGTAGCAGGTTGGATCAAAGAAAATCGGCATCATACTTCAAGATTTCTGTGATGATCTATTTGGAGTGAAGTATTTTCTTCACTTGTCCTTGTTTCCTTTCTTTGTTACATGCATCCATTTATGTTTATGCTAAATCTGAATGTATAACTAGGAGTATTACTATAGGATATGTTAATAGCACCCTGTTTTTAACTAGTTATCATTTATATGTTTTCCTTTAATTTCCAGTGTAGGGAACCCTTAATTGCTCCCTCTCTTGTTTGACCTCTTCCTACTACTTATTTTTTCAGTTTTAAGGATTCCTAAGTGCCCTTTATCCCGATCATACCACCTCACAAAAACAACTTTCCAAGATCTCCAAGGGTTATCTATCCTGCCCTGAAGACATTTGACCTTTTTTTCCCTTGATCCTAGTCCTGTTTGCTTGATTTTGACTCCATAGCCCAATGAACAAATAGATTTCCCACTATCCATCCTTTCAAGTGATTTTTCCCACCAAATCTACCAAAACCAAACCAAAGCTGCATATTCATAACTAGCCTAATATTTTATAAAAACAAACAAAGTTAAATTTTATAGAGAGAGCCCTCTTTGAACCCTAGGAAAGCTAGATCCTAGAGTTTAAAAGTAGGTTTTTGGTTACCTAGGTGAGTTCTCTCTTGAACCTGGAGAAATTACTGAGTGATAACAGGGTGCACTTGGACTAGCAAACCCTTAACATTCTTTTCTTTTGAAAGCATAAAAACTATCTACTTGTACCCTTATCACTTCCAAGAGTTCAGATTAGGCTAATGAACTCTCTTATTCTCTACCTAGTCTAATCATCTGTCAAGATTAAGTTGTTTAACGTATTTTCATTCTCTAACCTACTGACATGAAATTCAAAATATGACCAAAATAGGATTAAGCAATTTTATCTGCCATGGGCTGTGGCATTTTGACAAGCTGCATACAGACATTATTTTTGTACAATAAAAAACTAGAAAACATGAGGGTTGTGATTCAGTGTTGGTTATGCATCCCTCTCATTTCCTTTAGTTCAGATCTATGCTTTGGGAACCAGCAATCTTTCCTAATATAATCTACTAACAAGCCAAGCTTAAATGGTTTGACAAGTCTTCTTTCACTAACCTATCAGCAGAAATTTAAAACATGTTTAGTCATGATTAGGCTAGATGACTGAACAATATTCTTCCTTTTCAACAATTAGTGGCATTTAGGCTTGCACACTTTCAGCATTACTCTTTTTTGGTATGGGCATGTACCTCTTCTTTTTCCTTCCCTCTTTTTCTTCTTTTCTTTGTTTTTATGTTTTCATCTTTCAGATCTTTCATCAAGCAATGTTATGTACAATGAAAGAAAGCTTCAAACTAGGAATTTTGACAAAAATAGTGCTTGAGCATACTACCATTGACAGGAATTCCAAATAACTCTACTCCATCCAACTCTTGTAAAAAGAAAGCATTGTTACCTCTAACTGAATGGATGATGTATGGACCCTTCCACAATTTTCAAATTTTATATGCTTGCCTTTATCTTCTCTCCTTGAATCCCACTTCGGAACTTTGTCTCCAATCTAGAAGTCATTGGATTTGGTCCTTCTGTCAAAGATCTTCTTGATGTTCTCTTGCACTGCTTGTGTTATTTTGTAAACTTCTTCCCTTGACTATTGCAAGTGAATGGTTTGGTTCAGCCTCCTTTGCATATCATTCTCTTCTGATTATACCTCTTGAAGAAGCTTCATCACCGGAACTCCCAAGGATGTTGGAAAAATTTCAACCATGCCATACACTAACTGATAGGGAGACATATTGATTGATTTCTTGGTTGTTAGTTTATCACCCTATAGTGCATGCACTAGTTTTCTATGCCACGTCTTCTGATTTTCTTCCAACAGCTTCTTGATGATATTCACCAAAATTTTGTTAGAGGACTCAGCTATCCCGTTACCTTAAGGGTAATAAGTTGTAGAGTGCCATAGCATGATGTGGTAACTGTAGCAAAAGTCCACCATTCTCTTGGACTTAAATGCAACAAAATTATCAGTGATGATCTTTCTTGGACAGCCAAACCTGGACAAGATGTTGGTCTCAAGGAATTTGATGATTACTAACTCAGTGGCATTCCTAGAGGGATGTTATGTGGATAAATCCTTCTTGCAGACAAGAGCGATCTCCCTAGTATCCTAAGGAAATCTAGAAACAAACAACCAAATTCAAACCATTTTCTCTAGATCATTTGTGATTTAGAATTATTAATAACAAAGTACAAGGACATGCCCCTACCTAAAGTCCAATGATTTTCTGAAATCTTCTATCCAGTTGCTCCAAAAGAGGTCACTTCAGCATGTGAAACCTGCAATCAAAGACAGATTAAAAGATTAAAAGCACCTGCAAGATATAATAATTGAGAAAGCACTAACCTATCTCAGTGATCAAGGAATCCAAGAATTTAAATACTCAAATAGATACATGAAAAATTCTATGAGAAAATGGAATCCATTTGAATTAACTTGTATAATAAGAAGTAACCTTACAACCTTTCACCTTGATGTTATACAAGTTCTTCCGGGGTCCTGAACAATCATCCTCTCTCAAATTGACAAGCCTTCTTCTCTCTGAACTAGCATAAAGTTATTGACATGAGTATGTGATCATTCTCATACCAAAAATGGCTAGTATGGAGAGTATGCTCTCTTAAGAATTTCTTTAGCAATTATCACATATGTGTCTCTACCCTTGAGACTGAAACATGAGCTCAATTTATAGGGAAATGGAGGTAGTTTCAGTTCCATGAAGAGGGGAATGGGTTCCTCTCATGAAGGGATTTGAGCTCCATAGACCAAGGGATAAGTTCCATGAGTGAAGTGATAGAGCTCATGAGTATAGGATAAATCTTGAACTGAACATGCTTCTAGAAGCTTCTAGTTGTGAGAATATTCGACCAGCTAGGCTTCTAGAACTTACTTTTTCCTTTATTTGACTGTTTGGGGGGGTCTGTAGGTTTTATAATAAAAACATGCGGGATGTGTCGTAGGCTATAGAGACAATATCTGCAAATCCGCAGGCAAGGGCTATAAAAAGTGCGAAGTTAGACTTTTTAGGGTTTTAATGATATTTTCTCAAATTCCAAGACTTGGTTTAAGAACATTAGGGTTTTTGACTTAAAAGGGAGCATAATATAAGTAGTGATGAACCTATATAGACAGTCAAATTTCATGGTGACAAAATAACGTGTAACAGATTTCCCCCTAAAGTGCGAAGTCTGAGGTAGTTATGAAGAGTGAAGTGCTTTATCTTTCTGAGGATTGGATTGCAGAAATACCGGTGGAAAACTTGTAAAAAAATTCAATGCAAACATATATATGTATATCATCGTTGAGGTAGGAATTCCAATACTTAGATCAAAACTAACTACATGTTCTGGTACAGAAATGATTTTAAAATTACATCAATAGTAGACACAGCATGGATGCAGCCATCTGTCATAAATAGTCTACTGTATCGTGAATAATAAAACTCCACGTAGCCTGGATGGTGGAAACTAGATTCAGGGTCTTGATTTCCACTTCCCGAACTAGTACAATTCTACCCATGCGATTGATTGTGTTGAAGTCGAACATGGTAGAAACCACTTGATTACCAGCTAATGATGTAAATTGTTAACAAGAGTAAGAAAAACCACCAATAATGACAATGGATCTCAAAGTACTCAGTACAATCCACGAAGTGTGAATGAATGATTTGCAGTCGAACACTTCACATAATCATTCAATCGAAGGTCAATGATGCAACCTATCGTCGAAGGTGATAAACCTGTCGTTAGGGCATGCAGATCCCAAGGTACTGATAGGATTCTATATCAACTTTCTAGATGATGAGTTGTCATCGATAGAAAGCAACCCGTCGCAGGAAAGCAACCCGTCGCAGGAAAGCCCATGACACGAAACCATTAGATAAAGTTTTGAATAAATATTTGCAAGGACTGACTCAGGGATGGTCAACGCAAATGGAGACAAATGTTTGCAATGAATTGTTTATTTGAACTATCTCTTGAACACATAATGACACTGCAGATGGTTTGGTAACAATTGACCTAAAGCTAATACCCAAAAACCGGCTAAAGATTTTTAATGTGGTTTGATTAAATTTTAGACAAAGGATTTTCCCAACCTAGGTACAAGTGTGACATAAAGTGTCATGTTCAAGAGTGGTATACTGATTTTCAAAAAAAATTGTGACAAATGGATTCATTTTCTCTTTTTCCCCCACCATTTCTAGTAAGTACCTCTTTATTTTTGACAAGCTTGAGGAGGATAACATTTGCTTGTTGCGTAAGCTCATCCTTTGGATGAGTCCAACTTAGTATTAAAATCGAACCCTAAGAAGGAGTGGTTAGTTCCTGTTTGTAATGGACAGGTCCTTTACTGTTAAGTTTTAACGAGTCCAATATAGGTGAAAATCGGTGTTTTTCAATTTTAGGGAGTCAGAAGAAAAACATAAGAAAACTCTGTGGTTGTACTTTTTCATATATTTAGTCTCTCAAGCCCGAAAAAGGATAAAATAATACAAGAAATAAATCTATTGACCATGACTAGTCAACATATACCTTTTTCGTAAATAGTCCATTTCAGTCTGGAAAAGGGGTAAACTTATATTGAACGAACGGCTATTCATTTCCTTTAACGAGTTCGAATAGTCAAGTACTTGGCGATCTTTTCATGTTTAGAGAGTCTGAACAGGGCTTAAAAGAGAACTCCAGGGTTTCTCTTTTTCGTAATTTTCAAGAGCCCGAAAAAGTGATAAAAGTGTATTCATCATCAAAATAAGTCTTTTCACCAGGAAAATCTGTATTATGCACAAAAACTTGAAAGATTAAACATACATGTTTCCAATAAGTAAAAACATTGAAAATTCACTTTTTAAAGTGGAAAATAAATAAATTCTAATATTTTATTCATTTAAAAAATCTTATAAAAAGGAGTTTAAAAAATTCATTTTCACCTTTTGTCTTCAGAGTTGTAAATTGAGAGCTTTTGGCAGAAAAAGTTTCAGAGTTGATAATAGGAGAACCGACTGCTCAAATCGAGATTCGTTAGAACTAGGTAATCCACAACACTATTCTCTTCATTTTTATCCAACTGAATTATTTTTTTAGGTTTTAAAATCATTTTTTGAAGAGAAACTATGTTTAAAATTCCTCTCTCTAGGGCTCGCGAGTCATACATGCATTACCTACGGACCGTGTGGACGTCTGCACTGTCTCCGCACAAAAACTGTGGAGGCGCCATGACCAAATGAAAATTGATAATTTCTCACAAAAATGGTTAAAATTTCCCACTCTAAAGGTTCCTAATCTTCAAATGTGTCCATTTGCAGTTCATTCCACCATGCCAGAGTGGAGAGAACGCGAGCATGAAGGTATAGACGATGTGGCTATGAATGATACAAACACAATGCGTGCACTTAGAGATTGTGGTTTGTATCAATTCTGGGAAATTCAAGGTATGAGGGCATAGGTGGAACTGATGACATGGCTAGTGAACAAGTGGAATGTTCAATATCAGTGTTTTATCATTGGCGATCATCAGCTCGAAATTGAGCTCGAAGATATTTATTTTCTCACTGGATTATCCAAAATATGAGAAAATTTTTCTTTGTTTGGAGCTAGGCAGGGTGGCCTACCCATTGCTAGTTACAAACAAGAATTTTTTAGTGATGAAGCAGATCCCAAGGATAATAGCATAGATATAAAAACTATCTTGCGACTTGATCTTAAAGTTATTTCATTCACAGTAACTAGGTTATGTGGAAGTGTGGCTCCACATGTGGCCACAAAGTCTCAGATGCAAACCGTGGTTGAATGTTTCAGAGGCACCATTTTCAACTGGTGTGAAGGGGTATTGGCCAACATGAAAGGCCAACTGACCAGAGCAAAAAATTGCAAAGTTTAAAAACTTTAGGTATGGCGCCATCCTAATTTCTTTTGCTTTGGAGAGGATTATGTTCCTCACCCCTCAGCTTATTCTTGTTGATCATCGTGAACTTAGAGAACCTCGTATGGTACGATGGGTTGCACTGATTGCCCCCCATGGTGACGATGGCAGTACAGTGGTTCGGTTTACTCCTGCGATTTTATGTGGCTGCAGAACCAAATCTTCACAATTAAAGATTTCCCATATGCGGGTATCGGTTTTAGAGGTGATCCTGAGATTTCCTTACCTCCAGGGGCACAATGGGACGAATCAGGTAAGTGAATCATTTTGATGTGTTCTAGCTCTAATTTTTTATTTGTTTTTTAATCATCCAATACTGATAACAAAATTTTAAATGCATATGTTGGTTCATGACAGCCAGCTACACTCCGTCACTTTGAAAGGTAGCAAACAGATTCCATAGCACAGCCACAGGATCAAGCAGCAAAAATCCTCACTAACATGGAACACAACGTGGAGAGGTTGACTATAGATATCCCTGAGACATCGACAGACGATATTCCTCTCCATATCCAGAGACATGTTACTGGTATTCTAGTACAGTTTAGGAGATTCCTGCGCAAGGTGGCGTGTGTGATAGTCTACTACCATGATCATCACCATGGATAGTGGATGATCATCGTGGATTGTCATATTTTATTTTTTATGTCAGTATATTTCAGATCATAAGGAGTATTAAACCTATGATCGTAGACAATGTAATATTTTTTGAAAACAAAAACTCCTATCTATGATATTACTACTTTCTCTGACTATCTTGTTCAACATGTATCGAATGTTGTTTTGATTTACTGTTTTAATGTTGCAAATGTCTATTTATAACATGATTATCTAATGCATCAGCCAATGTGTTTAAATTTCTTAAAATGTGTTGATATTTGATGTAATCAAATTGTCTTTCCAAGAGATGAACCTTCAAAAATAATCTTAATAACACTGAATTTTTAATTGTGTATACTCTATTTAAATGTAATACAATGAGTTCCGAATCTAACCTAATGATCAAACGTCGAATACCAAATGAAATGGTGTCAGATAATAACTCAATCACTGCACCATATTCTGCAATGTTGTTCATTGTTTGACCAAGGCTTACCCCATGCATAGAAACTATCTCATCAGTGGGTGAATAGATAACCCAAGCTGCGGAAGAAATATTCCATGTACTACGACAGGCACCATCAGCAAAACCAATGTACGTTTGAAGGGATTTCGACATCTGCAATATCAAGAGTAATCAAGGTAAGCAGTGATAGTATAAAAAAAAAAAACTTAAACTAGACACACTCATCTAATCTAAGGCATACTAACTAGAAAAATAACTAATATACAAGTGAGATCTTCAAACAAGAATCAAGCATAATATATCTTCATATAAATACCATTTCTGGGCTTATCTAAAGAGACCCCATCATAATCAGTCAATTCATAAGCCCCTTTGGCAAGCACTCGCTTGACAATGTAAGGACCATGCCACATTGGTTCGAATTTCTCAGCTCCTAGCTTATCGTTAGCTTGATCATATACTAAGACTAGGTCCCCTTCTGAAAAAACATGAGATGTAACACTTCGATCATATTGATATTTAACACATTTTTTATGAGCTTCGGCTGCTAATGCAGTGGTGCGCCGAGTCTCATCTAATTGTGCTAAGTACAAAAAGTTTTTTTCCTCTTCAGAGGTAGCTGGTAGTAACTCTATGGCTAATTGGAGTGACAGAATTTCACATTCAATAGGTAACACAGCTTCTAAATCGTAAACCAATTGAAAAGGAGTGAACCCTGTATCAGTTTTTGTTGAGGTTTGTTATGCCCATAGCACTGAAAAAATCATGGTATGCCAATTTGATTTGTGAGTTCCGATAATCTATTTGATCATGGTGGTTAAAACTTTATTAACGGCTTCAACTTGACCATTAGCCTACGGGTAATATGGAGTAGAGTTATCATGGCGTAGGCCAAGTTGATCAGAAAGTTCAGTCATCATTATATTTCGAAAATGAATTCCATGGTCAGTGATAATAGCTTGAGGTACTCTGAAATGAGCAATCACATGATTGAATATGAACGTAGCTGCTGTTTTTCCATCTGCAACGAATGTAGGCATCACCTTGGCCCATTTGGTAAAGTAATCTACAGCGAGAATAATATACCCATACCCCCCGGCCAAGTGAGGGTTACATGTAATGAAATCAATGCCCCATTTCACAAAAGGACCGACAGCAATTATGGAGTGAAGAGGAGTTGTCGGTGCACACATATTTCGCTCAAATATCTGACAGTTGTGGCATTTCTGGACCGCAAGAATGCAATATTTGAATAATGACGGCGAAAAATATCCAGCATGCAATATCTTTTGGGTTGTGGCATACCCAAACATATGACCACCACACGCTCTAGAGTGGCAGTCATTCAAAACCCTTTCAGCCTCTTCATGAGTTATGCAACATCGAAAAATAGAATCTGCACCACGACAATAAAGTGTGTCCCCAACAATATTGTATTGCTGAGATTGGTAACAGATCTTTCATCGATTTGAACATTAAATCTCAGGTCGAAAGGTTTTGGTTTTAAGATAAATGATGATATCTCCAAACCATGGATCTAATGTACTGATAAGAAACAAAGATTCGTCTGCAATAGGATTCTCTACCACAGTTTCCGTCTCAATATTTGGAAAGTCACACATAAGTTCTGCAAACACCAATGATTTATTTGATTTAGATTTTTCAAATTCCAAATCAAACTCTCGTAGGATAAGAATCCATTTAGAGTATTTTCCCCCAAGTAATTTTTTTTTCAAAATGTACATCATTGGGTTGCAATCAGAAATTACAGTGGTCTTGCGTAACAGTATGTAATGACGAAATATTTGGACAGCTTGAACTGCTGCCAAGGCCAATTTCTCCACATGTGAATATTTAATTTCGGTTGGATTCAAATTCCTACTTAGATAGTAAATCACATGCTCATTGTGAAATTCATCCTCTTGAACTAAAACCATTCCAATGGTGGAATCATAGGCTGCTAGGGATAAAAAGTAGTCTTGGTTGTAATTGGGTGGATGCAATAACGGTGCATGTGTTAATGTGTGTTTTAGAGCATCAAAATATCGATCAAAAATCTCATCCCAAATAAAAGTAACATTTTGTTTCAACAACCTAGTAAGAGCTTTACTTAACTAAGCATATTTCGGGATAAATCTACGCAGAAAGTTTGCTTTCCCTTGCAAACTTTGGATTTGGTGAAGTGTGGAAGGAGGAGGTAAATTTATGATGGCCTCAACCTTCGAGGGATAGACATGAATGTAGGCTTTGGAAACAACGAATCCTAGTAATCATCCAGATTGCACACAAAAAACACACTTGTGTGGATTCAAATGAATCTGGTAATGCCTACATCTCATAAAAATTTCTCGTAAATGAGTAGGATGATCTTCCCTTTGCAAGAATGAGCAGGTAAATCGTCAAGATAAGGCTACACAATGTGTTTGATGTCATGGAAATCGTAAGACATTTCCCTTTGAAAAGTTGCACCAGCATTCTTTAATCCGAAAGGTAATTTATAGTAAGCAAATGTTCCCCAAGGACAAATGAATGATGTTTTTGGTTGATCACTAGGGAGTATGTTTATTTGATTATATCCGGAAAATCCATCAATAAATGAAAACATCTCATTTATGGCACAGTCATCAATGATTTGGTCGATATAGGGGGTAGGATAATTGTCTTTTGGACAGGCTTTACTAATATCCCTATAATCGACACATACATGTATAGTCCCTTGTTTTTTGGTAACGGGACCTATATTAGATACTCAATTTGTTAATGGGATTGGATAAATAAATCATACTATTAGTAGTTTCTCAACTTCCGCTTTAATAGCAGCATCTTTTCGAGGATGTATGGGACGTAAACGTTGTCTATTAGGCTTCGCATTCGGGTATGTCTTTATTTCATGAACGATAATTTTTGGATCAATTCCTGGCATTTCTTCGTAGGACTGGGAAAATATGTCACGAAATTCTTGAAATAGGGCTTTATATGTATTAATTTCGTCAATAATACAAGAAGATCCTATGTGAATGTTTTCAACAACTCCAGGTTTAACTGATATGTCAATAGGAACAGTTGTAGAAATGTTTCCCAAATTAATCTCAGAATCCGAATTTGTAATCGTAATTGGATTTTGTGGTTCCTTAACATAATCAATTGTAAATATCGATGAAAAAATCATTTTAAAATCTATCAAGTTCAGGTAAAAATGATGATCTATGGTGTAGATCATCCCAAGGTAATTCATCTATAGACAAAAATTCACGAATACTTTCATCAGTATAAAACACTTGTTGGAAAGGATCAGAAATATATGTCAAGGTTGAGCTTGATAGTGAAGAAGATTCTTCGGTGACCACATTCATTGGAACTAGATTAGCTGAAGGTGTGTTAGAAAATGACTGTACCATTGTATATGCTATCTCAAAAGGACTCAAAGGCATTTCGCCATTGAAAGAATCCATTTCTGACTCTGAAGGTACTATCCAAGGATCATCAAATGGAATAGTACTTGATGAAATCATATTGATATTAGCAATGGTACGCAGTACCTTGGGTGGAGGCATAGAAAAATTTCCCATTAAAACAAAATATTTTACTAAACCTACTCCAATATCTTCATAAGGAATAGTTGATTTTCCAACATGTTGAATACTATTTGTAGAGGCTGCGTCAGAAGAATAATATGATAGCTGATCGATTTTCACAATCTTTCCTTTATGAGGAAACATGATTAACCGAAAGACAGAAGACACGACAGCAGTCATAGCATAAGACCAACTTTGACCCAGAAGAAGGTTGTAATCCAGAGGGGCATCAACTACTTCCACATCTAGATTAACAGTTTTACCTTCGACCTCTATAGGTAAACCCTGTAAAATTCCATACAGATGGAATCCTCTTCCATAAAAAGCTTTAAGGATTGTCGAAGATTGGTTGAACATTGGAGAACCAAGACTTTTCCAACATTTTAATGACATAATGCACGTGGATGCCCCCTCATCTATTACAGTATGAAAAATTTGTCTGTTTTTTACTAATACCGGAATCTGAAAAGCCATCTGATGGGGGAGTCTCGGTGTAAAATTTTCTAAATCAAAGACCATAAGGTTAGAATCCTGAGGGTCTATAACTCCAATAGCTAATAAAAATAATTTCCCCTGTGCTAGACATGATTGCAGCACTTCTGAGGCCAACATCGTTGAAGGGGAAACCGCCAAGTCTTCAACAATATTGTAGTTCTAAGTAGCTCTCGCATGTGGATTGAAAGCTGACTTCCGAAGTACACTTTTAGAGGTGGTTTAATTACTAGATCAGGATTAGGTTTCTCGATATGAATTGGATCAGAAATTGAAGGATATGTAGCTAGTGTCGAATTAGAATTTTCTACTTCTTTACCAGTGACAGGATTTTTACTTCCAAGATATTGCGATCGCGTTGCAACCAAAACCTTAGACATCATTAAAATATATGTTAATGAATATGAATAAGATACTATCATTTTGCTATCTTGAGTAGGAAAAGGATCCTTCAAGACAGCGGGTGTGGGCAAACCTTTCATGAATTTAGAGACCTCAGACCGATGTGGGCACTCTTTAGTAAAGTGATCCTCGTGACAGATAAGACAAGGATAACGAGGTTTTCGTTTATCTTCAGATGGTTCAGTTTTTTCGGTTTTCTCTTTGGGCAACAAAGTATGTTTGATTTTATTCTTACCTTTCTTCTTATTACCGATTTTTTATTTAGTTGTAGATGAATCTACAACGTGAATCTCGGTAGAAGTTTCTAGGGAAGAATATCCTTTCGGTGAATGAGGTAAAGTTATTATAGGAGAAGTAATTTTTGAGGACTTCTTCTTACTTTTATTTGTGTTAACTAAACCAATTACACCATCTGCAACATAAGACCCTGAAGGAGTTGCAGTTATTTGACCAGGACGTGGTAAATCAATATTTTTTTCGTACAAAGTACCAGACTGTGTATATACGAGGTCTAAGTACTGAACTTGAGCAATGACCTGTTCCTCAGTAAAAACTCCTCCCTTAGCCACATCTTCAGTGATATTTGGAAGTAATGATTTGATGAACCATTCTACCAAGATCTAATCCGGAATAAAAACTTTCACCAAACGTCTTCTACGTCTCCATTCATTTATGTGATCAGATATGTACGTAGACGTAGATTGTTTTAATGAAGTCAATAATTTCGTGCAATTGTCGTATCTGACTGGCAACTAAAAATGTGTTAAGAAAGCAGTTGCTAAAGCATTGAAATTGTTGAATGAGCCACGCGTTAATTCAATATACCATTTTGCAGCTAAACCCATCAGTGTTCTCTAAAAAAGTCATAATCGAATAGAATCATCAATCAAAGAGTTGGATGCGCACCAGAAGTGGTAAGTCATGACATGGTTCAAGGGGTCCTCTCTTGATTTCCCTTCAAATTTAGGGATATCACTGGGCAGCTTATTTGGCATTGGCGGCCAATATGGAAGATAATAGATGGGATCATTCCTTAGGCGCGAAAAATTAGGTAAATCCAAAGTTGTTATGAATGGCAACCGACGGTTAGGGTCTTGAGAAAATTGATAACCTTACGGAACTATACGAGTACCAGGAGGAGGATATCCAGGATATCCTGGAATAGCCTGTGCGTTTGGGATTGGAATACCTCCCGGGTAACCAGGATTAGCCGAACCATATTGGGGTTGAGCTGGTATCTGATACGTGTAACCAGGGTACGGTTGATGTTGGTATACTGGATTTTGTGCTACAGACCCATATTTATACTGCCCTTGATACGGTTGATAAACAAACTGAGGTTGGCTTGTTATAATTTTACTTGTACCAGGTGGTCCCGTAGGCATCTGTACAGTAGTCTGAACTGTAGGTCCAAGTTGTGGTGCAGAGACTACAGGGATTTGTTGTGATACTTGAGGGGCTATAGAAATAGGGGTTGCAGAAACTCCAGGAATAGGTTTGATAGCTTGAACTGAAGTTGGTGCAACATTTTGAGGTGGAGTTCTAGGTGCACTCGAGCCAGGCTGTTGAACTGTACCAGATGCAGGTACTTGAATTGTAGGTTGGACAGGTTGAACAAGTTGTTGGATTTGATTGTAACCAATTGGCTGACCAAGTTGATAATAGGGTACTTTCACATTAGGATGAAAATTCTATTGAACTTGAGATGGGTCCCACACCATATTTACTCCGGGATATGAAGGTCCCATTGAAGGTTGTGTTGCATAAGAAGGACCATAACTAGGTTGATAATTTGGAACATATGCTTGATAATTAGCTAGATAATTCCCACCTCCTTGAAACAATTGTTGTTACGGGTAGAACTATGGCCCTAAAGGAGGTTGTTGTCCCTGGAAATATGTTTGTCGTGGTGTATGGTACTGTCCTTGAAGAGGTTGTGGACCCTGAGTTGGGTATTGTCCTTGAGGTTGATATTGACTCTGAGGTATGTACTGACCTTGAGGTATGTACTGTCCTTTAGGTTGATATGGTACTTGAGGTATGTATTTTCCTTGAGGTTTCCCCCCAAGCAGTAAATTACCACTTTGAGGTTTCCCCAATGGCAGTAAATTACTACCTTGAGGGTCAAGGTTAGGAATGTTTCCAGACATCATGTAAATGTGTTCTGCACTCAAATTTTTGGTATGTGATTCATTTGGACCAGATGATGGTATATGTTTTTCGAGAGAAGGAGTTGCTCCTAAGGAAGTACCAGAAAGTGACTGTTATCCTACCGGAACAGGCGGACCACCATACAAATATGATTCTAGTGATGCAGTAAACATGGATGACTCACCAGACATGTTTAATGGAGGCCTATAACCTCTTGGTATGGCGTAAAAAGGAATTCGGGGTGGCAAATAGTTTAGACCAGTATTGTGTAGAAAGTTTGTCAACTGAGAATACTAAGGATCTTGTTTGAAAGGGCTATAGTAAATCGATTCACTTGGCCTAAGATCTAAGGAGTCCTAATTTGAAGGAAGAACAACTTCTTCTTCAGTGTCAGTAACTTCTTCAATACTAATGAGACCAAGAGGAATATTTTTGGTGATATGATACTTCACTTTGGCTGAATCAGGACGATGAGGGGTTGGAGTAATGAACTCGGAAGCAGTTCAAATATAACAGGTTCAGTTTCTGGTTCTGAAATTTTAGGATCAGTAGTTGATAATTCACTAGTTGTAAAAACAAGTTCAACTAGTTCAGAAATTGAAACTCTTCTTGGAGTACTCTCTGTTGTTAAAGGTTTATCTACTTCGTATTCAGGATGAATAATTATTGATGTTTCTTCGCGTTCAGTTGATCCAGTCCCTGATGTTTGTCCTTTTTCAGATTTAAGTTTTCTAACTGGCTTGGTGTGTACTCAGGGGGTTTCCCCTGCATTCTACGTGATTGTCTAGGTAATTTAGCCACGATTAAAAATTTTAACACACGAAATCAAATAAAATTTCAACAAAATGTCCTAAAGTCTCTAAGGAAACAATCAAATTGATCACACCCATACAAAATCTAAGAGAGCAATCCACACACAAACAGTAGATTCCTGCACTAAAAACACTAGTTGGTGATGAAATCTAATGTCGTAGAATTTTAATGCAGAAATGGCGGTTGGAATAGTTACCCCGACAACCTACTTAATGAAACAGTCTGGTGCAATATTCTCCACTTAAACCATCTCGAAGTGAATAGAACCCTCCGAAAACTCCAAGTGAGTCTAGTCGACATATGTTCCACGTACAGTGGAACCTTCCCTCCACCGTCACCTTGGGAAAGAATCCTAAAGTTTATAGCCACTAAGGTCACCAACGGGAACAAATATACCTGGGGGAACAGTCTACGATCTGATATACACGCAAGGGCAGAGTAACTAGCTCAATCCCCTTGAAGGCTCCTTGATATAATCTAAGGTTTACCGACAAGTGACCCCAGGCTCCTCGACAATGGTCTATCCGAGGTTTACCATTTTTAATGTGTGCACATATGTTATCTTTCCCAATGAGATAGGTATGATTACCTCACTGGTTCGGACATGATCTTGTGTTTGACTCTTTTAAGAAGAGCTTCCTAGAGCATACATGCTACAATTGGATTTTTCCTACCGCAAGATTGCTACTTGTTTGTTTTAACTATCTTGGAATGTTAATTACAGCCTATTCCAAGACACTAGCCTAAGCTATGTTGGTGGAAAAAATCCTTAGAAAATGTAAAAATATCTAGATTGATTTTAATTAAAGCGTTGTTTTTAATTTGCATGTTTATTAAGATAGAAGGTATGGAAGTGAAACTTCGATGATGTTTTATGACCTGACTCACTCTTTTATTTTCAATGAAACATATTTAAAGGAAATATTTCAGATATTTATATAACTTTCAAAACACCAATTCTTTCTCTTATAAACAAAAATCCTTGAAAAGAAGATGATTTATTTGAGAACTCAATTTCATATGATGATCAATTACTCGTTCGATATGAAATCCTTCATCAATCAGATCATAAACTACAAATATTTTAACAAACATTTTCCAAAAATAAAACCTTATCAAAAACTCCTAAAAACATAAAATTCAAAACCAAAAGAAAAAACTCTAAGTTTGAACTCTATCTAGAAAGTTTTGAAGATGTTTTGCTTAGTTTGTGATCAAACCAAGAAAGTTTTTTGCTTATCTCAGCAAAAATAAAAACATCCAACAATGGTTTAAAATGAAATTTAGGCCTTAGTAAGCTTAAGACTCTTCTAAATTTGCAAATGAAAATAAAACTCAATTTTCATCAAAGCAAGGGTTGCAACAAATTCAATGTCTCAGCAAGAAAACAACAGCATACCAGTAAGCTAAAGTATATGATGTTTTCTAATATAGAGCAGCAAGAAAGTAGGGCAAAAACTCACTTGTAGCAAATTAGATGAAAAACCATTCAGACACAAGAATTGCTGAAAGAAATTCACACATAAGACTTTGACAGTCAAGACAAGCTAGCGTAATTACAGAGAATCTGGCAATCTGAATCCTGAAAATAAAATCTTTAATTTTTCAAAAAAAATCCACAAGTCAGCAGGTTTTAATTGAGAATAGTGTGATATCGCACTATTCTGAACTAAAAACTGTGGAGGCTACCACACTTTCTTTAAATAAAAACCGCAGAGGCCAGGAAAAATACAGAAAAAAATAAAAATTCAAATTTACTTTTCAAGGATTATGGTAAGTTATCTACCCAAAAAAGTTTAAGACTAATCAAAATTGAAAAATCAAACTAAAAAATAAAGAGGAAAACTAAGTTCTATTCCCCAATGGAGTCACCATTTTGTTATGTGGATAAATCCTTCTTGCGGACAAGAACGATCTCCCTAGTATCCTAAGGATATCTAGAAACAAACAACCAAATGCAAACCATTTTCTCTATATCATTTGATTCAGAATTATTAATAACAAAGTACAAGGACATGCCCCTACCTGAAGTCCAATGCTTTGTCGAAATCTTCTATCTAGTTGCTCCAAAAGAGGTCACTTCAGCTTGTGAAACCTGCAATCAAAGATAGATAAAAGGATTAAAAGCACCTGCAAGATATAATAATTGAGAAAACACTAACCTACCTCAGTGATCAAGGAATCCAAGAATTGAAATACTCAAATATATACATGAACAATTCAATGAGAAAATATAATCCTTTTGCATTAACTTGTATAATAATAACCTTACAACCTTTCGCCTTGATGTTATATAGGTTCTTTTGGGATCCTGAACAATCGTCCTCTCTCAGATTGACAAGCCTTCTTCTCTCTGAACTAGCATAAATTTATGGACATGAGTGTGTGATCATTCTCATACCAAAAATGGCTAGTATAGAGAGTATGCTCTCTTAAGAATTTCTTCAGCAATTACCACATATGTGTCTCTACCCTTGAGACTGAAACATGAGCTCAATTTATAGGGAAATGGAGGTAGTTTTAGTTCCATGAAGAGGGGGATGGATTCCTCTCATGAAGAGATTTGAGCTCCATAGACCAAGGGATAAGCTCCATGAGTGAAGGGATAGAGCTCATGAGTATAGGATAAAGCTTGAACTGAACATGCTTCTAGAAGCTTCCAGTTGCGAGAATATTGGTCCAGTTGGGCTTCTAGAACCTAATTTTTCCTTTATTTGACTGTTTACGGGGTCCGTGGATTTTATAAGAAAAATGTGTGGGATGTGCCGCAGGCTTAGAGAAAATATCTGTGGATCCGCAAGCAAGGGCTAAAAAAAGTGCGGAGTTAGACTTTTTAGGGTTTTAACGAGCTTTTCTCCAATTCCAAGACTTGGTTTAAGAACATTATGGTTTTTGACTTCTAAGGGAGCATAATATAGGTAGTGATGAACCTATATAGACAGTCAAATGTCATGGTGACAAAATAATGTGTAACAAGGGGATAGTTTCTATCCACTTCGTGAAATAGTCAGTTGTAGTGAGGATCCACTTGTGTTGGGCAGATGAGGCAGGGTGGATTTCTCCAATAAATTCCAAACCCCATTGTTGAAAAGGAGCTTCAACACTAATAGGATGTAAAGGTAAAGGTAGAATTTTTCTCCTGCCATCAAATATTTTCCATTCATGGCAAGTTGCAACTAGCTTGTGTATGTCAGGGAAAAGAGTGGGCCAATAGTAACCAGCTCTAATGATTTTGTTGGTTGTGGTTTCCAGTAGAGATGACCTCCACACTCTCCTTCATGAAACTCATGCATGATTCTATCTGCATCATCTTCAAGTAAACATTTAAGCAAGATGCCAACAAAAATTTTCCAATACAAAGCTATATCTAAAATGCAGAAATTTAAAGCCTTTTATTTCAAGAATCTAGCTTTTGTTTTGGACAAAGCAGGAGGAGTATTTAGATTAACAAGTACATACAATATGTCAGCATACCATAGTGAGTTCAGGAATACTTCTTCAATGGGTGGAGTTTCCATTTCCTCTTGTTCATCCAAAGAATGTAACATGTTTATATCTAATGCTTGAAAATTTGATTCAGCCATGAGTTTGGCAAGTCCTTGTCCTTTAATCAGTTTAGTGGGTCTGGTTTCTAAATCATATTCTAAGATAATAGCAATCCACTTACCCCTTTTAACATTAGAGTCCCGATTTAGCTGGATGTCTTTGACAACTGTATGTGGAACAAAATAAATGATATGGGAGTGCAAGATGTAAACTTTGAAGTCTTTCAATGCTTTGATCAAGGCAAAGGCTTGTTTCTCCATGATGTTATATTTTAGAGGTGCATCCCTCAATGCCTTGCTGAAGAAAGATATGGGTTTTTCTTGTCCCATCACGTTCTTTTGAAGCAATACTGCAACCATTGTGTGTTTTGATGCAAAGGAGAAAATGAAGAAATATTTGGTAAATTCGGGGCTGATTAGAACTGGTGTTTGGGTGAGTGCTTGTTTTACCAGTTCAAAGGATTTTTTTGATTTCATGGTCCACTTGACTCCTACTTCTCTTTTCAGCATGTTTTTGATGTTTCTTAGGAGTTCAGCAAGTTTTGGTATGAACCTTCTTAGAAATTTGATCTCTCCAATGAAAGATTGCAATTCTTTAAAGTTCCTAGGGTGGTTGATCTGTAATATACCTTCAATCCTTTTGGGGTCTATCTTTATCCCTTCTTCGAAAATGATGTGGCCTAAGAGTTCTCCTTCATGAATACCAAACAATGTTTTCTTAGGATTCAAAGATAGGCCATACTTCCTACATTTCTCAAAGACCTTTCTCAAGTGAACTAGGTGTTCCTCATCTGTTTTAGAATAGACAGTGATGTCATCAAGGTATATTACTATGAAGTAACCTATGTCTTCAGAAAAATCTATGTCCATGGCTCTTTAAAAAATAACCCCCACATTCATCAACCCAAAAGGCATTTTAACATACATGAATGTGCCCCAAGGTGTTGTGAAAGTGGTTTTGTGCTGATCACTTGGAAGTACTAGTACCTGATTGTAACCTGAGAAACCATCAAGTAGTGATATTCTCTTAGAACCTACCACCCTTTGCAGTATATGATCCATCTTAGGTAAGGGGTATTTGTTTTTCAGGGAAGCTTTGTTTAAGTTCCTAAAGTCTATGCATAGCCTAATCTCCTCGGTTTTCTTTCTTACTAACACCAGGTTTGAAACCCATTCTGAGTACCTAAGTGGGACTATGATCCTAGCATCATACATCTTTTTAATCTCTTTCTCAACTAGAGGCACTAGGACGGGATTTATTCTTCTCAATTTTTTCTTGAATGGTTTCTGGTTTTCTTTGAGATGAATATTATGTTGAATAATTCTTGTGTCATAGGACTTCAAGTCCTCATAGCCCCATGCAAAAACATATTTAAACTCTTTGAACAGCTCTATGTATTTCTGTTTTATGTGAGGTGGCCAATTTTTGGATAGCTTGATCATTTTGGGTTCTTCTATGTTGCCTATGTTGCATTCTTCTACATCAATCTCGGTAGATTCTATTTTTGGCTTGCTAGCAACATCATTGAAGTCAAACATCTCTTCTAAGAGGGTAAAACCTCTTGGTAATGAGTTATCTTTACATTGCAATACCTCAAGGTATTTTTGATCTGGGTCCCTAGAAAATTATGTCTCATGAAAGTGTTCTAGCATATTTATATTAGCAGAAGGAAATGGCTTTGTTTTGGGTGTTTGTTCTTCATTAGGGAAGCCTTGCGCATGATCTAAGTTTGGTTTTGGTAATGCAAATTCATTCTTAGGTTGCAGAAAATCATCAATATGTTTATCCCCTTCAAAAAAATTCCAATAATATATGTTGTCAGGTATTGTAGGTCTGGTTTTTACTTTCAAAGTGTATTTTTCATTGGCATGGGGTATTTGGCAAGTGTTGGCAGCAAAGGCAAGTTCAATGGCAAGGTTGTTTTGAGCTCTAGGGATGGAGGTAAGTTCATACTTCTCAAAGGTTTTCAGGAGATATAAGGCAACATTCCTATATTCTCTTAGCCTAGGATTCTTGGCTGAATATTCTTCCTTGATTTGTCTAATGATTAGCTTGGAATCTCCTTGAACATAAATCTTCTTGGCTCCTATGTCTTTCAACAAGTGTAATTCTAGGAGAAGAGCCTCATACTCTACAATGTTGTTTGTGCATTGAAAATATAGTTTGTAAGAGTGGCCTTCGTTGGTGTTATGTGTTAGCCACCTATAAAAAATTTTATACCAAAAGGTGGCTAAATCATTTTTTGGAGCCTTCAAGGAACACATTTTATTACAAAAAAGTGTTGACTCTTGAAGGCCTCATGCCTCTGTCCAAAATCTTCCATACTGTGCCCATTTTACACTCTGGAATTCTGCTAATTTCATGAGAAGAAACTGCTGCCAAATCACCTTTTCCCTTTCCTCACTTAAGAAACATAACCTTCACTTTGCTCCCCTTTTTCCTCCATCAAACTCCTCTATTATCATGTTTCCCCTTCCTCCATTCATGACAATCATCTTTTACATAGTTTAAAACTCGTTTTGAACTATATCGAAACCCCCGACATCCATTTAAACATCTTGAAAAGGTCCTAAAAAACAAGTATTTTGACTATGGGTTTAAGCCCCTTTGGGCTAAATCCAAACCATCTCCCCTCCATGTGCCCCAGCGCTAGAACCAAGTGCTAGGGTCCTAAGTGCTTATCGTGTCGGAGCAACTCACGGAGCGCATTTGTTTGTGCGTTAAACAAAAGCTCTGATTCTGATTAGCCCTGTATATTATAGGCCCCGATCATATTGCTTTTCATATAGACCAAGGTCCCACAATCGGGCGCCTATCCACTTCGTATATATAAAACCATCCTGAAACATGAAACCTTTGTTTATATTAATTTGTTGTGTTTTTTGCAGGGTTTGAAAAGGTTTCTGCCGGTGTAAAGCTTAATTCGCTCCCCACTGTCGATCTGATCTGCAGATCGACGGCCCACAAATGAATCACTCTGGGTGGTCCCCACGGTCAATCAATGTACAAAACCGGAGTAGTTTTGATCGCACCGCTTTTGTGGGGTAAGTAGTATTTACAATTCGAGTACGCCACATGCCACAGGCCGACACGTGGCTTTGAGCGTTTTGGAGATACCGCTCTCCCCAGGCGTTAAAGGTTGACTGTGGCCTCAGTGCGATATTGGCGTATGTCATCCGATCTGAGACCGGCTCATCGGACGGTGATTGCACCCAAAAGGAGCTCGGGGGATAGGTTAAGGTATGGCGCATTTATCAAAGCATCTTCGTCGTCAATCTGATCTACAGATCGACGGCCCACAATTAGTCGCCCTGGTCCCCCCGGCCACGACAGCAGTCAGCGGTCCCACAGAACCAGTGGTCCCAATGCCTAGTCAGCATCCACGCGGCAGCAGCGGATTGGAGTGGGTCTTGTTCTATTGCTCACATGGTCGTGAAATCTGGACCCGGGGAACTTTATAGGGCGGAATTCATAAGGATTTCGGGTCACACTTGGGCTGACATAAGCAGGCCCCAAAACGGACCTGGGGAACTTTATATGGTGGATTTCATTAAAATTTCGGGTCACAAACACCCTGACATCAGCAAACACCTTTTGTGACCCGAAATGGTTATACAGCTTGGTTTTATCAAAAGTTTTGAAGTCCAGATATATCATTTGATAAAGGGTAATTATATGGTTTTTTCATTATGCCGAAGAAAAAGCTAAAGGTTGGGGTTTTAATTCTCGTGCTTTTGATTCTTTAAAAAGAAGCCATCCAGGGTTTAAATTTCCACGCCTTGACAATACTCCAAAGGCATTGATGCCTCACGACCCCTGCGTAGCGCTGCACACCAACAGAACACAGTAAATGAATCACAAGCGAAGAGTATCGGTGTCGAAGACAGAAACGCACCAGAACAGAGGATTGAAGACAGATCTGGAGGAATTACGGCTAAGATTGATTATCAAAAGCCTAATCC
Source organism: Pinus albicaulis (assembly GCA_034641835.2). NCBI lineage: Eukaryota > Viridiplantae > Streptophyta > Pinopsida > Pinales > Pinaceae > Pinus > Pinus albicaulis. The sequence continues at coordinate 1,676,791,845 of CM076581.1, forward strand.
TCCCAATTAAGACACAGTTAAAAGAAAATCAAAGTGTTTTATCAGACAGAAAGCCTCCACCGCCACATCTGAGGCAAAATTGTTTCCTCCCAGCTGCCACCGTGCCACCTGTGCCTCAAAGCATTCAAACAAAGGCCGAAGTTATTGATCAAGATCAATTATTTGCCTCAGCGCAGCCAGAGAGTTAATTCTTCAAATGAACTTAATGACAAAATATCAGCAGAGTTACTTCAACATAACGGAGAGCCTCATAAGTCAAAAAGAGCTCCCACCGAGCTTAAATTTTAATGTAAATTATTTAATACAGAGGACACCTATGTAAGCTTCTTCATCGAGCCCCCAAAGGCCGAGAAGCCATTAACTCTGTATTAATTATATTTGGAGATATTTTATCAGATCTCACCTCCTCATTCTTCTATAAATACTACTGGAGAAGATGAGAGAGGGGTTGGTTGGTTGATCACTAGTTGTAATATTGAAACTCTCTGAAATAATACATAGTCGTTTGAATTTGAAGAAGAAATTGAAGTCTTGGAAGCCCTGATGATGTTGTTGCATGCTCTTTTTTGAGAAGGCTCTATCATTGGATTCATGAGCTTGGCTGTTGGTGAAATATTCTGAACTGTTTAATGTTTTCTCCTGTTTTCATTCTGTTCCATAATTTCTTGCTACAGTAGGTTGAAAGTTTTAGGCTAAGAAATGACTCTTGGAAGCACCTTAGACCTGTTCATCCTTCACTGTTTCATGTTTTCTTCTGTTGAGGTATTTTAGAGTCTTTAATCTCTCTCTTTAGTCCCCATGCTTTTTTATTTCTATGATAGTTCGAATAAGTTGGTTTCAGCATGATTTATGGTTCTCCCTGCTTTTCTGCTGCCACTTAAAGGTTGTTATTGAAGTCTCCCTTTGAAGTATTTCTGTTTATAGTAAGCCAAGGAGGTTTGTTCTGATCTTGCCCTTTGTCCTTGCTTAAACAATTGTCTTAAAGGTATTTGTAGTTGTAATCATAGATGTGTTAGGTGTTCCCTTTTCTATGACTGCAATTATGAGTGAATCTTTTATTTTTTCTAAGTCATTTGAAATAAAATCTTTGAGGAAATAGGGCATTCCCCGAATCTTATATTTCATTTTAAAAGTTGTTTTGAATTAATTATTTGCTTAAAGGTGTGATTTGTAGAATTCATGGTTAGCCCTGTCTATCAAATAGCTCTTTATTGTTCAAATTATGTGTTCAAATTCCCTTTGTGGAGAATTAAATTTCTCTTTCCAAATCATTGATGTCCACCTCATTCCAAAACCACAGGATCCTGCGGCCAAGTTAGATTTTCCCTTTGATATCCCATATCCATTGATAAGTTTTTCATGACCTTATTTTGACTCCATTGCCCAATGAAGCTGACATTTCCCTTGACTATCTATCTTTCCTAGATCTTTCATATTCTGCTATATCAATTCAACCAGACAAACAAATAAACACTCGCACTTAATAACTAGTCTAAAACTTATACTCAAAGCACACAAGATAAACCTTTGCTAAAACAAATAATTTGAGAGATCCCTCTCTGAGAACAGGAGGACTAGATCCTGGAACTCTAAAGATTGGTTCTGATGTTGCCTTTTCTTTTGATTTTCCAAACTATCAAAACATGGGACACCAACATAATGGTGATCACGGTGGGACACTGAGTAAAATCTTCAAAATTAAACACTAACTGTCTAGTATAACATAAGTAACCTTCTTCAAACACTACCAAGCATAACGGTAATCATGATAGGACTTATTTTGAATCAGTGACAAACTAAGTAACCCATAGGATTCTCTTATAACCTTATCAAAACTTGAAGGAATAAGTTGCCAAGCCATAAGAGTGAACTTTGTATGTTTTGACACCCTAGCTAAGTGTTAAGTCAGATTTAGGACACTCTCATAACCTATAAGATCAAAAAACTCAGAAAAACCCAAAAAACATCTCAGTTTGGCTTCATAATAAACTTGGTGGTGGACCATAAGAGCTTTCACCTCCAAAAGAGCTAAAAATTTCCAGCTGGTGACTCCACAATCCTAAACAGACCTTAAGACTCCACTGGGAAGACCCATAATCTTTGTAACATCATACAAACTCAGTTAGAAGGCTTTAGGATTAAATTTTTATTCTTTTAAAAAGATCAGTTAGCCTCTTAAAGATTTTCATATTTGGTTAAACTTTTCCTTTAGCTGGGTCCGAAAAACACAGCATAGTGGCTCCTAGAAAGATTCATACTAGAGACTTCCCTAAACCAAACCACCGGAAGTAGTTGAAAACCCTGAAAGTATACTTAGGGAGTCTCCTAAGATTAAATTTTCAACTGTTTTCAGATCACCCTTGAGAGCTAATTCAGTTCTTGAAAATCTTGTAGCTCTACACCAATTACAAGTCGACTTAAGAAATCCTTTTAGAACTAGGTCACTTGATGATGTAATTCAGATAAAATTTGAGTATTCACTTTTATCCACAGAACAAAGTGAACATCCTGGTAGTAAAGAAACCACACCACCTAATTTACATTTCCTTCTCAATTTAGGTGTCTCTCATCCAAGATCAGCTCAACAATCTATCCCCGGTACATCCACATCTGTCCATCCAACATCCACTATCCAAACCACTTCATTGCAACCCAATTTCCCTTTCGAAAACACACCCCTTGTAAATCCACCTTTCTTTCCAGCCATGGCAACATGGTATGCCCCATTAGTGTTACCACAACCTATGCTTCCCTTACCAAATGATTACCAATCCAAAATCCCTCATTTCACTGGAAAAGAGTCTACAACAGCTCAAAATCATGTGGATAGGATGGAATATGCTTTCGATTACATGGAGATAGAAGAAGAAACTATGAAGATGAGAATCTTTGCCCAAAGTTTAGGAGGAGATGTAAATAAATGGTTTAAAAACTTACCTCCTAACAGCATAAATGATCTCCCTGCCTTTCATCAAACATTCATCAACAAATGGGAACTCAAAAAGAATCCTCTCCAAATACTAGCAGAGTACAGCAGCCTCAAGAGAAATCAAGGGGAGAGTATTCATGATTACTCCACTAGGTTCAATAGCGTTTACAGTGCTCTTCCACCTCACATGAAACCTCCTCAAGGCATGGCTTTGGTAAGGTATCCCGAAGGCCTTGATGCTGAAATGACTTATCAGTTAAGGGAGAGAGATTACTTAACCTTAAAAGACATGCAGAAAGGAGTTGTGAGCGTAGAAGCAAACATAATTGAGAAAAGAAATAGGTTGAGATCAGAGAAGAGGATAACTTATAAAGATGACCTACTACCTTCAACCTCAACTTCTGACACAAAAATCGAAAACCTAATGAAGGTAATGGAGAGGATGCTTGAAAAGTTTAATTTAAATGACAGAGTGCCCCCAAGAGAACCTCAAAACAACAAAAATAGAAACAGAAATCAGAATTATAGAAGAGAAAAAAATCAAGACAGACAGAAGGAAAATGACCAACAGATTAGACCTCCCTTCCAGCAAAACTATGTAGATAAATATGAAGAAGATAGGGAGTTGGAAAGATTGGGAGAAGCTCATGTAAACTTGATTGTTTCAGACAGTGGGGATGATGTTTTTCTTACTGAGGAAGAAAAAGGTTTCTTCTCTGATCATAGAACAAACACCTATGAAGATTCTGATGACTATAGATTGGGTTTTGAAAATGCAATCATGGAGGTACACAAACAGTACGATCTTAGGAGCAAGGGAAGCATAGATAATTCAAAGGATAATAACACTAATATTGCTATCAAGAAAAACACAGAAACTCAGCCCAAAAAGATAGAAAAAAAAAACCAACATTTTGACCAAGAAACAAGACATAAACAAAGACAAAAGTGTCCAGCCAAATGTTGAACAGAGTACCCCTAGCACTTTAGCTAGTGGTCCTAATAAAACTGTCCCAATTACCAGTCCAAACAAGGTTCAGCAAATCAAAATTGCTGAAAGGAATTCAATTGAAAATACATATGTAAATATGAACAAGTCAATTGTTCCTTGTAGCCTTGAGGGAGAGATTGCTAAGATAAAAATTACCATTCCCCTTGTTGAACTAGTAACCCAAGAAGTGTACAAAAACCAAGTTTTGAAAGCTTTGAACTTAGGAGGAGATACTAACACCTTGAACTTGACAGATGACAAGCCTGAGTTGTTGTTTGGTCTAGAAGTTGAAGGAAAATACCAAGAAGGGGTTGTCCCTCCCTTCTATGTTAGCTTGAACATACACGAGAAAATTTTACACAATGCCATGTTAGATTCAGGGGCTTCACACAATCTAATGCCCAAGGTGGTAATGGAAATCTTAGGCTTAGAAATTACTAAACCATACAAAGACTTGTATTCCTTTGACTCAAGCAGAGTCAAATGTTTGGGTTTAATCAAAGACTTTTGTGTTGACTTATCCCAAATCCCTGCTAAGAGTTTAGTCATGGACATAGTTGTAGCTGACATTCCCCCTAAGTATGGCATGCTCTTATCAAGATCTTGGGGAGCCAAGATTCAGGGAAGCCTTCAAATGGACATGTCTTATGCCACCATCCCTGTTTTTAACCAAAACAGAAGACTATACAGGGAATCTCACATGAAGTACATGGTGATAAACATAGACAAACCAAACAACTCTCCAATCTATTCTATTCAATCGAGTTTAGATTCCTTTATCTTATGTAATGAATATGAAATATTTCAACAAGATAAGGAAAACATAAACCCAATCAGTTCACCAGAACAATCAAATCTCCCCTCAAATCAAATTCAAAACATTGACAATCAACAGCAACAAGAAAATGAAAATGAGGCAAATGTACTTTGGACAATAAAATTTGATGGATCCTGTAACAAAACAAGTGCAGGGGCAGGTGTTTGGATTCAAAATACGAATCAAATTTTTTCATATAAATTGGATTTCCCATGCACTAGCAATATCGCTGAGTATGAAGCCCTTCTCCTAGGCTTACAATTGCTTAAACAATTAGAAGCCCAAAGGATATCGATCTTAGGAGATTCTGAACTTATCATAAAAAAAATCAAAGGAGAATACTCGGCTAGAAATCCAAGGCTTAGGGAATATCGAAACACTGCCCTTGATCTATTAAAAAGCTTTGAAAAGTATGAACTTATTTTCATTCCAAGAGCACTAAATCATATAGAAAATGAACTCGCTTTCAGTGCCAGCAATTGCCAAATACCTGAGATAAATGAACAGCTTAGCGTAAAAGTAAAACACAGGCCTGTTGTGCTTGATAACGAAGATCAATAGCAAGTGTTTGATTCTGATAAACACATAGATGATTTCTTGAAATCAGAAAATGATTTCAGCATACCAATTTCAGAAACCAGCCATAAAGAAAACTGTTTATACATTGAACAAATCCCAGAATTTGAGATGACATACTCTGCTGATATAAATCATTATGATAATCCTTTTAAAGCAGATATAATTGAAAATGTAGACCAAGAAGACTTGGAATTTTTACAATGCAAAAATGATAAAATTCCAAGAGGTCTCACACCTTTAGAACACCTCTTTGATTTTAACGATGTAGCCAAAGAACCAAGAATGGAGCCTGTAGAAACGAATGTAGAAGAGCATAACATAGGCAGTCTAGCAGAACCCAAGATGATTAAACTGTCCAGCACTCTCCCAGCTCACATAAAATTGCAATACATAGAGATATTCAAAGAGTTTAGAGATGTTTTTGCTTGGGGATACAAAGACTTGAAATCATATGATACCAACATCATTCAGCACAAAATCCCCCTTAAAGAAAATAAAAAGCCTTTCAAACAAAAGCTAAGGATAATAAACCCTCTCTTACTACCTTTATTTAAGGCAGAAATTGAAAAAATGCATGATGTTGGGATCATAGTACCCATTAGATATTCAGAATGGGTATCGAACTTAGTTTATGTTAGAAAGAAAACAGGGGAAATCAGGATATGTATTGACATCAGAAATTTAAACAGAGCCTCTTTAAAAGACAACTACCCCTTACCCAAGATGGACCATATACTTCAAAGGGTAGTTGGGTCAAAAAGGATATCCCTCTTAGATGAGTTCTCAGGTTACAACCAGGTGTTAGTGCTCCCAAGTGATCAAATCAAAACTGCATTTACCACATCTTGGGGCACCTTTATGTATGTCAAATTGCCTTTCGGAATAATGAATGCAGGGGCCACATTCCAAAGGGCCATCGACGTAGCCTTTTCTGAAGATATTGGCTATTTCATAATCATTTACCTTGATGACATAACCGTTTTCTCAAAAACTAATGAGGAACATTTGATTCACCTGAGAAAATTTTTTGAGAATTGTAGGAAATTTGGCTTGTCATTGAATCCCAAGAAGACACTCTTTGGTCTCCAAGAAGGTAAAATTCTTGGCCATATAATTTCGGAAGAGGGAATAAAAATAGACCCTACAAGGATAGATGGCATATTACAAATCAGTCATCCAAGAAGCCTCAAAGAGTTTCAATCTTTCATTAGAAAGATTAATTTTCTGAGGAGGTTTATTCCTAATCTTGCTTAGCTATTAAAAAACATTACAAACATGCTTAAGAAAGATGTCGGTGTAAAATGGAGTTTACCAGCTAAACAATCGTTCAAACTGGTCAAACAAGCTCTTACTCAAACACCAGTCCTGATTAGTCCAGATTTTACCAAAAACTTTTACATCTTTTCTTTTGCATCTGAGCATACAATAGCTGCAGTTTTACTTCAAAAGAATTACTTGGGGCAAGAACAACCAATATCCTTCTTTATTAGGGCCTTAAGAGATGCTCCTCTCAAGTATAACATCATGGAGAAGCAAGCCTTAGCATTAGTGAAAGCTTTAAAAGACTTTAGGGTCTATATTTTACACTCTCACATAATTTCTTTTGTTCCACATACTGTTGTCAAGGAAATTCTAAGTCAAGACCCTGATGGCAAAAGGGGAAAATGGATTGTAACTATTCTTGAGTATGACTTAGAAATTAGGCCCACCAAACTAGTTAAGGGGCAAGGATTAGCAAAACTTATGGCTGAGTCTAACTTCCAAGCACTAGACATGAATATGGTAGATGTGTTGGAAGAAATAGAAGAATCTACTACTCCTTTTATTAAAGAAACATTTCTGAATTCTCCTTGGTATGCTAACATTATTTATGTGCTTTTATATTTAAATGCCCCTTGTTCTTTGTCTAAAACTAAAGCTAGATTTTTGAAACAAAAAGCTTTAAGTTTTTGCATCTTAGATGGGGTATTATATTGGAAAAATGTTGTTGGAATTTTGCTTAAATTTTTACTTGAAGATGATGCAGGAAAAATCATGCATGAGTTACATGACGGAGAATGTGGAGGACACCTCTACTGGAAGGCCACAGCGAAAAAAAATTCTTAGATCTAGTTACTATTGGCCTACCCTTTTCCCAGACACTTAGAAGTTGGTCATGTTTTTCCATAAGTGTCAAATCTTTGATGGCAAAAGAAAACCTCTTCCCTTACCCTTACATCCTATCAAAGTTGAGGCACCTTTTCAACAATGGGGTTTAGACTTCATTGGGAAAATTCACCCATCCTCCTCAGCTCAACATAAGTGGATGCTCATAGCCACAGAATTCTTTACCAAGTGGATAGAAGCTATACCCTCCAAGAATGCTAATGACTCTGTCATTATCAAGTTTCTTGAAACAAATATCCTATCCAGATTTGGTTGTTCCAGAAAAATCATAACAGACAATGCTGCTGCTTTTAAATACAAAAAGATGGTTGATTTCTGTTACAAATACCACATAAACTTGGGCCATTCCACTACTTACTATCCCCAAGGAAATGGATTAGTTGAATCTTCCAACAAGAGCCTCACCAATATCATTAAAAAACTGTTGGAACAAAATCAGAAATCATGGCACAGTAAACTGGTTCATGCCTTATGGGCTGATAGGTTAACTACAAAGAAATCAATAAATATGTCCCACTATCATCCAGTTTATGGCATGGATGCAGTCTTTCCCACCTCATTAGGAGTGCCAGTCATGAAGCTCCTTCAAGAAGTGCAGGTTGAAGAGAATGATATGCAGAGGAGAATCAATCAAACCATCCATTTACAGCAGACCAGAGAAGAAGTTTATGAGAGAACAAAGTTGGTCCAAGAAAATATGAAGAAGCTATTTGATAAGAGAACTAAGGCAGACGATTTCCAAGTTGGAAATGTTGTTCTTAAGTGGGATTCAAGGAGATAAGAGAAGGGAAAACATGGCAAGTTTGAGAACTTGTGGAAAGGTCCCTATATTGTTCATGCTGAAAGGGGTCACAATGCATTTTTCTTGAAAGAATTGAATGGAGAAGATATGTATGGAGGTCTTGTCAATGGCAGGATGCTAAAGAATTACTTCTGCCAGGAATCATGAGTTTCAAAGAATTTATTTTTTCACTGTAAATATCGTAGTCTGAACATTGCATTCAAGGTTATAAAAATAAAAATATAAAAACAGTAAAAGAAAGAAAAGAGGGAAAATTGTAAAAACAAGAAAGGTACAGCCCCATACCAAAAAGAGAAACAAATCTGAAAGTGTGCAAGCTCAAAATGCCACTCCTAAAGAATACACTTCTAGTTAGTCAAACATCCTAATCTTGACTAATTAGTTTTAAATTTTCTGCTGATAGGATAGTGAATTGGATTTTCCAAACTGTTTAATCTTGGCTTATCAGTAGATAGTTTAGGATAGAAATTAAAGGTTCAAACATGCTCAAAATCTGAACCTAAGTTTCCAAAGAGAATGACTCAAATCTGTTTAAATTTCTGAGTCAAAAAAGATGTAAATATGGTTCCAATTAGCTCAAAATTTGAACTAGTTGATCAAAGAAATAACAACTCAAAAAAAGGTCAAAACAGAGATGTAAAAGGAAGAAGGAAATACTTTGAAATTTCAGATCCTAGGCCTTCCATTTTTGTTTTAATTTTTCTGCAAAATAAGATCTATGTGTAGCTTGATTTTTATGCTATAGATCAGCAACAAGTTAGACTGTTCAATCCTGACTTGTATGCTTTTGAATTTTTGTTTTAGAAATTAGTGAATAAAATCTGTTGGACAGTTTAATCCCAAAAGATAGTAGATTAGGTAGAGAATCATATGGGCTCAACTGTTTAATATGAGTCCATGGAGAAATAAGGAGTAGAAATAGATTAGTTTTCCTGCTTTCAAAAGAATAAAATGTTGTAAAAGAGTTTTCCAATCCAAGTGCACTCTAATGAAGAGAAAATGTTAGATCTATAGGATTGGGTAGGTAGAAATATTGATCTATGAAAGATCCATTGTTTTTATGGTTGCTAACCTGATTTCAAAACTAAAGAAGATCATCCAAGGAAAGAAAGGCAGCCCAATGGATGAAGGCAGTGATCAGCCTCCCAGAGAATGCAAGTCTAAAATTCTTGATGCCTTCAAGAAGGCACCATCCCCAAGTGGAGCCCCTGTTAGCCACCTATAAAATTTTCTATACCAAAAGGTGGCTAAATCAATTTTTGGAGCCTTCAAGGAACAAATTTTATTACAAAAATGTGTTGACTCTTGAAGACTCTTGAAGGCCTCATGCCTCTGTCCAAAATCTTCCATACTATGCCCATTTTACACTCTGTAATTCTGCTAATTTCATGAGAAGAAACTGCTGCCAAATCACCTTTTTCCCTTTCCTCACTTAAGAAACCTAACCTTCACTTTGCTCCCCTTTTTCCTCCATCAAACTCCTCTATTATCATGTTTCCCCTTCCTCCATTCATGACAATCATCTTTTACATAGTTTAAAACTCGTTTTGAACTATATCAAAACCACCAACATCCATCTAAACATCTTGAAAAGGTCCTAAAAAACAAGTTTTGACTATGGGTTTAAGCCCCTTTGGGCTAAATCCAAACCATCTCCCCTCCATGTGCCCCAGAGCTAGAACCAAGTGCTAGGGTCCTAAGCGCTTATCGTGTCGGAGCAACTTACTGAGTGCATTTTTTTGTACGTTAAACAAAAACTCTGATGCTGATTAGCCCTGTATATTATAGCCCCCGATCATATTTCTTTTCATATAGACCAAGGCCCCGCAGTCGGGCGCCTATCCACTTCGTATATATAAAACCATCCCGAAACATGAAACCTTTGTTTATATTAATCTGTTGTGTTTTTTTTAGGGTTTGAAAAGGTTTCCGCCTATTCAAAGCTTAATTTGCTCCCCGCCGTCGATCTGATCTGCAGATCGACAGCCCACAAATGAATCACCCCGGGTGGTCCCCACGGTCAATCACTGTACAAAACCGGAGCAGTTTTGATCGCACCGCTTTTGTGGGGTAAGCAGTATTTAAAATTCGAGTGCGACACATGCCACAGGCCGACACGTGGCTTTGAGCGTTTTGGAGATACCGCTCTCCCCGGGCATTAAAGGTCGACTGTGGTCTCAGCGCGATATTGGCATATGCCGTCCAATCTGAGACCGGCTCATCGGACGGTGATCGCACCCAAAAGGAGCTTGGGGGATAGGTTAAGGTATGGCGCATTTATCAAAGCATCTTCATCGTCGATCTGATCTGCAGATCGACGGCCCACAATTAGTCGCCCTGGTCCCCCCGGCCACAATAGCAGTTAGCGGTCCCACAGAACCAATGGTCCCAACGCCTAGTCAGCATCCACGTGGTAGCAGCGGATTGGAGCGGGTCTTGTTCGGTTGCTCGCATGGTCGTGAAATCCTGACCCGGGAAACTTTATAGGGTGGAATTCATAAGGATTTCGGGTCACACTTGGGCTGACATCAGCAGGCCCCAAAACGGACCCGGGGAACTTTGTATGGTGAATTTCATTAAAATTTCGAGTCACAAACACCCCGACGTCAGCAAACATCTTTTGTGACCCGAAATGGTTATACAGCTTGGTTTTATCAAAAATTTTGAAGTCCGGATATATCATTTGATAAAGGGTAATTATATGGTTTTTTCATTATGCCGAAGAAAAAGCCGAAGGTTGGGGTTTTAATTCTCTCGCCTTTGATTCTTTAAAAAGAAGCCATCCAGGGTTTAAATTTTCACGCCTTGACAATACTCCAAAGGCATTGATGCCTCACAACCCCTGCGCAGCACTGCACACCAACAGAACACAGTAAATGAATCACAAGCGAAGAGTATCAGTGTCGAATACAGAAACGCACCAGAACAGAGGATTGAAGACAGATCTGGGGGATTACGGCTAAGATTGATTATCAAAAGCCTAATCCTCCCAATTAAGACATAGTTAAAATAAAATCAAAGTGTTTTATCAGAAAGAAGGCCTCCACCACCACATCTGAGGCAAAATTGATTCCTCCCAGCTGCCACCGTGCCACCTATGCCTCAAAGCATTCAAACAGAGGCCGAAGTTATTGATCAAGATCAGGTATTTGCCTCAGCGCAGCCAGAGAGTTAATTCTACAAATAAACTTAATGAAAAAATATCAGCAGAGTTACTTCAACATAACGGAGAGCCTCATAAGTCAAAAAGAGCTCCCATCGAGCTTAAATTTTAATGTAAATTATTTAATACAGAGGACACCTATGTAAGCTTCTTCATCGAGCCCCCAAAGGCTGAGAAGCCATTAACTTTGTATTAATTATCTTTGGAGATCTTTTATCAGATCTCACCTCCTCATTCTTCTATAAATACTACTGGAGAAGATGAGAGAGGGGTTGGTTGGTTGATCACTAGATGTAATATTGAAACTCTCTGAAATAATACATAGTCTCTTGAAGTTGAAGAAGAAATTGAAGTCTTGGAAGCCCTGATGATGTTGTTGCATGCTCGTTTTTTAGAAGGCTCTATCATTGGATCCATGAGCTTGGTTGTTGGTGAAGTATTCTGAACTGTTTAATGTTTTCTCCTATTTTCATTCTGTTCCATAATTTCTTGCTACAGTAGGTTGAAATTTTTAGGCTAAGAAATTACTCTTGGAAGCACCTTAGACCTGTTCATCCTTCATTGTTTCATGTTTTCTTCTACTGAGGTATTTTAGAGTCTTTAATCTCTCTCTTTAGTCCTCATGCTTGTTTATTTCTATGATAGTTCGAATAAGTTGGTTTCAGCATGATTTATGGCTCTCCCTGCTTGTCTGCTGCCACTTAAAGGCTATTATTGAAGTCTCCCTTTGAAGTATTTTTGTTTATAGTAAGCCAAGGAGGTCTGTTATGATCTTGCCCTTTGTCCTTGCTTAAACAGGTGTCTTAAAGGTCTTTGTAGTTGTAATCATAGATGTGTTAGGTTTTCCCTCTTCTATGACTGCAATTATTAGTGAATCTTTTATGTTTTCTAAGTCATTTGAAATAAAATCTTTGAGGAAATAGGGCATTCCCTGAATCTTAGATTTCATTTTAAAATTTGTTTTGAAGTCATTATTTGCTTAAAGGTGTGATTTGTAAAATTCATGGTTAGCCCTGTCTATCAAATAGCTCTTTATTGTTCAAATTGTGTGTTCAAATTCCCTTTGTGGAGAATTAAATTTCTCTTTCAAAATCATTGATGTCCACCTCATTCCAAAACCACAGGATCCTGCGGCCAAGTTAGATTTTCCCTTTGATATCCCATATCCATTGATAAGTTTGTCATGACCTTATTTTGACTCCATTGCCCAATGAAGCTGACATTTCCCTTGACTATCTATCCTTCCTAGATCTTTCATATTCTGTTGTATCAATTCAACGAGACAAACAAATAAACACCCGCACTTAATAACTAGTCTAAAACTTATACTCAAAGCACACAAGATAAACCTTTGCTAAAACAAATAATTTGAGAGATCCCTCTCTGATAACAAGAGGACTAGATCCTGGAACTCTAAAGATTGGTTCTGATGTTGCCTTGTCTTTTGATTTTCCAAACTATCAAAACACGGGACACCAACATTATGTATCCAAACATATGCTCCTGAACCAGCTTTGCCACAAGAGCCATCAAAGCTCATGTTCCAAAGTGTTTCAAGTTCAGATTTTCCATTATGTTGTTGTTCAGGGTTGCTAGAGTTTTGGCTGTCATGTTCTTCATTTAGTGTTTGGTTTGACTGTTCTGGTAAGCCTAGCTCTTTCTCATTTTCATTTACTTTTTCATTAATGTCATCTTCATTATACAAGATAAATGAGTCAAGGTCTGAATGGATGGAATAAAGAGGTGTGTTGTTTGGCATGTCTTAGCTGCTTACCATGTATTTCATGTGAGATTCCTGGTACAATATCCTTGTTTGGTTAAATACTGGGATGGTAGCATATGACATTATCATCTGGAGGTTCCCTTGAATTTTGTCTCCCCGTGATCTAGATAAAATCATGCCATACTTTGGGGGAAATTCAGCCACTACAATGTCCATGAATAGACTTTTGGCAGGTATTTGTGCCATATTGATACACAGATCCTTTATTAGACCCAAACATTTGACTCTACTTGAATTGAAAGAGTACATGTCTTTGTAAGGTTTGGTTATTTCGAGGCCTAATCTCTCCATCACTACCTTGGGCATAAGATTGTGTGAAGCATCGGAGTCTAGCATAGCATTGTGTAATATTTTATCATGAATGTTTAAGCTAACATAGAAATGAGGGACAGCTCCTTCTTGATAGTTTCCCTCTACCTTAGGTCCAAATAACATTTCAGGCTTGTCATCAGTCAAATTTAAAGTGTCGGTATCATTCCCTACGTTCAAAAATTTCAAAACTTGGGACCTATATACATCTTGAGTCACCAATTCAGTGAGGGGTATGGCTATTTTGATCTTGGCATCTCTCCCTCAAAACTGAAAGGTGTTGGTGTCTTTGGTATATTTACATCAGTTTTATCAGCCGTGATCTTTTCTGCAATTTTAGTTTGTTGATTCTGATTTGGAACCTTAGTCAAAAGAGTTTTCTCAAGGCCACTAGTTAATGCACTAGGGTAGCTTGGGTCACCATTTTGTTGGCTAGTTTTGTCTTTTTTTTTGTCAGGTTTCTTAGCCATGGTGTTTGTCTTTTCCGTTGTCCTCTTAGGAGTGTTTTTAGGGGTCTTCCTAACAACAATGTCTAGTTTGTTTTCTTGGAGGCATCTTGGGTTTTCTTACTCCTAAGGTCGTACTGCCTATGGAATTCCATGATGGCATTTTCAAATCCTAATTTGTACTCTTCAGAATCCTCATATGTTCTATTGGTTTGGTTTGAGGAAAATAGACCTTGTTCATCTTCTGTGAGAAAAAAATCACCTTCATTGTTAGAACCTATCAGATTCACATGGTTTTCTTTCGGCTCTTCAGTATTTCTTTCCTCTTCGTCTACATATTTGTCTTGGAAAGGAGGCCTGATTTGTTGGTTATTGTCTCTTTGTCTGTTCTAAGGAGGGTCTCTTCTGAATTTTTGGTTTCTATTTCTATTTTGAGGATTTGCTTAGTTTTCCCTAGGAGGTGCTCTTTCATTCAAGTTGATCTTCTCCATCATTCTTTCCATTACCCTCACTATATTTTCAATTTTAGCATTAGAGGTGGAGGCTATGGTTTCCTCTTTGTATGTGACTTTATTTTCTGACCTCACCCTAGCCCTCTTCTCAATTAAATTGGCTTCTACACTCACATCTCCCCTTTGCATGTCTTCTAAGGTTAGGGGATCTCTTTCTCTCAGTTGGTAAGCCATGTCTGGATCCAAACCCTCTAGAAATTTGACTAAGGCTAGGCCCTGTGGGGGTTTCATGTGAGGTGGGAGTGAAATGTATACACTATTGAACCTAGTGCAGTAATTTGGGATAGTTTCCCCAACGTTTCTCTTAAGTTTATTATACTCTGAGAGGATTTGGTTTTCTTAATCTCCCACTTGTTTATGAATGTTTGGTAAAGGGAAGGGAGGTCATGTATGTTGTTAGGAGTCAATATTTTGAACCATTTCTTTGCTTCCCCTCCTAGACTTTGGGAAAACAATCTTATTTTATGGTCTCCTCTTCTATTTCTTGGTAATAAAATGCATCATTCATTTTGTCTACATGTTTTTGGAAAGTGGTATAGTCAGCTCCAGTAAAGTGAGGGATTTTGGATTGGTAGTCATGTGGCATAGGTAGTGAAGTTTGTGGTAGTTCTAGAGGAGCAAACCATGTTGCCATTATTGGAGGTAAAGGAACCCAAGGAGGGTTTGTGAGAGGAGGTGGAGAATGAAATGGAGTGGTTTGCATAGTGGATGTGTGAATGGGGGTGGCAAACATACTTGGACCAGCGAGTTGAGATTGAGCAGAGTTGGAATGAAAAGAGCCAAATTTTTGGAGAAGCTGAAAATCCAGAGGAGTGGAAGGAGAGGCTTCTCTACTGGGAATCTACTGCAAATATATGGGCTCAAGGTCTGTTTGGTCTATCTCACTTTGAGACTTAGTTCTAAAAAGGTTTCTTCTATGGTGTAAGTCAAATTGGGGATCTTGCAAGGCTGTGAGGTTTTTAGGGACAGAACTTGCTTTGTGAATGGTCCTAACAGTATTTGAATATTCAGTCTTAGAATTTTTCCACAAGATCTTTTCTGGGTCATCAACTTTGGTAGGAGGATTAGTGTTAGGGTGAGATCTGGTGCTTATCCTTTGCAAAGCCAGATTTCAAACTCAATAATGCAAAGAGGTTGAAATTTTTAGGAGTGTCTTGCAAACAGACCGGTCTGGAAGGGTACTAAGCTCACACAATGAGTGATTGGGTTTTATACTGTTAATACTGATTAGTGCGTTCCCAGGGGAGTCTATGAGAACTAGTGAAGTTAGTAGGCCTACTGGAGGCCAATGGAGTCGCCAAGTGGATGAGGTTGACTGCTTTGAGGGTTGGCCTATTGTCCACCATCAACAATTCAAAAACCAATCTAGAGATGTTTTGGGTTTTCTGAGTTTCTTTTGTAACACTAAGATTTAAATGGGTTTTCTCCAGTTGAGTCATCATATTGCTAGAATGGTGAATCAATTAGATACTAGTCCTTTCTAACACTTGATTTTCTAAGTTTGACAGGGATTTGAGAGTTCTTAAGGTATGCTTAGGATGTTATTGGCTCAAGGTCCCACTGTGATCGCCATTACGTTAGGTCCCTATAATTTGTTAGATTTGTAAGACCAAATGTACAAGGGTAACATCAGACCATTATTTATAGTCCTAGGACCTAGCCTTCCTGGACTCAAAGAGGGCTTTCTCTATACTTATGTGAAAGATGTAATCTTTGTATGATTTTAGGGTTTTGATTTTAGACTAGTTATTAGGTTTAGGGTTTGTTTGGTTGGGTAGGTTGTCAAGCAGATTGGATAGAGTGAGATATTTTAAACCATTGGGCTATGGAGTCTATAAAAGGTCTTGAAAAGTTTAACAATGGGTCAAGGGTGTATCACAGGGCAAGTCTAAGAAGGTCAAGTTGATCTAAGAGCATATGTGAATGAAGTGAACATCAAATTGTGAACATAGTAGGTGAAAAGGGAAGTTAAGAATCCTTTTACAAATACTATAACAAGAATGACCTTTAAAATCACTATGCATGAATAAATAACCACAGACAGGGCATACCAATAACTTCTTTGACTAAACCTAGCAAGTACATATTAAGGTAACAATTCAGTGAACCACAAAGAGAAAAAAACATGTAAGTCCTCTAGTGATTTCACCTTCAGGCAAAGAAAAACATCTAAGATAACATATAGTAAAGATTGAAGAGCAGGGAACTCCTAATTTCTTTAATCAAACTATAGATACCTCCAAAACAACCATTTAAGATGAACAAAGGGCAAGGAAAACCATAGACCCCTTCAACCAAACCTAGTTAGTAATACTTCAAAGTAAAATATCTCAAAAACAATGTTTAAGTTAAATCAAAGAGCAGGGCAAACCATAAAAATACTTTGACATTTGCTTCATTGAATAATTATTGAGATAAAAAAACTAAGTGGGACTAGAGAGCATTCAAGAATTCTCTAATCTGACCTAGTAGAGGAAAACATACAAACAATAGGAAGCAGACAGTGTTAAGGTGCCTCTAAACAACATGTCTTAACCTAAAATATATGTCCTACTGCATGAGAACGATGAGACAAAATGATAACATAAGGAAACAAGTACTGAATAAGGAACACATCACCATTAACAATGCTCATGAATCATGCAAGTGAGCCTGCTCTGTGGTCAAGCAAATCAATCCATCCACAAAAAACCAAATCCAATTTCTCTCCAATCTCAAATCTATGATTTTATTCTCAATAAAAATCCAACATCTACAATGAGGCCTCAATGTTATATTTAACAAGCAAGGAGGACCAAAACCCTAACTAGGGTTTCCAAAATGTCAAAAATACATCATGAATGTCATTTTTGTGCAAAGAGACCATGTAAGGCCCAAGGCACAAAATATCTAATGAAATAAATGCAAAATAAATTCTAACACCTAACTTTGGAGTGATTTGCCCAAAAACCTAAAAATATCTATTTGCAATAAATTTGTGTCTTTTTTTGACTTTGCAGGCAAGGGTGCAGCACTTAGGTCCAAGGGCGCAACACTGAGGTCCAAGGGTGCAGTGCCTACACTAAAAAAACAGGTCACCTTGCAACTGAGTTTTGAAGGCCTTCCCGGTGTCCAAATGACCTACGTGATAGCTCGTTGGAAATCTTGTCAAGTATACTTTCCAAAAATGCCTTTCGTTTTCTGATTTGACTTCATTTACCTGCTCAGAAACTAAATCTCCCAAGACTGCTAAGGGCACAGCGGCATCTCTGAAAATAGGGCAGAATGGTGAATTTTTGCATGTTTTTTACCCTTTTGGAGGACCAAATCTGCTCCAAATGATCTGAAATTTGGTGTGTGTGATTTACGTGGAAACATGAACCCAAAAATTCAAACCAATCCTCAAGAAAGTGCCCCAAAAAAGAGCACAGCGCTATGGGTGTTGCACCCTTGATCCTCCAAAATAGTCAAAAAACAAAAATTATCAAAAGTTGCAAAAATTTTGAATTTGCCTTGCTTATGGTGTTTGGGATGCCTGTAGGGAAGCATCAACAAGGATTTCAAGGTTTTTCTTGCCTTTTTCCTCCTTGAGAGCTTGAATTTTAGCAAGGGCTCTTTTTAGCTTGGCCCTTGCAATTTGATTTCTTAAGGCATAGTGCTTTTCCATCTTCTTTTGAATGCCAAGATCTCTTTGTGTCTTCTCCAGCTGATCCTCCAAGTGTATATTAGCCCTCTCTAACCAAGTTTCCCAGTCATACTCTATCTCCATGGCAAGCATCTCACTTGGAGTGAGCTTCATTGCCAATGCTATTTATTGATCCTCCTTGGCTAAGGCCTTCCTCAAGCTAGTTGTTCTTGGCTTTCTCCTAGATAAATGTCCCTCTTCATCTTCACTTTCATCAAAAACACCCAAGACCTCATCTAGCCTAACCTTGGTCCTTTCAGCCTCTTTCCAGGATCTGATTGCCCTTACCTCATAAATGGCCTTTTGTGTCTCCAGCTGCTTGTTTTCAATCTCATAATAGTGAATCACATTCCTAGCTCTACCTAGGTTGGCTTGCAGGTCTCTGATTTGGGAATCCTTGCTTTGGAGCAATATGCTTGAGATCCTTGCCTCATTTTCATCATCATTGTCAACATGAATGATTTCAAATTCTTGTTCAATCTCATGTTTGTATTCTTCCTTTTCATCCTTGAAATTTTCTTTGCCTTTGCCAAGCTCCTTAGTTGATGTAGAAGGCATGGCCCCTTGCCTCTTGAAGGAAGAAAACACATGCCTACTTCCCCTTTGGTAGGTTAAAGGAAAAGGTTAAATTTGATCATTTCAATGCCTTCACCATTTTTTCCATCATGATTGTCATCATCATTGGTTTCCTCACTGTCCTTATGGGTCTCATCAACACCATTGCTTTCTATCTCTTTTTCCTCATTTGATCCATTGATTTGTTGGCTTTCTTACCTATTTCCATCATCATCATTCCTGCTTTCATGGCTGCTCTCATCAATTTCCATGCTCTCTTCCTTATCTATGATATCATTGCTCTCAGTATCACTGTCAACATAGTCATTTCCTTCTGCTTCAATGCTCTTTTCCTCATTTACATCCTCCATGCTGACATCATTGATTTTTTCTTTGATACTTTCCCTTGCACTGACATATTCTGTCTCACTGATATTGGCCTCATTTACATCAGCCTCATTTTCATTATCTTGACTGTTAGGTGCTTCATCATTTGTTTTTGCATTGCCTTCATCACCACTATGAGCCTCACTCACTGTCATCATGGCTCTTTATTTCACTGCCTTCTTCTTCTTTACTGGCTAATTTTTCATTGTTTGACTCCTCACTATTTTCCTCTTCATTTTGTTCTTCCTCACTAATATCTACCTCATTTTCCTCATCTGCACTACTTTTTTCCTCATTGACATTAGCCTCATCTTCCTTATCTGCACTGCTTTGTGTTTCATCATTATTTGCCTCATTGTTATATTGGCTCTTTGTTCCAATGTTATCATCATCTCCATCATCATCACTGCCTTATGTTTCCATGCTCTCTGCCTTATCACTAACCTCTGCCTCACTGTTGATATCCTTCTTACTATCATCAGCCTTATTTTCATCATCCTCACTACCCTCTTCTTATCCTCACTACCCTCTTCTTCACTATTTTCTTCTTCATTATTACTTGGTTCATCATTACCCTCTCCCTCATTTTCATTTGATTGCTCATTTTCACTTCCTTCTTTGTCTGATGCATTGTGAGAGAGTGATGAAGGAGGGTTGCCCTGAGGTGAAGGGATATGTGTAGATGGTGAAACATGATCAGCAGGAGATGATGGAGGAGTATGGACAGGAGGATTAGATTATGAAGGCATGTTTTGCTGAGGATGGGGTTGTGGGTTTGTGAACACCTCATGGGCAATGAAAACCTCCGATGGAATTCCCTTCTGCTGTAACTAGTGCAGCACAACCATCTTAATCAAAGAGTGATGAAATAAGCTTTGCATCTGTTGAGGGTAGTCTCTCTTTTGTACAATATAGGACATTTTTCCAATGCTTCTATAGAGGTAATAGGGTAGGTGCAGCATCCTAACCCTAGTAAAGTGCATAAGAAGCCTAATGTGATAGGAGTAGAGCCTAGAGAACCTTCCATCACATGTAAAATATTTCATGATAATTCCCATCAAAGGTGCATATCTCTCCAGCAAATGTGAGAAATGAAAGATGGATTTGCAGTTGCCTTTGTATCTAGGATTTAGGAAGGGCTCATAGTAGCTCATGTCAAGATTGGCCTGCTTGAAACATTTCTCCCCTACACTACGTATCCCTATGGCATTGGAAATAGAATCTGAGGATAGCTCAAAGATCACTTGTGCAAGGTTAACTCGCTTGTCATGCAAGTTAATAATGAAAAGTCTAGTAAGCTCTGGGTGATTTTGCACCTGTTGTATCCTTTCACAAAAATCAAAACATCTCACATTCTGGAAACATGAAACATTCATGGGAGAGGCCATCAGCTGTAAGGTGTTGATGGGTTCAAACCTATTGATTTTTCCACCTTTGTGTTGATACCTCCTTGGCATTTGGCCTTCCTCGCCACTATCACTGTTACCTTCCCTTGACATTTTAACAATTCTGCCTTTGAAACCTTAGCACTACTGGCAAATGAATATGAAGGAAGGCAATGAATTTTTCAATATTTTTGTAATGTAGAGGAATGATTTGGTGAATGGAGTGAGTGTAGGCACAGCCCTAGGTGAGTGAACAATCCTTTAACAAGGTACCCTTATGGATATCACTGGTCTTCTTAGCATACAGATGGGGAAGTTTTTTAAACAGTGATGTTTAAGCATGAAAAATATGTTTTCCTCCTTAGGTCTTCAATTTCTCATAATTATTATTTACCGCAAATGCTTGAAGAAGGGCTTGATGAGTTGTACTTACCCTTTAACATCGCTTTGGAGGTCCTTTGAGGAAGCTGCAAAGTGTTTTGAGTTGAATTGAGGGTCTACAGGGTGTAGGAGGCCCTCTTGGCCAAGCGCATAGCGCCCAGGCAACCGGTGAGTCGAGTCGAGCAAAGGTGTAGTGCCTTGTGCTAGGTGTGCAGCGCCAAAGGTTTTTTACCGAGCTTGTCGGGTGAATCGGGTAAGTGTGCATCGCCACACTCCGGGCGTGCAGTGCTTTGATAAAACACAAGGAAAAAATGGCCAGGAGCATAGCACCCGACTCCAAGCGCATAGCGCCGACCTGAATGCGCAGCTCCTCAACACTTAGACAAATTTTGGCTCAAAAACTCACAGTTTCTTCTCCTTTCGAAATTTCAAATTCTTTGCAAGGAAACACTGATTTGTTTGAAGTGTAAAATGACCTTATATAGACTCAAGGATTTGATTTTAGCTTCACAACCCACTTGCCTAATTTTTTTAAGCTCCTTTCACTTTTTATTGATATTTCTTTATACTTTTGTCCTGTAGGTGATAAAAATATTAACTTGGCTTCTGCTCTTGCTTTGTGAGGCATGATGACTTCTCTTTTGACAGTCTCAGGATGTTTAGATAGTAGCTACATCTTCAAAGCCTTTGTGGTTTCCTTTACAATTTTGGACTTATCTTTTTCACCCTTTCTTACTAACCATTTTGCATTATTTTCTTTGTAGGTCACTGAAGTGATAATTGTGACCTTTCTCACTGATACTCTTTACCTTCTCTTTTTGCAGGTTTTCTTTGAGTCATAGAGTTGGCTTCTCTTGGCTCCTTGATGTCCTTTAACACTTTTGTTTTGCAGGTGACATAAAAATATTAACTTGGCTTCTGCTTTTATTCTTGAAGCTTGACATATTTATTTACACAGCAACAACCTTAAAACCACCTTTGTTTTCCACCTTAATGCATCACTATAGTCACAACTGATAGTCACACTTGCTCTTTCACCTATCTCTCCACTGGTCTCCACTGAAACTTCCATGCACTGTAGTTAACTGATGTATTCTTCAGTTGATTAATGAGTTATTATTTATGTGAGATCAGGAGAATCTTAGACATATAACACATAAGTTATATAATTTATACAAGGTATCAGAGCAGTTGATCATTGGAGGAGATTGAAATTATTGAAGTGGTTGAGTTTTGTGTTGGTGGAATTCGAATTTGTTGCAGTGTTTTCTTGGTGTCGAAGTTGAGCATTCATTGAAATGTCTTTCAACGGATTGCGATTGGAGTATGCCCTTGATGGGAGCTTGAATTATATTGCATGGAAGGACAGGATGGAGGCGGTGTTGGATGATAATGGGCTAAACGAGTTCATCGATAGAGATGTTCCTAAGCCGGGTTCTAGCGATGCAGCCGCACTTGACGCATGGAAAAAGAAGGTAGAAAAGTGTCGAAGGATTCTGTTGGAAGGTGTGAAGTACCACATTGTGTCCAGCCTTCATGGTCAAACCACTCCATTCTTAATGTGGAAAGCTTTGACAAACTTTTTCCAAAGTTGACTAGAGGAAGTTGGCACTTAAAGACAAGCTCAGAAAAATAAAAATGGAGAAGAATGACACTATTCCAGTATACTTGAAAAAGTTTGTCCACTGCAGGGATGAGCTTGGGAGTGTAGAAGTTAGTGTGGATGAAGAAGACTTGGTGAGCTTGGCTCTCCTTGGGCTTCCGAAGAGTTGACATAGCTACAAATACTTTGTCAATGGACGGGAGAAAATGCCAGGATGGGAGCGACTTTGGTCGGATCTTGTGCAGGAGGAGATAAGGCAGAGTACCAGTGATGGCTCTTCTTCAAATCAAGATGATGAAGAGGATTGCGCTTTGGTTTCCAAGGCAAAGAAGAAGAAGGGGAAGAAATTCCATTCTATATCTGAGGCCGGTGAAGATGGCAAAGAGCGTGACATGTCCAAAGTGAAGTGTTTTCACTGTCACAAACATGGGCATTTCGCCACAAATTGTCCATAGAAGAAGAAGAACAAGCAGGTTGTTGGAGCTGCAGCTGGTGAGGCTCTTGCCTCACAATTTGAGCTTGACTTCTCATTGATCGAATGCATGGTGTCTAGTGCATTGGGATAGGGGTGGTACTTTGATATTGGTTCTTCCTTTCACATGACGGTATATGTGAATCTTTTCAGTGACTTGGTGGAGAAAGATCTCCAGTTTCATGTTGAGTTGAGCGACAATGGACGATACAATGTGACTAGCATTGGTACCATTACCTTTAAGAGGGAGTTAGGTAAACTCATTCTTTTACAAGATTTTGTGCATTTTCCAGGTTTAAAGAAGAATTTAATCTCAGTCGCAATGTTAGAGGATAAAGGATATGATGTTGTCTTTAGTGAAGGAAAATTTTTCCTTCGGTACAAAGCAACAGGACAAGTCAAGAAGGTTAGGATTCGAGCTAAGAATCTTTACAGACTTGAAGTAGATGGGATTTCTACGGAGCTTCCTACTGTTGGGAAGTGCAAGAAAGACATGCAATTGAAGCTTGAGAGGGAGCTGGATTTGCATGCAGGTAAGAGTGAACCTCGGGATGTGGAACAACCACAAGATGAGGATCATGGAGTGGGAGCAACCACTCATGCAGAGAAATTTTGTGCCAGATGGACAGAGGGAGTGCATGCAGCTATACCACCAGGTGAGAGGTGTGGCGACATGCATGAGTAATCCCAAGAGGAGATTTATGGGCAGGATTCAGGGAGATGGTGTGGATATCATGAATTGAACCTGGCTACAAGGTACCCACAGAACAGTAGTAGCATGATAAGTTGGATTGATGCGGACAGATCAAAGTGACAGTGTCGGATACTGGAGCGTGGTTCAGAGTTGACAGCAAGTGCAGAGTGCATGGGTGCAGAGTTCAACAGCGCAGTGGTTCCTGAAGACATGTGAATTTGGTACCAAAAGAATTTGAAGACTTTGATGATAGATTCATTAATACTGATTGATTTTTTTGGAGCCTTTCAATTTCGGAAGAGTTGCAGAGCAGATGCATGGATTTGAAGGGTGCTTGCAAAGGTTGCAGGGCGAATGCATGGAGCTGCATGTCGCATGCAAAGACAATCCTTTATTGTTGAGAGGGAGTGTTGAAGATTGCAACAAGAAATAGTGAAGGAGGCATCCTGAAACATCATCCTTGATCCTAGTTGGAAAATAATCACCTAAACTAGGTGGGGCCCACACGGGTGATTTTTGGCGCAAAGTCTATTTTAGACTATGTCTATTTTTAGACATGTCGATCATATTCTATGAGTTGCAGGATGCTATTTGTGGATGGTTGGTCAAGTTGGAAAAATAGATGGACTTCTACTTTTAGACATATTGGGCGGAGTCTACTTTTAGACTACCAGTCGAAAAATAGATATGTCGAATATTATTAGATCTTAATAATATTTGGACTCTAAACAGTATCTTATTCTCTTGGAGCACTTCAGTTAAGTGCACAGATGTGGCACAGCAGCTGACAGAAGGAATTACACTATTCCTGAGGGTTTATTATAGCTATTGCATGGAGGAATTCAGTTAGAACTCATGTGACATAGTTTGGTGGAGTTGGAGAAGTAGTTGGTGGAGTTGTATTTAGTTTAACTCAATTAGACTCAGTTGAGCTAGTTGTATCTATTCTAACTGATTGATACACTAGTGAGAGTGGTGTGAATTAATTAGTTAATTAATTCACTAAATAATAACTCATTAATGAACTAAATAATACATCAGTTAACTACAGTGCATGGCAGTTTCAGTGGAGACCAGTGGAGAGATAGGTGAAAGAGCAAGTGTGACTATCAGTTGTGACTATAGTGATGCATTGATTTCATCCAACACTCAGTGGAGATGCCTATGAGGATTACGTGAGCAAGGCTGGAGCAATTCGAGTTCATTCAGAGCCATTCTTTAGCAAGGATTACGCAGTAGAGGCAGGCTAGCAGGTGGCAAAGATTAGTGCATGGATTTGCAAGATTGGGCCTGATTAGTGTGTAGTGATTGTATTGTACTGAGATCTTGATATGATCAGCTTTGTATGAGGATTGTTACATGATCTCTATGACATATATTATATAAATATAGTTTGGGTTTTCAGCTTCAGGCTTTCCCGTTAAACAACTGTGTTAGTGTGTGTGAATTTTTATTGTTTCATGTGTGCATTGCAATCTTGATTTAATTTCCGCAAATGATCAATGGTGGAATAGATTCTGTATTTTACATGAAGATAAAATAGTGTGGGATCAGGAGAATCTTGGACATATAACACATAATTTATATAATTTCTACACTTAACACCATGTTTTTCATATTTTTTACCACTGTTTCTTTGTAGGTGACTGAAATGATAATTTAGAGCTTTCTCACTGATACTCTTTACATCCTTGCTTTGTAGGTTTTGCTTGAGTCACTTTGGAAAACTTTGGGATGCTTGCACACATCACCAGCTTCTAAATCTTCCTTTACCTGCACCATGGAGCTCAAACTATATTTTGATTAGTTTTGGTAGGACAAACTTCTTTGGACAAGTTTGGAATATTTTGAAATAGTGACATCTTCAGAATCCCTTTCCTGTCATCATGGAGTCCAAACCATGGTTTTACCTTCTTTGAACACTTTCCCAAAAACCCTAGGTGTCTAGAATGCTTGAAAACAATTATCAATGTTGTCTTCTAAGTTTTCTATAGCCCTTTTAATTTCATTCATTTTTGTTCAGTTCACCTCATCTTTTTCCCTTTTTCAACAATAATCTTTGAAAGATTTCTGTTCATGTTTGGTTTTTGGTGTATCTCCTCCATGGTTATTTCTGCATTTGATCACTGTTTGGCACCCTGTTGGATCTTTAAGCTCAAAACCTTAGTTCTCCTTGAAACCAAACTGCTTCTCCTCTCTTTTCTATGAATGTTTTTATTGAGGAGCAGACCTCTTACCTTACCAACTTTATATTGATAGTCATTTTAACACTCCTACAGAAGTGTCAAAGTTCACATTTACCCCTTAAAGAACTTGAATTTGATGAGGTAGTCCTTTTTAGATCTTCTCTTGAGTACCATGTCTCAACATTCCAATACCTCTATACTAAAACCAAACAAGGAAAAACAGAGTCTGAAACACCAATGATTTACCTTGGGACATATGAAACCCTAATTGACCTACTAGGAAGGTACTTTGACCTGACCTTGACTAAAAATTAGCTTGGAGGCTTCAAGTGTAAAAACAGAGTATTGACAAAGTGGTGTATTGAAGATCCAAAATCCAATGTACTTGATTTATCTAAAGATCCTACAGAGATAGTTTTGGGACCATCAATGCTTGAGGAACCTGGTGAACATGGGAAGGATTAGCCTTAGAGTTAACCCTAGATGTAAAGTGGAGTTATGGGAAAGGGAAAAATAGAGTGATGAGGTCATAGGTAGGAAAAGGGATGAGGATGAGTGGCATAAGCCCATAAGGAGTCTTTTAGGAGTGGCAAGGTGACCATGAAATGGAAACATGGTATAATAGTGAAAAATTTTCTATAAGGATAATGAAGGCAGTGGGATTTCTAAAAATCACAATATTCAGGGAAATTTGCTTTTAGAAATCTAGAACCAATATTTAGTCATCTACGGATAGAGAAAATTATTGATGACTAACAGCATATATTTTTAGCCATTTTTTTAGATTTGTACGCGAGTTTGTTTCGAAATAAGCGTGTTCATATGCAGATAGGTCTTCTATAGGGCACGTATGTAAGCGAGGGTTTTGCTAAAAAAATGTTGAAGATAATGTATGATCAGTTTTGTTGTGTTTATATTGTCTGTCAATGATGTCTTCATATATATTTGGGTTGTTTGAGTATTGATTATGATGCTAGTTTATTGTGATTAATGATCAGTGATTGGTTGGTTGATTGATGATTCAGTGAATGATTTGGTATAGTTATTGTTGAACTCTTAGTTAAACTGAGAGGGGGGGGCGAATCAGTTTAACACATTCATGGACTTTTAAAACTTTTCCTTTAAAACTTATTTTACTTTATTAACACCTTAATTTCATGATCAACATAATGTGTGAGCAATATTTATTTATGAGCAGCAATTAATAAGCAGATTAGATAATGTACCAGCAGTCTTAATATGTTAGCAGCAAGTATTAGCAGAATAGATATATCATATCAACACATAGACATCATGCACATAGACACTTGATATACGTGGAAACCCATAAAGGAAGAAAACCACATCTTATTATTGTTGTGATGCAAAGGCAAGCTCCAACTCCCTCTCACCACTGATTTTCTGCAGGCACCAACCTACAGGAGGCTCCAACCTCAATTCTGCAAGCTACGACTTGCAAGGAAGCTCCAACTCCCATCTATTTTCTGCAGGCACCAACCTACAGGAGGCTCCTACCTCAGTCAGCTACAACTGACATCTATCAAGCTACAACTTGATAGGGAAGCTCCAACTTCCTTACTCTTTCAAAAGAAAAACACTTGCTGATTTACCTTGGATATCAACTCTATTCTGTACCTTCTCTTCTGCTATTCATCAGTCCTCATATCAGCCCTGCATCATCTCTGCTCAGCCCCTCCTTCTTCTCTGCTCAACTCCTCCTTCTTCTTGTCTTTTCTCCTCAATTCTTCATACTCTGCATTCTCTATATTCACACTCTCTAACCTCTTGCAACTTTCTTATTTTCTTCAACTCTCTTCAATTCTGCTGCACACTCTCTTCTTCTCTCACTCTGTTTTCGTCAACTTTCTCCCCTTGGATATTACCCTGTTTTATACAAAATAGCTTCATGGTTGTTTGTATTCTACTGGGAATTCGAAATGGACAGCCATGTCTCTTTGCCTTCTGCCTTCTCATCTCTTTTATCCGCTCATTCAGAAAATATAACAGTAGGTGCTTATTTTAATATTACAGTGGGATATTTGCTCTCTTCCGGAGACTTGCCAATGCATCACAACAATATAAATTTAAATAAAAAATTTACATTCAAATTACAAATGAGAACTCCAGCTCACTCATTTTGTCTCTTGGCTTGTTGCGCATTTGTCTTTTCTCTGACTGTGTCTTTGTCCCTTTCTCTTCTCTGTATGCCTTTCTGTTTATGGCTGCTGCGTAACTTCTGTATTTGTGTAACTGCATTTTTCATTTTTATATCAGCGCTTTATATATAAATGAATCTGCTGACTGTAATTCTGGGCCATATTCCAACGCTTTTCATGCCACGAGTGTCTTGTTGATGTGGAACATTCCGCAAGCGGAACGGACATATATCACAGTCGTTGTATATTAATAATCGCCCTCCCATTAAGGGGCCCACTCGCCGATCTTTCCGATGCGATGTATCACTCCTCAACTTCTTTCGATTGTGATTGCTGCAATTTCCATTTGAAAGTACCGATGTCTTAATGCTTCGATTCTGATTATCCGCTGTTATGACAAAACTTCAAACATATATCAATCGTGGCTTATAAACCCATCGGGTCCGGTCTTTCAATCGCAATCGCAAATCTTTGTTAACGTGTTCCGGAACTCAAACCTATCAAGTCACAGTTTATAAGTCCATCGGGTCCGAATCTCAATCGCAATTGCAACTGTCTGTTGTCAGGGAAAATTTTAGGGGAGAATTTTAGCCCAAAGGCGAATTTTAAAGGGTTTTAAATTTTGGAGGGGCGAATTTTTTATATAAACCCATTTTGTATAGTCTTATATAATTAGCCCTATAATTATTTTAAAAATAATTAATTATTCGTTGTTAGCCAAAACAAATAAATGCCCATAAGCGGATTCGCCTCCCAATTTATGGTTTGGTGCGGGTTTGCATGGCATTCGCCATGATTTACTGGGTAGGAGGGCATTGGAGTTACATTCGCCCTCCATTTTTTTACTGGTTGGGGTTTCAGTGGCGTTCTCATGGACCTCATTTCAGAAGAGAGATTCTTAAAACTATTTGAATCATGGCAGATACATTTTATATCTATCAGTAAAATCGGTTGGAGGATTCCTATATGATGATAGAGTGTCAACTCAGAACTTTGAAAATTTGGCACCTCACCAAATTTAATCAGAATCCTAATCTCCCCATGATTCAAAAATTTAGGATTTCATTGACCGTATCTCAGATATCTAAAGAGCAAGATTTCGTTTCACATTTCTCGAATCATCTATCGAGATAGGACTGTGGATCGGTTCATGGAACGTGTGGTGTATATCTAACGCTAACACCATTCTATCGATTGCCGCATCTCTCTATTTATTGGGTGAAACAACGCCAAAGATTTTCCCCAGTATTTCATTTTATCCCCTATAACCCTGTCAGTCCTTTGTATCACTTTTTCACAGTTTCAGCGCTATCAACGATCAATGGGCATCGAGGTTAGCAGTTCAAATCCTTACAATTCTCTCTCAATTTTTCAATTTGTTGTTTTATTTTGCATAGAGAATTGATGGCGATAATCCATGCAGAGTAGCCTTGGCTCTAATCATTCGTTTTTGAGCTTACAGTGGTCTGTATCCTAGGATTTTAACATTCTGGTTCTGTTAATTTGGGTCCTTTAGAATTCCTCGCATAGATCCGAGTTTCTTAGCTTTGGTTACTGTAAAATATGGTTGAATTAGGGACCATCGTTCGCATATTTTCTCTACAGAGTGTCGATTTCCTTATGCCGTTCAGATAGTTGTAATTTTAGTTTTATTTGAATTTATCTTTAGAAGCAGTCAACCAATTAATATATATATTGTTCTATTTTTCGTGCCAGTTTTTTCTGTAGAAATGGTGGATTTCAATGTCTAATTGCTTCTCCTGATATATTTGAATTTTACATATAAAATTTTGTATTATGTTCAGGACAGGGGTCGTGAGGTCTGGTGGGTTACAGTCAACACTCCAGGACTGGGATCTTTATGTCAATGGGCAGGGTGTTTATAGAGAGGGAGTGGCCCTACAATGAACAAGATGATCTATATCAGTCCTTGCCTGGCCTCTCTCTTTAGAACATGTCTTATTATGGTTTATTTGGTGTAAATAGATAATAAATAATAAATAAACATAGACAGTGTTTTACACCAATAGATTCAACCACACTCTGAGAACGTGATTGTTTTTAACGTGTAATTAGCATTTCATGTTCTCTGGCAACCAAGATTATTTTTGAAGTTTCTGTGGAAGGGCTTTCTACCCAGAAGCCTAAGGGGCTTATTCTGCACCTCGGACCTCAGATGAGGATAATAATCCTTGAGTTTTATTAAATTTAAATTTGCTTACCCTGATGAACAGGGCCATGGCTGGGTGGAAAAGCTGGGGTGTTTTATACCCAACTAAGGTTCAAATTCTCCAGAGACATGCCAGTCTAGTCCGTACCTTGCATGTGGCCAGAGTTGAAGTTGTACTTCCAAAGCATTTTCCAGAAAAAGAAAAGAATCATGTACATGTTAACATATATTCCAAAATGACAAGATTTGTTATTTCCTCTTATGATGTCTCGTGTTTGGCTATGATTCTAAGAGTTCAATTCCTGCAATTTATTGATTACACAAGGAAAACATAATATTGGTTAAATTGACGAATTTTTCTGAATCCTTTGGGACTTTTAAGAGCCTGGTGCTCCATGGAGGTTTTACCCATCTTAATGACCTTGAAAGTAGAAACAATTTATTGTTTGATTTAAGAGGTCATCATTTTATTGGATTCCAGTATATTATGATATCGGCAGCAATGGAGGCTCTTTTATTTCCTGTTTTGAAGACTGAAATGTGCCATGTGAAATTGCTCTATCTCGGCTCTAAGTCTGTCTCCCAACTCTTCTTGCTCCAAAAAAGTGTTGCTACCACCCAATGTCACATGGTTCGGGTTTGAATTCGGGTTCGACAATGATTAGGTTTAGTTTGAGTTCGAATTTTTTGATGGTTTTGGCTAAGGTTCGCAATTAGGTTCATCTATATACATTTTCTATATGTATATATATATTAACTTGAAAATGAAATATAAGATAAAATCGTAAGAAATCAACATCAATAAATAAAATTGTTATCATGAACATGGAAACTACAAGGATAGATTACAAGCTTGAGTTGTGGCATGAGGTTATGATTTTTTATCTATGGACTTGGTTAATGGCCATGAAGTTCGATGAGGTTCACCGAACGTCAAAATATTTTTGCAAAAGAATCATGGCACACTTTTGAAAAAATAGAGCTTTGATACATTTTCAATAAGGATGGAGTCAAAGTTGACCCAACGAAGAGTTAGGCCATCCTTTATTTGATCACCCCAAGAAATGTGATATTATTGAGAGGGTTTCCTTTTATATGTAGCTTCCATGGTGTATAAGGCACGTAGAGGCCTCAAGTCACTCAATGGTTTACAAAAATGTATCTATTCAAATGGATAGAGGAAGCCAAGGACACATTCCAAAGGAATCGAATGGAATGTGACGCATCAAGCGTGTCACCATGACCTTTGTGCAAAACCAATGATCAATTGTTGTTGATAGAAGGAAGTTGATTGGTAAGGTGAAGTGTTGTCTATTTATGATAAAGAAATTGGCCTAGAGAATTGGGTAAGCAAGTTATAAGGTCTTAACTCTCATATGTAGTGGAAGATCTAGCACTGTAATGATTTGGATCTGCCCAAGCACAGGAATAGCAGGTACCATGTGCCCAGGATCAACAGGTATATCCTCAAATATTCATCATCCATTGCTGTAAGTGAGCATAGGATTGAATTGGACTGTATGTGTGTGTGATTGACCCTACATTTTTTTGCTTTATAATTTTTCATTGTCCCTCCTCTTTCATTTATTAAAGGGTTTTGACATTTAGATGTTATCTACCCTTCGTAATTTTCCTTGAAAAATGTTAAATCTGCTTCATCACTTAGAATTACAATGTAGCAATGTGATCTGTTAATGTAGAATGAATTTGAATGTGGTATGAACATCTGAATTTTATTATGAAGATCATGATGATACGTGGTTGTTGTACACAAATTATCCTACCACACAAAATTGTAGGTAGTTGGAGGCTTCACCATATGGGTAGAGACATTGAGGACAATATGTTCTCTGTGACCAAACAGAAGTAAACCAAAAGAAACAGTATAGGCTACCTTTTTTGTATTTTCTATAATAGCTTAACTGCATGGTGGACAACTCATATCATTTGTTACTGTAACTTACCCAACAGAAGTTAACAATATGTAAATTATACATCTGGCACACAAATTAAGGCAAACAAACAAGGGCCACCACATCAATGCCATCACCATGAGTCTATGTGAACCAATAGCACCATGAGGACAACTACTACTAGGATGATGACCACTGCTACTAGGACCATATAAAATTTTGTATTCCGTTCGGGACAGGGGTCGTGAGGTCTGGTGGGTTACATTCAACACTCCAGGACTGGGATCTTTATGTCAATGGGCAGGGTGTTTATAGAGAGGGAGTGGCTCTACAATGAACAATATGATCTATATCAGTCCTTGCCTGGCCTCTGTCTCTTTAGAACGTGTCTTGTTAGGGTTTATTTGGTGTAAATAGATAATAAATAATAAATAAACATACAGTGTTTTACATCTTAGAATAGATTTAAACACTCTCTGAGAACGTGATTGTTTTTAACGTGTAATTAGCATTTCATGTTCTCTGGAAACCAAGATTCTTTTTGAAGTTTCTGTGGAAGGGCTTTCTACCCAGAAGCCTAAGGGGCTTATTCTGCACCTCGGACCTCAGACGAGGATAATAATCTTTGAGTTTTATTAAATTTAAATTTTCTTACCCTGATCAATAGGGCCGTGGCTGGGTGGAAAAGCTGGGGTGTTTTATACCCAACTAAGGTTCAGATTCTCCAGAGACATGCCAGTCTAGTCTGTACCTTGCATGTGGCCAGAGTTGCAGTTGTACCTCCGAAGCATTTTCCAGAAAAAGAAAAGAATCATGTACATGTTAACATAAATTCCAAAATGAAAATATTTGTTATTTCCTCTTATGGTGTCTCGTGATAGGCCAGGATTCTAAGAGTTCAATTCCTGCAATTTATTGATTACACAAGGAAAACATAATATTGGTTAAATTGACGAATTTTGCTGAATCCTTTGGGACTTTTAAAAACCTAGTGCTCCATGGAGGTTTTACCCATCTTAATGACCTTGAAAGTAGAAACAATTTATTGTTTGATTTAAGAGGTCATCATTTTATTGGATTCAAATATATTATGATATCGGCAGCAATGGAGGCTCTTTTATTTCCTGTTTTGAAGACTGAAATGTGCCATGTGAAATTGCTCTATCACGGCTCTAAGTCTGTCTCCCAACTCTGCTTGCTCCAAAAAAGTGTTGCTACCATCCAATGTCACATGGTTCGGGTTCGAATTCGGGTTCGACAATGATTAGGTTTAGTTTGAGTTCGAATTTTTTGATGGGTTTGGCTAAGGTTCGCAATTAGGTTCGTCTATATACATTTTCTATATGTATAGATATATTAACTTGAAAATGAAATATAAGATAAAATCGTAAGAAATCAACATCAATAAATAAAATTGTTATCATGAATATGGAAACTACAAGGATAGATTACAAGCTTGAGTTGTGGCATGAGGTTATGAGTTTTGATCTATGGACTTGTTTAATGGCCATGAAGTTCGATGAGGTTCACCGAACATCAAAATATTTTTGCAAAAGAATCATGGCACACTTTTAAAAAAATAGAGCTTTGAATACCTTTGATACATCTTCAATAAGGATGGAGTCAAAGTTGACCCAACGAAGAGTTAGGCCATCCTTTATTTGATCACCCCAAGAAATGTGATATTATTGAGAGGGTTTCTTTTTATATGTAGCTTCCATGGGGTATAAGGCACGTAGAGGCCTCAAGTCACTCAATGGTTTACAAAAATGTATCTATTCAAATGGATAGAGGAAGCCAAGGTCACATTCCAAAGGAATCTAATGGAATGTGACACATCAAGTGTGTCACCATGACCTTTGCGCAAAACCAATGATCAATTGTTGTTGATAGAAGGAAGCTTATTGGTAAGGTGAAGTGTTGTTTATTTATGATAAAGAAATTGGCCAAGAGAATAGGGTAAGCAAGTTATAAGGTCTTAACTCTCATATGTAGTGGAAGATCTAGCACTATAATGATTTGGATCTGCCCAAGCACAGGAATAGCAGGTGCCATGTGCCCAGGATCAACAGGTATATCCTCAAAGATTCATCATTCATTGCTATAAGTGAGCATAGGATTGAATTGGACTGTATGTGTGTGTGATTGACCCTACATTTTTTTTCTTTATAATTTTTCATTGTCCCTCCTCTTTCATTTATTAACGGGTTTTGACATTTAGATGCTATCTACCCTTTGTAAGTTTCCTTGAAAAATGTTAAATCTGCTTCATCACTTAGAATTACAATGCAACAATGTGATCTGTTAATGTAGAATGAATTTGAATGTTGTATGAACATCTGAATTTTATTATGAAGATCATGATGATACATGGCTGTTGTACACAAATTATCATACCACACAAAATTGTAGGTAGTTGGAGGCTTCACCATATGGGTAGAGACATTGAGGACAATATGTTCTCTGTGACCAAATAGAAGTAAACCAAAATAAATAGTATAGGCTACCTTTTTTTGTATTTTCTATAATAGCTTAACTGCATGGTGGACAACTCATATCATTTGTTACTGTAACTTACCCAACAGAATTTAACAATAAGTAAATTATATATCTGGCACACAAATTAAGGCAAACAAACAAGGGCCACCACATCAATGCCATCACCATGAGTCTATGTGAACCAATAGTACCATGAGGACCACTGCTACTAGGATGAGGACCACTACTACTAGGACCATATAAAATTTTGTATTCCGTTCGGGACAGGGGTCGTGAGGTCTGGTGGGTTACAGTCAACACTCCAGGACTGGGATATTTATGTCAATGGGCAGGGTGTTTATAGAGAGGGAGTGGCCCTACAATGAACAAGATGATCTATATCAGTCCTTGCCTGGCCTCTATCTCTTTAGAACGTGTCTTGTTAGGGTTTATTTGGTGTAAATAGATAATAAATAATAAATAAACATACAGTGTTTTACATCTTAGAATAGATTCAACCACTCTCTGAGAACGTGATTGTTTTTAACGTGTAATTAGCATTTCATGTTCTCTGGCAACCAAGATTATTTTTGAAGTTTCTGTGGAAGGGATTTCTACCCAGAAGTCTAAGGGGCTTATTCTACACCTCGGACCTCAGACAAGGATAATAATCTTTGAGTTTTATTAAATTTAAATTTTCTTACCCTGATGAACAGGGCCGTGGCTGGATGGAAAAGCTAGGGTGTTTTATACCCAACTAAGGTTCAAATTCTCCAGAGACATGCCAGTCTAGTCCATACCTTGCATGTGGCCAGAGTTGCAGTTGTACCTCCGAAGAATTTTCCAGAAAAATAAAATAAGCATGTACATGTTAACATAAATTCCAAAATGACAATATTTGTTATTTCCTCTTATGGTGTCTCGTGTTTGGCCAGGATTCTAAGCGTTCAATTCTTGCAATTTATTGATTACACAAGGAAAACATAATATTGGTTAAATTGACGAATTTTTCTGAATCCTTTGGGACTTTTAAAAGCCTGGTGCTCCATGGAGGTTTTACCCATCTTAATGACCTTGAAAGTACAAACAATTTATTGTTTGATTTAAGAGGTCATCATTTTATTGGATTCCAGTATATTATGATATCGGTAGCAATGGAGGCTCTTTTATTTCCTGTTTTGAAGACTGAAATGTGCCATGTGAAATTTCTCTATCTCGATTCTAAGTCTGTCTCCCAACTCTGATTGCTCCAAAAAAGTGTTGCTACCATCCAATGTCACATGGTTCGGGTTCGAATTCGGGTTCGACAATGATTAGTTTTAGTTTGAGTTCAATTTTTTTTATGGGTTTGGCTAAGGTTCGCAATTAGATTCGTCTATATACATTTTCTATATGTATAGATATATTAACATGAAAATGAAATATAAGATAAAATCGTAAGAAATCAACATCAATAAATAAAATTGTTATCACGAACATGGAAACTACAAGGATAGATTACAAGCTTGAGTTGTGGCATGAGGTTATGAATTTTGATCTATGGAATTGGTTAATGGCCATGAAGTTTGATGAGGTTCACTGAACCTCAAAATCTTTTTGCAAAAGAATCAAGGCACATTTTTGAAAAAATAGAGCTTTTAATAGCTTTGATACATCTTCAATAAGGATGGAGTCAAAGTTGACCCAACGAAGAGTTAGGCCATCCTTTATTTGATCACCCCAAGAAATGCGATATTATTGAGAGGGTTTCTTTTTATATGTAGCTTCCGTGGGATTTAAGGCATGTAGAGGCCTCAAATCACTCAATGGTTTACAAAAATGTATCTATTCAAATGGATAGAGGAATCCAAGGTCACATTCCAAATGAATCTAATGGAATGTGACGCATCAAGCGTGTCACCATGACCTTTGCGCAAAACCAATGATCAATTGTTGTTGATAGAAGGAAGCTGATTGGTAAGGTGAAGTGTTGTCTATTTATGATAAAGAAATTGGCCAAGAGAATTGGGTAAGTAAGTTATAAGGTCTTAACTCTCATATGTAGTGGAAGATCTAGCACTTTAATGATTTGGATCTTCCCAAGCATAGGAATAGCAGTTACCACGTGCCCAGGATCAACAGGTATATCCTCAAAGATTCATCATCCACTGTTGTAAGTGAGCATAGGATTGAATTGGACTATATGTGTGTGTGATTGACCCTACATTTTTTTGCTTTATAATTTTTCATTGTCCCTCCCCTTTCATTTATTAAAGGGTTTTGACATTTAGATGCTATCTTCCCTTTGTAATTTTCCTTGAAAAATGTTAAATCTGCTTCATCACTTAGGATTACAATGCAGCAAGGTGATCTATTAATGTAGAATGAATTTGAATGTGGTATGAACATTTGAATTTTATTATGAAGATCATGATGATACGTGGCTGATATACACAAATTATCCCACCACACAAAATTGTAGGCAGTTGGAGGCTTCACCATATGGGTAGAGACACTGAGGACAATATGTTCTTCGTGACCAAACAGAAGTAAACCAAAAGCAACAGTATAGGCTACCTTTTTTTGTATTTTCTATAATAGCTTAACTGCATGGTGGACAAATCATATAATTTGTTACTGTAACTTACCCAACAGAAGTTAACAATATGTAAATTATACATCTGACACACAAATTAAGGCAAACAAACAAGGGCCACCACATCAATGCCATCACCATAATTCTTTGTGAACCAATAGCACCATGAGGACCACTGCTACTACGATGACATCATGAGGATCATCACTACTAGGTTGACATCAATGCCAACACCATGAGACAACATGTCCAACATCAGCCTTGAAATGTGTGCTACAAACCGGTATAATTGACCTCAAAATTCAGGCCTATCTCACTGCAATTAATGCATTGTAATAACCTCAATTTCAGTGCTCATATTCCTAAATTTTTAGGCCTGTCAAACCAAAGTTAACAACCTCAACTTCTGTGTTGGAGGACTTGCAATTAATGAATTGGAACCTCCTTGGAAAACATGTTGGAACCTCTGTAGTACCTTCTTGGTAGTCATGCCTCTGTCCCAGCCTAGAAATTTGGGCATGAACTTGGTCTTCTCCAAACTGTTGTATGATTTCTCTCCTTGAGCAATGCTATCTCAAGACCAATACACCTCAATTAGAGAAATGATCTCCATTGCAACAGAGATAGGGTGTAATATTTACCAAATGGATTGATTCAGATGGAGAGGTTATTATAATACAAAATTTGGCTTTCTTCAGTTCATACTATCTAGGTTTTTAGCTTTACTAGTTCACACTCTACTGTTTTAGACATCTTCCAGGCTTCAAAATCACTCATATTTTTTTTAGAATTTATAGTCTATAAAACATTATTTCAGATGACTAAATACCCATACCAATAGAGAGTTAGTTGAGGAAAGGTCAAGGATTCAAGTAGTTGGAAGGTCATTGGTCTGTCACTAGGCTTAGTATATATTTTGATGTATCCAATGGGGAAAAATGTTTTCATCCTATGAATGCAAGCACTACTTTGTTTCATTTCTTTGTGCTTGTTTTTTAATCTAGTGTTAATAATACACTGCTCGACTTCTTGTCTCATTGGGACTTCTTCCTTGGCATATTAATCGTATCTAGAAATACAATCAGCAAATAAACATGATCATTAAAAGTTAAAACCATCATTTTAATAAACTTGAATGATCACTATGCTTTGCAAGAACACATACCTTCCAATATCTGCATCTGCTGCACATAAATATGCAATCAATGCATCTAGCGCCTTTTCTTGGACTGGTGCATTTGAGTCAGATACTGCCTTCTTGAAAAATGAACCTAAGGTGTAAACAATGCATGCACACCTTATAACACGTCACCAGTTACATGCACCCCTTTAAGGTGACCATTGAAGTGGCGCTGGCCTCCTTTACTTGAATGAAGAATGTTACATTTTGTAATCTTGATAATTGCATGAAGGCCACATCAATATCAATAACATACACAAACCAAACGCAAGGGGAGAGCATGCCTATCAGGATTTCAACAGCTCCATGTAGCAGATAGACCACAGCTCAGCTGATTCCCAGCCACTCTAACTTTAAGAGGAAGTATATTTTAATATTGCAAGTTTCTAACTTATAATTAAATAGTAGGAAAAAAAAATTTACCCAAGCTGTTGTATTCATGTGTTTTGATCTGCTTGAGATGCGAATTCACATGTGAATGGTTTTGTTCTATGTAATAAATAAACCAGTGTGCATTTATTTTGAATAAGGTGTTGATAATTTGTTGGGGACATTACGTTGTGGTTTATCTTTCAATTGAGTAAATCTATGAAATGTACAAAGATAAATGAACAATTAATGACATTGCTAATAGGAATTTCGAAATGAGAAGTGGTAAAGGGATTCACTTTGACTTGTATTTACTAATGGAGTCAAGTGCTTTATGTAAAATAATAGTGTATTAAGTGGATGTGATAATAACACCCTGGATCTGTGATGTTTCTACAGCGTGAAGGTCAATAATTGTGACCACTCTGTATTTGTTTCTAAGTTGATTGACAGTTTCCCATCTGTTTTTGACAAAAATCTACAATTGTGGCTAAAATTATAAATGTTATTTACATGATCCGATGGAAAAATCAAACATGTTTCATGATATAATGATATCATCAAACAATTTGATATATGATACGATGCCACCATGAAACATGTTCCATATGACCGAACAGCTTCTTAAAACTTCCAAATGTCAACAGCCACGGATATTTTTACCAAAATTGGTATTATTGTCTGCAATATGGTAAAATCAAACTTAGTAAACAAATAAACTATTCCTATTAGCAGAAAGAGAATGCACTTGATCAAAATGTTTGCTATAGTTCTACCTTCGCAGGGCCTGTAATCACATATCATTTGCAATTTCCAAATGAAGCTTATGAACTTGTTATTCAATAATAAACCTTTGTATTATCAATTTTCAAAAAAAACTTATGTTGTACTGGTTGTAGCTTCTATACTAACAGATTTTGTCTACTTACATAAACGACTTGTTTATAAAATGGCAATAATAGCTGTGAATGCCAAAGAGGCACTAGTCCAGTCGATGTGGATCTGTATTTCTATTGGCTTCTGCACTTGTGACATGTGTTAACATGTCTATTGGCTCAATATCTTGCAATTGATTTGAGTAATATTCAGTTCGTATTGTATATTCAAAGGTTTCCTTGTATCTGCCAGTTGAAAATGATTCAGTCAGTCACTGCCCTTGTAATATAAGAAATTGACTTTCTTTTCGTTATTTGTGGTAAACAATAATATTTTCAGTATATTACTGTAGGCCATATAATTACAACCATACATGTATCCCTTGGGCAATTTAACTTTGCTCATGTCCCATAAATTCTTCACCCTGCACAGGCCATATAAAAAATTACCATAATGAAGTCCTGTGACATTGACTATCATAGGGGAGGGACTGAGTTTCATAAAAGTAATATCATCATAAAGACCGCAACTCAAAGAAGATGGCAAAAAAAAAAAATTTAGTCCTCAAGCTACTGTAATTCTGCTATATGGAGTATCTGGAGGAAAATGGCTTTCTTAACATGAGCTATACTAACCTATTCAAAATAAATGTGCCTGTCTTCACCTCTCAGAGGGAGCAAAACCAACAAATCCTGTCCTGTGTAGAATCTTGTGACTATCTTTATCTGTAGATGGTGCAAGTGCATTGTCAACTGAGGGGAGACCTGAGGCCATGATAACAGTGTTGTATGTGGTAAGGATGGATAATGAGACCATGAGAAATCTTCAAGAAATTATCATTATAAAATTCTAGCTTAGGGCTGAGAGGCTACAGTGGGAAATCCTACGTGATATAAATGAACTGCTAATAAATGTGATGGTGATTCCTTAATGTCCTGCGACCAAAGAGGGTGAATTGATAGATACTTTAAAAGAAAATAATAAAAGGGGCAAGGGGTGATCCTTGGGAAAGTCATGGTAGTTGGAAAGTGGCAATCCTTGGGAAGTCATGTTAGGGGGGTGGGCAAGGGACGATCCTTGGGATTTCATGGTAGGGGTGTCAGGAAACAAATTCCCATTTTGGGTTACAAAAGGAAAAGTACTAGAAGGTTTTCCTGTTCTAGGATGCTTAATTAATTTCCTTGGGACGTAAAGTTTTTCAGTATAGTGTCTCATCTTTCCCTTTCAAGCAATGTTAATACTGTCAACTCTATCCATCCCAGCCTGAGGTTTGCTTCCCAGGTTCTCTGCTATCATGTCATTCTCTCCCCATCAATGAGCTTCTCTACTTTGTGTCAGCACCTCATTCATGATGAGGTGGCATTCACGTGGTGGAGCCAAGCTATGCTGAATGGAACTACCATTGCTTACATGAAGCTTCCTATTATCATCAATCAAGAAATGAAGCTCATTCCCTTTCCCTTTCCTGGATCTAGATCACCCTAATGGAAGATAGGGGTTTATCACCCCATTTAGAGTCTGCATTGATGTTTTCCAATATATTTGCAGCCTTATTTTCAGCCCATAGATAATGATTGAAATCCACTTCTTGCAGGTAGTCTTTTAATCTATTTTTCATTGCAAGAGGAGTAACCAAAAGCCATTTACGAATCAGGTACTCCCATGGATTTAGTTATGTGGCATATTGATGATTATGTTAGAAACTCCTTTTACGGTCACATGTTTGATCCCTAAATTTATTCTAGTATGGATGTCTTTCATGACAGTCAGAATTGCGGCCATGTTTTTTGTGATTATGCCAATGTTATGGGTATACATATGGACAAAGTTCACCTCATGATTCCTGATGAAGCCTCAATTCCAGGTCTGTTGGGATTGCCTTTGGAGATGGTGTCAAAGTTGAATTTTAGGGAGGAGGAATGGAGGGGGATTCTATGTTTCCTTCATATTTATCTTTTCCTTGCTGATCTATACTGAGTCCTTAACCAAGATGTCCCATTCTTCCAGTTTTTGGCCATGCGCAAGTGAGATCTGCAACTCTGCTCTCCCCAAGGTTTTACTTCAATGGTCACCTTTATATTTCTTTCGATTCTATGGTAGACTTGTTTTGTTATGCCTCTTCCATGTATTCCATATTATGAAACCAAGTGTTATGTCCCCATGGCATGCTTATAAGTTCAGGTCTAAAATCTCCTTGGGCCAGCGCCTAATGAAACTTTAGATCTCATATATTTTCCTAATGCTTCTCATATTTGGAACCGTGTCTCGACTCTCAGCAGCATCCAGAGATGTCACAATGAAGAAACAAGTGGTTGATTCTTGATATTTCCCTAAGCGGTCTGGTAGAGTTTGCATCTCAAAGGCCCAATGTATCCTACTTATGCATAGGTTTTTTCATGTCAGTATACATGAAGGCTGCGACCTTGGGCCAATATGTTGGATTCCAAGACTTGGTCCAAATTCTGTCTTGAAAACTGGTTTGTTTGTGTTTGGTGGTGCATAATATGTGGCATCAAGTGCCAGTTTTTCATAGGCATGGATCATAATAGTCAGCCATTGAGGAGGGAGGTTGAGAAGAGACCCAAGGCCCAACCAATCTATGGTCTGAAGTATTTTGGGCCTTTTCCTTTCACTTTTTGACCTGATCAGAGGGGATGACCTGGGACTATGAAATGATACCCTTGAAAGTCTCAGGCCAATAAGATGGGATGAGCAAAGATTGAGATTTGTCTCTAAGTGCTTCTTTCAAAAATAGAGTAAGGCATCTTTGGTCAAGATAGCAAAATAAAGTGGATAGGGAGCCTCGGGCCAATATGGGATGAGAAAAGATTGAGATTTGTCTCTGAGTACCATATTTCATGAATAGAGCAAGGCACATTTGGTCAGGATAGCAAAGAAAGTGGAAAGGGATACCCTGAATCCTATAAACGACAATGACAATGACATTTGATCTCATAGTTAAAAGGGTTTTTGATTATGAGATGCATTTCTATCTCAGTTTCTCGTAAGTGACATAACCCAAAAATCCTGTCTGAGTCTTCCCTGAGTTGGCTAGGAGCTCACTTTCTTTCAGCTTATCCTTGGCTAATTTTCTAATTCTTTTACTGTGGTCTGCTTTTTGGGCTTTTAGGTGGTTTGATTTTGATAACCAGTTCTTTGAGAAGACATTTTCTTCAAA
Organism: Pinus albicaulis; assembly: GCA_034641835.2. Lineage (NCBI taxonomy): Eukaryota > Viridiplantae > Streptophyta > Pinopsida > Pinales > Pinaceae > Pinus > Pinus albicaulis. The sequence goes on from CM076581.1 coordinate 1,676,834,564, forward strand.
TTGTATTGCAACTACCTATGTTGTTCTTCATTTTGGAAAGATTTGCTCATCTTCCAATGTGAGTAGACCCAGATCATTGTCTGCATCCATTGTATAGCACAATTTCCTTTTGTGGTTCCTCCTGTCGCTTGTAATTCTGATGTATTATTTGTCCCATTGTATGTATTGGCTTCCCTCATCTTGGGACTTCTATTTCTCCTCTTAATTTTTCAAATCTCTAGTTTAATTAGCATAGGTATTCTCCAATTTTTAACTATGTCTTATACTTTTGGTCAATGTTGCAAACATTTAGATAAAATCAGTAATCGTTTTAGAAAACCAAAAAAAACATAAAAATCGAGAAAATATTGGTAAAAATTGGCAAAATTAAGATACCACCAAATAGGGAAAAAAATAGTGGATGTTTGCAACAATGTTTTCGATGGGGTGTATCTTAATCATTTCACGTTATTACCTTTTTGGTTGGAATTCGTGATATTAACCATTTCATGTTATTACTTTTTGGTTGGAATTCGTGCTATTTTTTGTTTGGGATATTGTGAATTTTTGTTGTTTAAAATGTGTTTTTGAATGTATAAATAGATTCGGTGCCCTGAAAAGCTCTGGGGAACTTGAATTGTGTAGATTATAAAACTCAAACTTACAATTCCACGAATAAGGTAGAAATGTTTATGAATAAGAAATGTTTAAAACTCAAACTGCCATGCCTGGTAGAAATGTTTATGAATAAGATATTAGAACATAACTCTCAATTCCATTTGATGACCAATTAATCATGGTTTGCTCTTGCATTGTTTTCTGAATATGTACATGTGGTTGTAGGAGATTAGAGTGGAGGAGTTATTACCCATGAGTTGCCATTTTCAGAGATCAACAAAGCTTTTGAATTTTTGTTGGCAAGAAATTGCTTGAGATGTGTTCTCCACCTCTAACTCCCACTATAAATTGTTGATTGTTTGTTTTTGACATTTCGATTTGAATGGCATTTGCTCCAATAAAATAATTAGAATGAATAAGATTATCTGTTGAGCATAGTCTCAGTGTTTGTGACAACGATTGATAAATAAATTATAAATTTGTTTAAAATGGCGGTTGACAAATAAATTATAAAATTCCTAATCGGAGGAATGTACAAATAGTATTTATAATTGCGCGATAGACCACAACATTGTAACAAAGATTCGCTTGCTAGTAAAGGATACATGGGAGGTTGTTGCCCTTTCAAAATGATATTTAATCACTAAATAACAATTATAAAATTGAAAAAACTTGTCGTAAGGGGGTCCAGTTATGCGACCATTAGGCTTTTATAAAGAATGTTAGACCAGTTATGATAATGACAAACAGCTTAGACTATCTTTTATGTAATATTTTATTTTAGTAAATTCTATTATGTTATGGTGGTATGTGGGGATTATTGTTTAAATATTTTAGGATGATGATGACCGTTTTATTTAAACATCCATTGAAATTAATTATGTTGTTTTTGTGGACTTCTTTTTACTAATATTGTCATATAATTCTATTTTAGTAATTTTACTATTTTAGAAATTTTATTATAATATGGTTATGGTTTGATGATGGTAGTTAATATTTATTGGAACTATATTTTATTCATTAGATATTAAGAAAGATAAGGAATTATTCAGTTTTTTTGTTAAATAGTAAAAAAAAAAAACATTTTAAGATTCATATAATTTTGATAAATTAGAAAGTTAAGAATGTTGGTATTGTGAAAAAAATTTTGAAATTGTGATGTAATATGGGTGTACACAAAATATTTTAATATAAAGTGATTTTCATCTTCAAATCTCTTTTTTTTCTTTTATTTTTTTATTTTTTATTTTTTCCCTCGAAAAAAAACCTTAAATTTTGTTAATGGTATAAAAATTATATTTTGTAGACACACATAATGTGTATGCATATAGGATCAGAAAGTACATGATGAAGCTAAAAAGAATAGAAGGAAAAAGAAAGATTTTTTTTATGACTAAGAACTGCAGGGAAAATAACATCAAAAGAAACAAAGAAAATAAAGTATGACAACTAGAGCTAATATTTTCATTTTTTTTTCCTTTTTTGCACTTTTTTCCAACCCTTGGGATTTGGTTCAACAAGAACCAAAGTCAATTCACGTCCCACTTGTGGGACTCCTTTGTTAGAATCCAAGCTCTCAGAGACATGAGCTCTCTTTGAGCCCCTGATTCCATCCAATGTTAAAGAGTCCTTATGATCCTTTCCTTTCTGATGAATGGTGGCAATTTCTTGTTGAACCATAGCGTCCACATTCAGCATGTCTCCCTATTTGGCCATATCAATCATTTCTTCTTTTTTGAGTTAACTTTCCTTGTTATCTTCTTCAATCAATAAATATATCTTCTTGCTTTTTGAGTGCTTGAATAAAAAAGCACTCAACCTTCCATGTTTTCTCAAACTCCTCTCCAACCTCAATATCAGTGCTAGTAGTAGCATGAGCAACAAAACTACGCTTAGCAGAACTAGAATGCATTTTCCAAATTGCACGAGAACTATGTCCCTCACGAGTCACCATGTGCCATCTTGGTCTCGGTGGTTTGCTTCCTTCAACTCTTGGTTCAACTACCATATCTTCATTGGAACCAACACCTATTGATTCGCCATTTTTACTGGTGATTCGCCATGATTTTACAAGATAATATAATATCGTGAGAGATTCGCCAAAAAATTATATATACATATTATATTATTAATAAAATCGCCTTCCATTTTTCCTATGTATCATGGGGATTCGCCCATTTATTATACATATAAATTTAGGGGGGTTCTTAAAATTTTCCCTGCTTCACATCCATTTGATATACCCTGAAATCATAATAGCATGCAAAGGCCAAAAACATTTTGATTGCTTCCATTCTGGCTACAGGGGCAAAGGTTTCATCATAATCAAGTCCTTCAATTTGAGAATATCCCTTGCATATAAGTCTGGCTTTATTTCTGATTACCTGCCCTTGTTCACTCATCTTATTTTTGAATATCCATTTTGTACCAATGAAATTTTTCCCAGTGGCTCTTGGAACTAACTCCCAGGTATTGTTCTTCTCGATTTGGTCTTGTTCTTCATTCATAGCATTTACCCAGTTTTTTTCTTTGTTGGCTTATTCGAACTTCTTTTGCTCTATTTGTGATAGCATGGCTAGGTATGCTTCTTCTATTTGTTCAGCTAGTTGTCTTCTAGTCTGGACTCCCACACTCTTGTCCCCAATGATTTGATCTTTTGGATGGTTCTTATGAGTGTGTCTTGAGGGACCTTTTGAGTTTAATTCAGTATCTTCTGTTGTCTTTCCATGTTCATCATTATCTTGGTTCTCAGCTTCATGATCATCTGGAGGATTGGCGCAGCTTGTGCTTCTTGTTCTGTTTAGTAGACCTTAGTCGAATATTACATCAATGCTTTCTACAATTTTGTGCAGTCTTTTGTTGTAGCACCTATAACCCTTACTCTTGGATGCATATCCCAAAAATATTCCTTCATCGGCTCTTGCATCAAACTTCCCCAGTTTTTCATCATTATTTTTTATGAAAAACTTGCTTCCAAAAAATCTAAAGTGCTTGATTGATGTTGGTTTCCCATGCCATAATTCGTAAGGAGTCTTGTCACAATTTGGTCATAGATGAGCTTTGTTAAGAATGTGAACAGTGGTGTGTACTGCTTCTGCCCAGTTGGTTTGGGGAATGTTACTTTCTTGCATCATGGCTCTGGCAATTTGTTGTACTGACCTGTTTTGCCTCTCTGCCACTCCATTCTGTTGAGGTGTACCTGCAATTGTAAACTATTGTTTTATCCCATGTTCATTCCATAGGTCTGCAAAATAATAGTTTGTGAATTCACCTCCTCTATCTGGTCTAGTGCATTTTAGCTTGCATCCTGTTTGATTTTCTGCCAATGCCTTGAATATCTTGAATTTCTCAAGCACTTCAGATTTATATTTGAGAAATGCCACCCACGTCAATCTGGTAAAATCATCTAAACTCAGCATGAAATAAGATTCTCCACCTGGTGCATTAGTTCTTGTAGGGCCACATAGGTCGATGTGTACAAGCTTAAGTGGCCTACTTGTAGATAGTTTATCTTTAGCCTTGAAATATGTGTGGGTCTGCTTGCCTAGTGGGCAGGATTTACATGTATGGTATTTGGAGGCCTCTTTATTGCAGGCATATCTATGATTTCATTCTTCTTGCTCAGTCTAATGATGTGGTCAAAGTTTAGATGTCCCAATATTCTATGCCATAACCATGATTCGTCAAGTTTACTTGTGTGGCACGCTTCATTCTCTTCCTCCACTATATAGACATTACTTTCTGTTCGAACACCTTTGATTAAGGTCTTTCCTGTGGTGCTAGATCTTACTTCACAATATTGGGCTCTGAAAAGGACCTCACAGCCTTTATCACAGATTTGACTAACGCTTAGCAGATTGGCTTTCAGCCCATCCACAAATAGTACATCTTGAGCCTCTCCTCTTCCATTATTCAGACTAACTGAGCCTTTTCCTTTGATTTTCCCTGCTTTATCATTGCCGAATGTTACATTTCCAGATTTCTTTTCATCAAAGGTTACAAACTTGCTTTGATCTCTAGTCATATGCTGAGCATCCACTGTCCATGTACCATTGGCTTTTCTGATGTTGAGCTATTAGAGCCAGGTCACACAAATTCAACTTCTTTTTCCACTGCATGTGACTATTTTTTTGGTACCTTTCCTAGGAATATGGAACACAGTCTTTGAGAGGACATTTGTGAGACTTGTGTCTGATCTGATGGAAGAAAAAGAATTTGATTATATTTCTGAATGGATTATGTATACGAGTGAATTCTCCATTGTTCATAAATCTCCTTGAGTTTTCATACATCAGTCTTTGTCCATACGTTTTGCACTCCATGGCTTTATGACCGAACCCCTTACAATAAAAAAAATACCCATGGAAGTAGTATCTATCTCTAGCAGAGAGAGTTATTTGAGGTAATCTTTTCGCTTGTTGCATCTTTTGCTGGTTGAACTGAACTTGCTTTATATTACAGTATGCCAGGATATGTCCAGGTCTATGGCAGGGGAAGCAAGTGAAACTCATCACAATAAGAAGAAACCTCTTTTGACAACTTCCAAATTTGATCAATTCATCCTTGGGAGCATATGAGTCTTTTACAGTTGAATGTATCTTCATTTCTTTCATTGTCACTTGAGGTTGTTGCTTGTTTCTGTTTGATTCGTTATATATCATGTTCTTGTCGGTTTCTACTTGAGGTTGTTGCTTGTTTCTGTTTGATTCGTTATATATCACGGTCTTGTTGGTTTCTAATTCTGTGGATTTCCTCTTTCGAGCTTCACAGTCGTTTACTTCTTTTACAAAAATGATATTCTTGTTATTTTCTACCTTGGATTTGCTGGTTTCTCCTTCGTAATCTATCTCAGCCTTTATGAGAGGAGATCTTTGAGAATTTAGCATTTTATCCAACTGTTCAAAGCTTGTCATTTGTGGAGTGTTCATTGATAATTCCCTTTGGGCGTTTTCAAATTTCTTTCTTAGGCATACTATTTCTTCTTCCAATTTCTCATGCTTCTTAATTTTATCCTTAATTTGCTTTGGTAGAATGTCTTCCACCTTCTTAGCTTCTTCAAGTTCTACATTCAACTGAATGAGGTCTTCCAAATTTGGTTCTTCTTTTACATATTTCAGGAGAATGTCTTTCTGTTTTTTGAACTTGAGTTTAAGTCTTTCTATTTCCTCCAGGGAACTTCTTAGCTCCCCCTCAAGATCTACCTCACCTTCTTCCTCATATTCTAGAAAGAATCCTTTAGAATCTTCCTTGTCCATCAACACAAATTCAGAGGCTCCTTCTTCATTTGAGGATTCATCTAAGTTTTCATATGCACTGGTATCTTGCTGAGCATAAAATTATTTTCTATTGAATCTCTTTCCTTTCTGCCAGTTATTTGTTTTGGTTTTCTCTATCTCTTGTGTTTGATTTTTTGTTTTCTTATGAAGACACTTCGATGCATAGTGCCAAAATCTTCCACAGTTAAAGAATTTAAATGGAAGTTTACCTTTATACTTGCCTGAGCCTCTATCCAATCTTCTAACAAAATTGGTCTCTTCTTCATCAAAGCAGGAGCATGTATCTTCCTTTTCTTCTTTTCACTTCTCTGCCTTAAAGGTTGCCTCCCTCACATTTGACTTCCTCTATGGAAGTCTCATCTCATAGGTCGTCAAGTTTCCAAGCAATTGGTTCATGGTCAATGTTTCCCAGTCAATTGTTTCTTCTATGGAAAAAACCTTAGGGTTAAACCTGGATGGTAAAGATCTCAATATATTTTCAACAATTACACATTCTCTAATGGTTTCTCCTAGAGATTTCATGTTATTCACAATTTCTGCAACCCTTAAGAAGAAGCTGGCAACATCTTCCTCTTCATTCATTTTTGTATTTTCAAACTGAGCTCTATAAACTTACAGTTTGGTTGCCTTCACCTTTTTATCTCCCTCATGGATACTTTCCAAAGTAACCCAAATTCCTTTGGCAGTCTCACAATGCATTACCTTGATAAATTTAGACTCACACAGACCGCTCAAAAGTGCATTCATGGCTTTTGCATTGGCTATGAAATTTTGGCTGGCATCTTTCTCTGTGTTAGAATCCTTTGGGGCATATCCTGATTCCATAGCAGCCCAAGCTTCAATTCCTAGAGACATTATGTACGCCCTCATTCTAATTTTCCAAAAGGCATAGTTTGTCCCTGTAAACAATGGGGATTTATTTGTTAAACACCCTTCTTGACTAGCCATGTTGGGGACCTGTGATCTCCTTCCAATTGTTAAATTGATAAAGAAGGAACGTAGCTCTGATACCAATTGTTGAACCCCTTAGTTAAACTGAGAGGGGGGGTGGGGGGGTGAATCATTTTAATGCATTCAATGACTTTTAAACTTTCTTTTATACTTGTTTACAACTTCATTTCTTTATCAGCTTAATGTACAATGTAACAAAAAACTTAATAAGTGAGAAGCAGGTATAAAGCAGATTAAATACAAAATATCGACACATAATTATCATGCACATAGATAACAGATATAAGTGGAAACTCATAAGGGAGAAAACAACATATTATTATTGTTGTGATGCAAAGGCAACTCCCTCACTGTTATGCAGGTAAACCCTCTCTGCGGACAGAGATGATCCCTCTAGCCCTAGAAAGGGTCTAGTAACAAAGGGACAAGCTAGAGTGAAGGTTCCTAACTAATGAATGAAAAAGGCAAGGTAGATCAACCTACCTTGAGTCCAACGTTGTTGTCATGGTTGTCGTGGTGGTGGCCTCTTAATTCCTGTTTCGACAAGTCATGATCCTTCCGCAACGATGCTTGGATACTTGCACAAAGATCAGAAAACAAGAGCAGCATATGAAACAATGATCTCATTCATAATTAATTACTAACCAATAAAGGAGGGTTAAGCACATTACATCAAATAAAACACATTAACGCAAGATGGGAACCAAACAATAGTCATGTATATGTATTAATAGAAGAAAAATTTACAACTGGAGCCTTAATGTCGCAGCCTCCTTCAGCGGGGTTCATTCGAAGCGCGTCTCATTGAATCGTTAGGGAATTCAGACGGGATGAAGACACAAGTCTAAGCTCTCTCAATGAGGGTCTCTTCCGTTCTATCTTTTCGAACCAAATGTACAAAAATCTCTTCAGCGTTTCAGCTACAATATGTTCAGTTCAGCTAGCACATCAATGGAAGATGGTTGTATTTATAGAGGGAGAAGAGGAGGTTGGGATCCCTACAATAGTGGAAGGGAGGCCTTATCCCTTGGGAGTTTTCCCCAAAAAGTGGAAACAAGAGGCCAAAGGAAGAAGGCTGTGGTTATTCAGTTGAACCACTCCAGGTGACTCGCCCATGAAGTTTGTTATGATGGAAACTTCACCTCTATTTTTAAAAAACATTCCATAAACAGGTTGGCGCGGGTAGCTAACTAGGACAAAGCGCCAATGGGCACAGGGCCCAGTGTTAATTTCCCGACCGGCGCGACAACATAACAGTCTACTAGCGCCAAGGCAAAAAAAGGTATTTATGATGGTCTGTTCAGGAAGTTGTCAACAGAAGGAATGTTATACTCATGGCAAGGGATGTAATGATGGTCTCTGCAAGTCATGACACTTTATTTTGGTCACAGAAATGAGCCTCCAATGTTCAGGATGGGGATTGCAGGGATAGTGACAAAACGATGTGTAACATATGCCCCCTAAAGCATGAGGTCCAAGAGAGAGGAAGGGGTGAAATGATTTACGAGAACGCGTTTGAAGCAAACACCGTTGTTGGAAGACCTGCAATTCAAAGACAAATAATATCCCTGATACATGAACATGTGGCATGGGCGCAGCCATGCATAATAGAGTACATATATAAATTGAGATCCAAGGTATGGACGCAGCCATCCAACAGTAAGAATCAACAAATAGACTCGGGTATAGTCGCAGGCATCTAATCAAAAGATTCATGCAATAAGTCATGATAAAGTACAATTACCCGCAGCGTGGATCTTATCAGACAAAACCCAGGGTCTTGCGCTCCATCTCAACCCGAATAAGTACAAATTAAAACATGTGAATATGTGAGCTAAAGTCAAACGAGCAAGAAAATCACCCGATTACCAGCCAATGATGAAAGTTGTTAACAGGCATGAGAGAAACCACCAATAATGAAAATTGCTCTCAAAGTACAACAAGTACAATCCATGCAATGTGAATAGTGATCTGGCATCAAACCCTCGCAAAATCACTTGATCGAAGGCCAATGATGTGGACCTGTCGTCGAATGCGAAGAACCTGCCATTGAGGCATGCAGGCTCCAAGCTACCGGTAGGGAGTCTCTATACCAACTTCCTGGATAATGAGCTGAAGTCGAAAAGAAGCGATCTGGTCGAAGAAGGGCCAGAATGTTTCCCACATCATCGACACGAGACAGAGGAACATAATGATAATGAATCAGGACTAAACAAAGGATTAGAGGAAGGTTGAAAACTGCAGAGGCCAACTTATTTTGAACATATCAGCGATACGAGCCTGGATTTGGCAGTATTTGACATCAAAAGGATATGAGGTCATGATGACGTGGCAAAGAGGAGATGAGAGGTCAAAACAGATTACCCAGACCCATGAAGGCAAAAATGATGAAATGAGATGTCCCAAACCTGACACGAATTCAGACGAGTGTCATGTTCAAGAGCGACATACTGCCAACACAACTAAAGACTGGTTCAATTTTCCCCCACCATTTCTGGCGAGTACCCCAATTATTTTGAAAACAAGCTTGAAGGGGATAGCATATGCTTGTGTTGTAAGTTTTTCCTTCGTACAAATCCATCCTAGTACATTTTACAAGCCCTAGGAAGGAAGAACTCGGTGAACGTCATGGTGATGATGTCCGATGTCATCAGGGTTTAACGAGTCTGACAAAGGAAGAACTTGGCATCTTGGAAGAACTTGGCATATTTATGGACTTTTTTAATGGCCATGAAGTTCGATGAGGTTCACCGAACCTCAAAATATTTTTGCAAAAGAATCATGGCACACTTTTGAAAAAATAGAGCTTTGAATACCTTTGATACATCTTCAATAAGGATGGAGTCAAAGTTGACCCAACGAAGAGTTAGGCCATCCTTTATTTGATCACCCCAAGAAATGTGATATTATTGAGAGGGTTTCTTTTTATATGTAGCTTCCATGGGGTATAAGGCACGTAGAGGCCTCAAGTCACTCAATGGTTTACAAAAATGTATCTATTCAAATGGATAGAGGAAGCCAAGGTCACATTCCAAAGGAATCTAATGGAATGTGACACATCAAGTGTGTCACCATGACCTTTGCGCAAAACCAATGATCAATTGTTGTTGATAGAAGGAAGCTTATTGGTAAGGTGAAGTGTTGTTTATTTATGATAAAGAAATTGGCCAAGAGAATAGGGTAAGCAAGTTATAAGGTCTTAACTCTCATATGTAGTGGAAGATCTAGCACTATAATGATTTGGATCTGCCCAAGCACAGGAATAGCAGGTGCCATGTGCCCAGGATCAACAGGTATATCCTCAAAGATTCATCATTCATTGCTATAAGTGAGCATAGGATTGAATTGGACTGTATGTGTGTGTGATTGACCCTACATTTTTTTTCTTTATAATTTTTCATTGTCCCTCCTCTTTCATTTATTAACGGGTTTTGACATTTAGATGCTATCTACCCTTTGTAAGTTTCCTTGAAAAATGTTAAATCTGCTTCATCACTTAGAATTACAATGCAACAATGTGATCTGTTAATGTAGAATGAATTTGAATGTTGTATGAACATCTGAATTTTATTATGAAGATCATGATGATACATGGCTGTTGTACACAAATTATCATACCACACAAAATTGTAGGTAGTTGGAGGCTTCACCATATGGGTAGAGACATTGAGGACAATATGTTCTCTGTGACCAAATAGAAGTAAACCAAAATAAATAGTATAGGCTACCTTTTTTTGTATTTTCTATAATAGCTTAACTGCATGGTGGACAACTCATATCATTTGTTACTGTAACTTACCCAACAGAATTTAACAATAAGTAAATTATATATCTGGCACACAAATTAAGGCAAACAAACAAGGGCCACCACATCAATGCCATCACCATGAGTCTATGTGAACCAATAGTACCATGAGGACCACTGCTACTAGGATGAGGACCACTACTACTAGGACCATATAAAATTTTGTATTCCGTTCGGGACAGGGGTCGTGAGGTCTGGTGGGTTACAGTCAACACTCCAGGACTGGGATATTTATGTCAATGGGCAGGGTGTTTATAGAGAGGGAGTGGCCCTACAATGAACAAGATGATCTATATCAGTCCTTGCCTGGCCTCTATCTCTTTAGAACGTGTCTTGTTAGGGTTTATTTGGTGTAAATAGATAATAAATAATAAATAAACATACAGTGTTTTACATCTTAGAATAGATTCAACCACTCTCTGAGAACGTGATTGTTTTTAACGTGTAATTAGCATTTCATGTTCTCTGGCAACCAAGATTATTTTTGAAGTTTCTGTGGAAGGGCTTTCTACCCAGAAGCCTAAGGGGCTTATTCTGCACCTCGGACCTCAGATGAGGATAATAATCCTTGAGTTTTATTAAATTTAAATTTGCTTACCCTGATGAACAGGGCCATGGCTGGGTGGAAAAGCTGGGGTGTTTTATACCCAACTAAGGTTCAAATTCTCCAGAGACATGCCAGTCTAGTCCGTACCTTGCATGTGGCCAGAGTTGAAGTTGTACTTCCAAAGCATTTTCCAGAAAAAGAAAAGAATCATGTACATGTTAACATATATTCCAAAATGACAAGATTTGTTATTTCCTCTTATGATGTCTCGTGTTTGGCTATGATTCTAAGAGTTCAATTCCTGCAATTTATTGATTACACAAGGAAAACATAATATTGGTTAAATTGACGAATTTTTCTGAATCCTTTGGGACTTTTAAGAGCCTGGTGCTCCATGGAGGTTTTACCCATCTTAATGACCTTGAAAGTAGAAACAATTTATTGTTTGATTTAAGAGGTCATCATTTTATTGGATTCCAGTATATTATGATATCGGCAGCAATGGAGGCTCTTTTATTTCCTGTTTTGAAGACTGAAATGTGCCATGTGAAATTGCTCTATCTCGGCTCTAAGTCTGTCTCCCAACTCTTCTTGCTCCAAAAAAGTGTTGCTACCACCCAATGTCACATGGTTCGGGTTTGAATTCGGGTTCGACAATGATTAGGTTTAGTTTGAGTTCGAATTTTTTGATGGTTTTGGCTAAGGTTCGCAATTAGGTTCATCTATATACATTTTCTATATGTATATATATATTAACTTGAAAATGAAATATAAGATAAAATCGTAAGAAATCAACATCAATAAATAAAATTGTTATCATGAACATGGAAACTACAAGGATAGATTACAAGCTTGAGTTGTGGCATGAGGTTATGATTTTTTATCTATGGACTTGGTTAATGGCCATGAAGTTCGATGAGGTTCACCGAACGTCAAAATATTTTTGCAAAAGAATCATGGCACACTTTTGAAAAAATAGAGCTTTGATACATTTTCAATAAGGATGGAGTCAAAGTTGACCCAACGAAGAGTTAGGCCATCCTTTATTTGATCACCCCAAGAAATGTGATATTATTGAGAGGGTTTCCTTTTATATGTAGCTTCCATGGTGTATAAGGCACGTAGAGGCCTCAAGTCACTCAATGGTTTACAAAAATGTATCTATTCAAATGGATAGAGGAAGCCAAGGACACATTCCAAAGGAATCGAATGGAATGTGACGCATCAAGCGTGTCACCATGACCTTTGTGCAAAACCAATGATCAATTGTTGTTGATAGAAGGAAGTTGATTGGTAAGGTGAAGTGTTGTCTATTTATGATAAAGAAATTGGCCTAGAGAATTGGGTAAGCAAGTTATAAGGTCTTAACTCTCATATGTAGTGGAAGATCTAGCACTGTAATGATTTGGATCTGCCCAAGCACAGGAATAGCAGGTACCACGTGCCCAGGATCAAAAGGTATATCCTCAAAGATTCATCATCCACTGTTGTAAGTGAGCATAGGATTGAATTGGACTGTATGTGTGTGTGTGATTGACCCTGCATTTTTTTGCTTTATAATTTTTCGTTGTCCCTCCCCTTTCATTTATTAAAGGGTTTTGACATTTAGATGTTGTCTGCCCTTTGTAATTTTCCTTCAAAAATGTTAAATCTGCTTCATCACTTAGGATTACAATGCAGGAAGGTGATCTATTAATGTAGAATGAATTTGAATGTGGTATGAACATCTAAATTTTATTATGAAGATCATGATGATACGTGGCTATTGTACACATTATCCTACCACATAAAATTGTAGGTAGTTGGAGGCTTCACCATATGGGTAGAGACATTGAGGACAATATGTTCTTTGTGACCAAACAGAAGTAAACCAAAAGCAACAGTATAGGCTACCTTTTTTTGTATTTTCTATAATAGCTTAACTGCATGGTGGACAACTCATATCATTTGTTACTGTAACTTTCCCAACAGAAGTTAACAATATGTAAATTGTACATCTGGCACACAAATTAAGGCAAACAAACAAGGGCCACCACATCAATGCCATCATCATGAGTCTATGTGAACCAATAGCACCATGAGGACCACTGCTACTAGGATGACATCATGAGGATCGTTACTACTAGGTTGACATCAATTCCAACACCATGAGACATCATGTCTAACATCGGCCTTCAAATGTGTGCTACAAACCCGCAGAATTGACCTCGAAATTCAGGCATGTTTGACTGCAATTAATGCATTGTAATAGCCTCAATTTCAGCGCTCATATTCCTAAATTTTTAGGCCTGTAAAACCAAAGTTAATGCCCTCAACTTCTGTGTTGGAGGACCTGCAATTAATGAATTGGAACCTCCTTGGAAAAAATGTTGGAACCTCTGTAGTACCTTCTTGTTAGTCATGCCTCTGTCCCAGCCTAGAAATTCAGGCATGAACATGGTCTTCTCCAAACTGTTGTATGATTTCTCTCCTCGAGCAATGCTATCTCAGGCTCAATACACCTCAATTAGAGAAATGATCTCCATTGCAGCAGAGATGGGGTGTAATATTTACCAAATGGATTGATTCAGATGGAGAGGTTATTATAATACAAAATTTGGCTTTCTTCAGTACATACTATCTAGGTTTTTAGCTTTACTAGTTCACACTCTACTGTTTTAGACATCTTCCAGGCTTCAAAATCACTCATATTTTTTTCAGAATTTATAGTCTATAAAACATTGTTTCAGATGACTAAATACCCATACCAATAGAGAGTTAGTTGAGGAAAGGTCAAGGATTCAAGTAGTTGGAAGGCCATTGGTCTGTCACTAGGCTTAGTATATATTTTGATGTATCCAATGGGGAAAAATGTTTTCATCCTATGAATGCAAGCACTACTTTGTTTCATTTCTTTGTGCTTGTTTTTTAATCTAGTGTTAATAATACACTGCTCGACTTCTTGTCTCATTGGGACTTCTTCCTTGGCATATTAATCGTATCTAGAAATACAATCAGCAAATAAACATGATCATTAAAAGTTAAAACCATCATTTTAATAAACTTGAATGATCACTATGCTTTGCAAGAACACATACCTTCCAATATCTGCATCTGTTGCACATAAATATGCAATCAATGCATCTAGTGCCTTTTCTTAGACTGGTGCATTTGAGTCAGATACTGCCTTATTGAAAAATGAACCTAAGGTGTAAACAATGCATGCACACCTTCTAACGCGTCACCAGTTACATGCACCCCTTTAAGGTGACCATTGAAGTGGCGCTGGCCTCCTTTACTTGAATGAAGAATTTTACATTTTGTAATCTTGATAATTGCATGAAGGCCACATCAATATCAATAACATACACAAACCAAACGCAAGGGGAGAGCATGCCTGTCAGGATTTCAACAACTCCATGTAGCTGATAGACCACAGCTCAGCTGATTCTCAGCCACTCTAACTTTAAGAGGAAGTATATTTTAATATTGCAAGTTTCTAACTTATAATTAAATAGTAGAAAAAAACAATTTACCCAAGCTGTTGTATTCATGTGTTTTGATCTGCTTGAGATGCGAATTCACATGTGAATGGTTTTGTTCTATGTAATAAATAAACCAGTGTGCATTTATTTTGAATAAGGTGCTGATAATTTGTTGGGGACATTACGTTGTGTTTTATCTTTCAATTGAGTAAATCTGTAAAATGTACAAAGATAAATGAACAATTAATGACATTGCTAATAGGAATTTCGAAATGAGAAGTGGTAAAGGGCTTCACTTTGACTTGTATTTACTAATGGAGTAGTGTATTAAGTGGATGTGATAATAACACCCTGGATCTGTGATGTTTCTACAGCGTGAAGGTCAATAATTGTGACCACTCTGTATTTGTTTATAAGTTGATTGACAGTTTCCCATCTATTTTTGACAAAAATCTACAATTGTGGCTAAAATTATAAATGTTATTTACATGATCCGATGGAAAAATCAAACATGTGTCATGATATAATGATATCATCAAACAATTTGATATATGATATGATTCCACCTTGAAACATGTTCCATATGACCGAATAGCTTCTTAAAACTTCCAAATGTCAATAGCCACGGATATTTTTACCAAAATTGGTATTATTGTCTGC
Source organism: Pinus albicaulis (assembly GCA_034641835.2). Taxonomy (NCBI): domain Eukaryota; kingdom Viridiplantae; phylum Streptophyta; class Pinopsida; order Pinales; family Pinaceae; genus Pinus; species Pinus albicaulis. The sequence goes on from CM076581.1 coordinate 1,676,849,864, forward strand.
AATATGATAAAATCAAACTTAGTAAACAAATAAAATATTCCTATTAGCAAAAAGAGAATGCACTTGATCAAAATGTTTGTTATAGTTCTACCTTCGCAGGGCCTGTAATCACATATCATTTGCAATTTCCAAATGAAGCTTATGAACTTGTTATTCAATAATAAACCTTTGTATTATCAATTTTCAAAAAAAACTTATGTTGTCCTGGCTGTAGCTTCTATACTAACAGAGTTTTTCTACTTACATAAACGACTTGTTTATAAAATGGCAATAATAGCTGTGAATGCCAAAGAGGCACTAGTCCAGTCGATGTGGATCTGTATTTCTATTGGCTTCTGCACTTATGACATGTGTTAACATGTCTATTGGCTCAATATCTTGCAATTGATTTGATTAATATTCAGTTCGTATTGTATATTCAAAGGTTTCCTTGTATCTGCCAGTTGAAAATGATTCAGTCAGTCACTGCCCTTGTAATATAATAAATTGACTTTCTTTTCGTTATTTGTGGTAAACAATAATATTTTCATTATATTACTGTAGGCCATACAATTACAACCATACATGTATCCCTTGGGAAATTTAACTTTGCTCATGTCCCATAAATTCTTCACCCTGCACAGGCCATATAAAAAATTACCATAATGAAGTCCTGTGACATTGACTATCATAGGGGAGGGACTGAGTTTCATAAAATTAATATCATCATAATGACCGCAACTCAAAGAAGATGGCAAAAAAAATAAATTTAGTCTTCAAGCTACTGTAATTCTGTTATATGGAATATCTGGAGGAAAATGGCTTTCTTAACATGAGCTATACTAACCTATTCAAAATAAATGTGCCTGTCTTCACCTCTCAGAGGGAGCAAAACCAACAAATCTTGTCCTGTGTAGAATCTTGTGACTGTCTTTATCTGTAGATGGTGCAAGTGCATTGTCAACTGAGGGGAGACCTGAGGCCATGATAACAGTGTTGTATGTGGTAAGGATGGATAATGAGACCATGAGAAATCTTCAAGAAATTATCATTATAAAATTCTAGCTTAGGGCTGAGAGGCTACAGTGGGAAATCCTACGTGATATAAATGAACTGCTAATAAATGTGATGGTGATTCCTTAATGTCCTGCGACCAAGGAGGGTGAATTGATAGATACTTTAAAAGAAAATAATAAAAGGGGCAAGGAGTGATCCTTGGGAAATTCATGGTAGTGGGAAAGTGGCAATCCTTGGGAAGTCATGTTAGGGGGGTGGGCAAGGGACGATCCTTGGGATTTCATGGTAGGGGTGTCAGGAAACAAATTCCCATTTTGGGTTACAAAAGGAAAAGTACTAGAAGGTTTTCCTGTTCTAGGATGCTTAATTAATTTCCTTGGGATGTAAAGCTTTTTAGTATAGTGTATCATCTTTCCCTTTCAAGCAATGTTAATACTGTCAACTCTGTCCATCCCAACCTGAGGTTTGCTTCCCAGGTTCTCTGCTATCAGGTCATTCTCTCCCCATCAATGAGCTTCTCTACTCTGTGTCAGCACCTCATTCATGATGAGGTGGCATTCACGTGGTGGAGCCAAGCTATGCTGAATGGAACTACCATTGCTTACATGAAGCTTCCTATTATCATCAATCAAGAAATGAAGCTCATTCCCTTTCCCTTTCCTGCATATAGATCACCCTAATGGAAGATAGGGGTTTATCACCCCATTTAGAGTCTGCATTGATGTTTTCCAATATATTTGCAGCCTCATTTTCAGCCCATAGATAATGATTGAAACCCACTTCTTGCAGGTAGTCTTTTAATCTAGTTGTCTTTGCAAGAGGAGTAACCAAAAGCCATTTACGAATCAGGTACTCCCATGGATTTAGTTATGTGGCATATTGATGATTATGTTAGAAACTCCTTTTACGGTCACATGTTTGATCCCTAAATTTATTCTAGTATGGATGTCTTTCATGACAGTCAGAATTGCGGCCATGTTTTTTGTGATTATGCCAACGTTATGGGTATACATATGGACAAAGTTCACCTCATGATTCCTGATGAAGCCTCAATTCCAGGTATGTTGGGATTGCCTTTGGAGATGGTGTCAAAGTTGAATCTTAGGGAGGAGGAATGGAGGGGGATTCTATGTTTCCTTCATGTTTATCTTTTCCTTGCTGATCTATACTGAGTCCTTAACCAAGATGTCCCATTCTGCCAGTTTTTGGCCATGCGCAGGTGAGATCTGCAACTCTACTCTCCCCAAGGTTTTACTTCAATGGTCACCTTTATATTTCTTTCGATTCTATGGTAGACTTGTTTTGTTATGCCTCTTCCATGTATTCCATATTATGAAACCAAGTGCTATGTCCCCATGGCATGCTCATAAGTTCAGGTCTAAAATCTCCTTGGGCCAGCGCCTAATGAAACTTTAGATCTCATATATTTTCCTAATGCTTCTCATATTTGGAACCGTGTCTCGACTCTCAGCAGCATCCAGAGATGTCACAATGAAGAAACAAGTGGTTGATTCTTGATATTTCCCTAAGCGGTCTGGTAGAGTTTGCATCTCAAAGGCCCAATGTATCCTACTTATGCATAGGTTTTTTCATGTCAGTATACATGAAGGCTGCGACCTTGGGCCAATATGTTGGATTCCAAGACTTGGTCCAAATTCTGTCTTGAAAACTGGTTTGTTTGTGTTTGGTGGTGCATAATATGTGGCATCAAGTGCCAGTTTTTCATAGGCATGGATCATAATAGTCAGCCATTGAGGAGGGAGGTTGAGAAGAGACCCAAGGCCCAACCAATCTATGGTCTGAAGTATTTTGGGCCTTTTCCTTTCACTTTTTGACCTGATCAGAGGGGATTACCTGGGACTATGAAATGATACCCTTGAAAGTCTCAGGCCAATAAGATGGGATGAGCAAAGATTGAGATTTGTCTCTAAGTGCTTCTTTCAAAACTAGAGTAAGGCATCTTTGGTCAAGATAGCAAAATAAAGTGGATAGGGAGCCTCGGGAAAATATGGGATGAGAAAAGATTGAGATTTGTCTCTGAGTACCATATTTCATGAATAGAGCAAGGCACATTTGGTCAGGATAGCAAAGAAAGTGGAAAGGGATACCCTGAATCCTATAAACGACAATGACAATGACATTTGATCTCATAGTTAAAAGGGTTTTTGATTATGAGATGCATTTCTATCTCAGTTTCTCGTAAGTGACATTACCCAAAAATCCTGTATGAGTCTTCCCTGAGTTGGCTAGGAGCTCACTTTCTTTCAGCTTATCCTTGGCTAATTTTCTAATTCTTTTACTGTGGTCTGCTTTTTGGGCTTTTAGGTGGTTTGATTTTGATAACCAGTTCTTTGAGAAGACATTTTCTTCAAATTGTATTGCAACTACCTATGTTGTTCTTAATTTTGGAAAGATTTGCTCATCTTCTAATGTGAGTAGACCCAGATCATTTTCTGCATCCATTGTATAGCACAATTTCCTTTTGGGGTTCCTCCTGTCACTTGTAATTCTGATGTATTATTTGTCCCATTGTATGTATTGGCTTCCCTCATCTTGGGACTTCTATTTCTCCTCTTAATTTTTCAAATCTCTAGTTTAATTAGCATAGGTATTCTCCAATTTTTAACTATACCTTATACTTTTGGTCAATGTTGCAAAAATTTAGATAAAATCAGTAATCGTTTTAGAAAACCAAAAGAAACATAAAAATCGAGAAAATATTGGTAAAAATTGGCAAAATTAAGATACCACCAAATAGGGCAAAAAATAGTGATAAAATTGGGATGTTTGCAACAATGTTTTCGATGGGGTGTATCTTAATCATTTCACGTTATTACCTTTTTGGTTGGAATTCCTGATATTAACCATTTCATGTTATTACTTTTTGGTTGGAATTCGTGCTATTTTTTGTTTGGGAGATTGTGAATTTTTGTTGTTTAAAATGTGTTTTTGAATGTATAAATAGATTCAGTGCCCTGAAAAGCTCTGGGGAACTTGAATTGTGTAGATTATAAAACTCAAACTTACAATTCCACGAATAAGGTAGAAATTTTTATGAATAAGAAATGTTTAAAACTCAAACTGCCATGCCTGGTAGAAATGTTTATGAATAAGATATTAGAACATAACTCTCAATTCCATTTGATGACCAATTAATCATGGTTTGCTCTTGCATTGTTTTCTGAATATGTACATGTGGTTGCAGGAGATTAGAGTGGAGGAGTTATTACCCATGAGTTGCCATTTTCAGAGATCAACAAAGCTTTTGAATTTTTGTTGGCAGGCAATTGCTTGAGATGTGTTCTCCACCTCTAACTCCCACTATAAATTGTTGACTGTCTATTTTTGACATTTCGATTTGAATGGCATTTGCTCCAATAAAATAATTAGAATGAATAAGATTATCTGTTGAGCATAGTCTCAGTGTTTGTGACAACGATTGATAAATAAATTATAATTTTTTTTAAAATGGCGGTTGACAAATAAATTATAAAATTCCTAATTGGAGGAATGTACAAATAGTATTTATAATTGTGCGATAGACCACAACATTGTAACAAAGATTCGCTTGCTAGTAAAGGATACATGGGAGGTTGTTGCCCTTTCAAAATGATATTTAATCACTAAATAACAATTATAAAATTGAAAAAACTTGTCGTAAGGGGGTCTAGTTATGCGACCATTAGGCTTTTATAAAGAATGTTAGACCAGTTATGATAATGACAAACAGCTTAGACTATCTTTTATGTAATATTTTATTTTAGTAAATTCTATTATGTTATGGTGGTATGTGGGGATTATGGTTTAAATATTTTAGGATGATGATGACCGTTTTAGTTAAACATCCATTGAAATTAATTATGTTGTTTTTGTGGACTTCTTTTTACTAATATTGTCATATAATTCTATTTTAGTAATTTTACTATTTTAGAAATTTTATTATAATATGGTTATGGTTTGATGATGGTAGTTAATATTTATTGGAACTATATTTTATTCATTAGATATTAAGAAAGATAAGGAATTATTCAGTTTTTTTGTTAAATAGTTAAAAAAAAAAAACATTTTAAGATTCATATAATTTTGATAAATTAGAAAGTTAAGAATGTTGGTATTGTGACAAATATTTTGAAATTGTGATGTAATATGGGTGTACACAAAATATTTTAATATAAAGTGATTTTCATCTTCAACTCTCTTTTTTTTCTTTTATTTTTCCCTCGAAAAAAAAACTTAAATTTTGTTAATGGTATAAAAATTATATTTTGTAGACACACATAATGTGTATGCATATAGGATCGAAAAGTACATGATGAAGCTAAAAAGAATAGAAGGAAAAAGAAAGATTTTTTTTATGACTAAGAACTGCAGGGAAAATAACATCAAAAGAAACAAAGAAAATAAAGTATGACAACTAGAGCTAATATTTTCATTTTTTTTCCTTTTTTGCAATTTTTTCCAACCCTTGGGATTTGGTTCAACAAGAACCAAAGTCAATTCACGTCCCACTTGTGGGACTCCTTTGTTAGAATCCAAGCTCTCAGAGACATGAGCTCTCTTTAAGCCCCTGATTCCATCCAATGTTAAAGAGTCCTTATGATCCTTTCCTTTCTGATGAATGGTGGCAATTTCTTGTTGAACCATAGCGTCCACATTCAGCATGTCTCCCTATTTGGCCATATCAATCATTTCTTCTTTTTTGAGTTAAATTTTTTTGTTATCTTTTTCAATCAATCAATATATCTTCTTCCTTTTTGAGTGCTTGAAGAAAAAATCACTCAACCTTCCATGTTTCCTCAAACTCCTCTCCAACCTCAATATCAGTGCTAGTAGTAGCATGAGCAACAAAACTACGCTTAGCAAAACTAGAACGCATTTTCCAAATTGCTCGAGAACTATGTCCCTCACGAGTCACCATGTGCCATCTTGGTCTTGCTGGTTTGCTTCCTTCAACTCTTGGTTCAACTACCATATCTTCATTGGAACCAACACACCGAACTCCACTAGACAACGATTCACCAATTTGTACTAGTGATTCGCCATTTTTACTGTTGATTCGCCATGATTTTACAAGATAATATAATCTCGTGAGAGATTCGCCAAAAAATTATATATACATATTATATTATTAATAAAATCGCCTTCCATTTTTCCTATGTATCATGGGGATTCGCCCATTTATTATACATATAAATTTAGGGGGGTTCTTAAAATTTTCCCTGGTTGTGATGTTTCGATGCTCCACTTTAACTCCGATGCGATTGACCACTTTTTACTGCATTTTTCCGATGCGATTGGAACATGGAACTGAAGCTATATATGAGTTGTAGTTTATGTACCAATCGGGTCCAGACTTTCAATCGCAATCGCAACTCTTATATTCTCCGATGCGATTGACCAGTGCCGATGCGATTGACCAGTGCCGATGCGATTAGACCTGGAGCTCAAGCTATATATGAGTTGTAGTTTATATACCAATCGGGTCCAGAATTCCAATCGCAATCGCAACTCTTATATTCTCCGATGCGATTGACCAGTGCCGATGTGATTAGACCTGGAACTCAAGCTATATATGAGTTGTAGTTTATATACCAATCGGGTCCGGACTTACATCGCAATCGCAACTTTCTGTTGGTTACATGTTCCGCTGCCCTTGCGATCTCCGATTGTGATTGGGGAGGGGTCCCACCGTATAAATCTTGGTTCTTATAATAAAGCGCTCCACTTATATAACTGATATATATGTATACTTTTCCAATGGGTTATGCGATTCCTGGAATACGTTTTGTATATATATATATATATACTTTGCCACTGGAGTTAAGCGATTCCCGGAATAATATTTGTAATTATATATATCCCCCGGCTGAGATAGCGATTCTCGGAATAACAGCTATGTCTCTGCAATAACAGCTGTGTCTCTACCTCTGTCTCTATTGCTCGACCGTTTTGTTGTGCCTCTGTATTCGACTGTTATAATTTTAGCCTATATCCTTTGCCTGTTTCTGCTTCAGCGCTGCTTTGCTACCTCTTCTTATGCTTTCTCTGCTCCTTGGCTGATGCTTCAAGTGCTCCTCCTTTTTCATCTCCTTTGCCTTATTGCTGGTTCAGGTGCTGCTCCTTTGTGCTCCTTTGCCATCAATGACAACATTTCCAATAGTTATATGTTTTAGTTTTATGTATGGTATTGGGATTAAATGAGTATAGTGGGTTCAGTCTGAAAATATAATGAAAAGAGGCCTACAAGTTGTGTTGAATTGAAGTTGGTGGATCCAGTGTGAAAATTTATGAAATATGGTTCACGTTGGTGTTGAAGGTTGGAGCCTTTAGTGAGGAAGTCAAAGCTTCCTGCCAATAGGATTTGGTGATCATATTAGGGGGTTGCATCTCCCTTCTAGTATTGGCTAGTAAATGAGAGCAGAGGGCCGATGATCCCTTCTAGTGGTGGGTGGAAAACAATATTAGGGGGTTGGTGCTCCCTTCCAATAGCAACTGGAGAACGAGTGAAGGTTGTAGCCTTCTGCAGGTGTGTGCCTACATGTTGGTATGAGTCTGCACCAGTACAAGATTGTAAACAGTTTTCTATGTAATAAATATTGAAGACAGAGAAGACATCAGCGATCATTTTCTCCCACATTGGGTTTCCACCTTAAATCCTGGTGTTCATCTGTGTTGCTTATGTGTGATGGTTTATTATGTTCTTACTACACTTTTTTACTGCTTATTAAATATATGATGAATCATTAATGCACTGATTTAAGTAAAGTTACTGAAGATTTATCTGAATTATAAGCTCTCTGGGCATACCCTAGTTTCCTAAATGAAAGTCGTGTACATACGCTATTTGGATTCATTAAAGTCGCGTATAGAATTCAATAAAGAAAAATAAAAGTTTTTGTGAGTTTTAAATACTGATTCACCCCCCCCCCCTCAGTATTTTTCCCAACAATTGGTATCAGTGCAGGTCTTCCAGAAGAAGCTTGATCGCTTGAAGGAAGATCTACCAAGATGATAAATTAAGACGAAACAACATCTATCATACCACCACTCTTCAACCAAAATAATTTAATCTTCTGGAAGACAAGAACAAGATATTATCTTTAGTCTCTTGGAGAAAATTTTTGGGAAATTGTTGGAGGTTACCAATATCCAACCACAGTTCCCACAGATCCAGTAGCAAAGAAGACATATGAAACTAATGCAAAAGTTTTCAATGCATTATTGGGAAGCCTGACAAAATCAGAATTTTTCGAAGTTATGCAGTTAAATACAACAAAGGAAATATGGGACAAAATCATCCTAAGCTATGAAGGTGATGCCAAGGTAAAAAGTGTTAAACTCCAAACTCTCAGAATTCAATACGAAAATCTCAGAATGCATGATGATGAAAGTATTGCTAGTTTCTTTATATGTCTAGATGAGATTGTAAATCGTATGAGAAAACTAGGTGAATACATAAAAGACACAACTTTAGTAGAGAAAACATCAATATCTCTAACTCCTAAATTCGAGTCAAAGGTTTCAGCCATTGAAGAAAAGTAGGATCTGCAGACTCTTACTGTTGTTCAACTTCATGGGATCATGACTGCTTTTGAATTGAGAAAAGGAGGTCCCTCAGAAGTCAGAGAAGATGCATTTAAATCAACTTCAAAAGGAAATGAAATGGAAGAACAAAAAGAATCGGGGTCTGTATCAGAAGAAGATGAGGTAAATTTTGTAAAGAAACTTAAACTTGGCATGGGAGGGTTCACAGGTAAGCTTCCCTTCAAATGTTTTTCTTGTGGTAGAGTGGGTCGTTATGATGATAAATGTCCTCGTAAAGATAATCATGACAAGTGTAATCATATTGAAAAAGGTAATAGGAGATAATTTGACAATAGGAAAAGTTATTATATTCATGAAGATAGTGATGGTTTCTCAAATAGTGAAGAAGGAGAATCTGATCAAGATCTTAAATTACTCATGGAATTTGAGAAAGACAATAATTAGTCTAAAGATAACTTTATGGATGCTCTAGAAGAAAATGATTTCTTTGAAGAAACTACTCAACTCAAAATATGCTTGGAAGAAAACAAAGTAGCCATAGATACTCTAAAGAGTCAACTCATAGAAAAGGAGAAGCATAATGAGAAGTTACCCTATGTGAAATAGTAAGTCTAAGAAAGGAACTTGAGAAAATAAAAACTCTAAATCTTAGATTTTCTAAAGGATTTAAAACATTAGGTAAAATTATCAAGGTTCAACGCTCTCCTCTTATAAAGACGGGTCTTGGATACATTGGTGAATCATCACAGACAGAAAAATCCTCATCCACAACTAGAAGTTATCTAAATGCAGCAAAAGTCATTCAACAAAGTTTCAACCTTTAGCAGAATAACAAGGACACTTCGTAGGTAAATCATGTTCACCCTAATTCAAGGATGAGCAATAACAGAAGCATCAGTAAAAAGGTAAACAACATTAGAACGTTCTATGATCCTAGAAATTTCTTCTTTAATGGACAATGTTTCTCATGCCATAATTTTGGTCACAAAGTTGTTCAATGTGTTGCATACAAAACCATCATGACTACAGAAGCAAAAAAACAAAGGAATGAGATAGGAATCAAGAAGAATTATTATAAAAATTCTCTCCTCTTAAATATGAAGTTGAATTCTTTTCAATAACTTTGGACATGAAGAATCTGAATGCAAGAGAAAATTACAGCCAAAGAAGCAAATATCAACAAAATCTAAGGTATGGAAAAAGAAGGACTTAAAATCCGAAAGTTGTGGCATAGCTTTATTTGTAGAAGGAGAAGAAAATAAATGGTAGATTTAGAGAGGATGTTCAAAACACATGACATGTGATAAATATAAACTCATTTCATACAATGAATTAGAGAAAGAAAAGAATGTCACTTTTGGAAATAACTCCCATGTTATCATAAAGGGTAAATGATATGTTTTTCTAAAAGAAAAGGTTAAAGTTGTTAATGTTATGTATGTTGATGGATTAAAGCATAACTTGTTGAGTGTTATCCAAATGTGTGACCAAGGAAATGAGGTGGTCTTCTTATCAAAAGAATGTGTGGTTCATGAACTTGACACATGAAAGACCATAATAAAAGGAACAAGAACACCAAGCAATTTGTATATATTGAAAGGTGGCCAAGAACAATGTTACCTAGGAAAAGTAGAGTAAAATTGGTTATGGCACAGAAGGTTGGGACATCTAATTTTTTCTCAAATAATCAAATCAAGCAGGCTCAAAATTGTTCGTGATCTACCCAACATCACCCTACCAGAAAGTACCATATGCAAGTCATGTCAATTTGGTAATAAAACCAAAGTTCAATTCAATGAAAAAGAAGGATCAAGAAGTAAGCCTCTTGAGCTTTTACATACTTATTTGTGTGGACCTGTAAAGAAAAATCCACCTCCTGAAGAACAATACTATATCTTATTCATTAATGATTTTTCTAGACTGTGTTGGATTGGTTTATTGAAACACAAAGATGAATCATTTGGTAAATTTAAGGTCTTCAAAGCATTAGATGAGAATGAATTAGATCTAAAAATCAAATGTCTCGGATATGACCGAGGAGGAGAATACATATCAGATGAATTCTTTGATTTTTGTGAACAACATGGCATAAAAAGACAATTTTATGTAGTCAGAACTCCTCAACAAAATGGTGTGGCAGAAATAATAAATAGAACATTTCAACAAATGGCTATTGCTATGCTTGATGAGTATGGAACTCCTGATAACTTCTGGGGTGAAGCTACACATACCGCAGTAAATATTCTCAACAAGGCTCATGTTCATGTGAATAATGATAAAACTCCTTATGAACTCCGGTATGGTAAGCCTCCCACTGTGAAGCATTTTAGAGTTTTTGGAAGCAAATGTTTCATAAAAAATAATGATGAAAAACTTGGTAAGTTTGAAGCTAGATAAGATGAATGAATAATTCTTGGTTACTCTTCTAGAAGTAAAGGATACAAATGCTACAATAAGAGACTTCAGAAAATCGTTGAATGTATTGATGTTTTGATTGATGAAGAATGCACAGCTCCCAAAATGGTAACAACAATAAAAGAGGATGATGATGATGAATGCTTTCCCACATAAAATCGCAATGATATAGAAGAAGAAACTAATGAAGCATCAGAAGAAGACACATCAGATAAAGAAAAGGCTCCATCTAGGTATGTTCAAAAGAATCATCTATAAACTCAAATTCTAGGAGAAAATGAATATGGGGTACAAAAAAGAAGAACCCTTGTAGGATCTCTTAGTTATCTAGCTTTATTATCTTCCATTGAACCTCAAATTGTAAATCAAGCTATTAAAGATGAATGTTGGGTCAAGGCCATGGATGAAGAAATTTATCAAATTGAAAAGAATAATACTTGGGAATAGGTTCCAAGGCCTCATGATAAAAATGTTATTGGGACAAAATGGATATTAAAAAATAAGTTGAATGAAAATGGATAAGTATTTAGAAACATAGATATACTAGATTGTAAAGGTTATGATCAACAAGAAGGTATAGACCTTGAAGAAAAAAATTCTCCAGTAGCCAGACTTGAAGCCATAAGAATGTTTCTTGCATTTTCAAGTTTTCAATGTTTGAAAGTTTATCAAATGGATGTAAAAATTGCTTTCCTTAATGGAGATCTACAAGAAGAAGTATATATTGAACAATCAAAAGGATTCATTTTGGGGAATCATGAAAACCTTGTTTGCAAAATCAAAAGGCTTTATATGGGCTAAAAAAAGCTCCACGGGCATGTTATTATCGTCTTGAAAAGTATCTTCAACAACAAGGCTTCACCAAAGGATTTTTAGAGAGTACCCTGTACACAAAAATTGAGGATGATAAATTGTTTAATTGTTGTTTATGTTGATGACAACGTCTTTGGAAGTAATGAATAATCTATGACTCAAAAAAAATTTCATGTTATGCAGCAAGAATTTGAAATGTCTTTACTTGGGGAACTAACATATTTTATTGGTTTACAAGTGAAAAAAGCAAAATATGGCATCTTTCTCTCACAAAAAAATATCTCAAGCAGATTCTGAAGAAGTATGGGATGGAATATTGCAAACATGTGTGCGCTCCAATGTTTAAAGGATGTAATCTCAGTTCTCATGATGGTTCTCCCACTATAAACCAACCAAAATACAAGTCTATGATTGGGAGTTTGCTTTATCTAACAGGTACTATACTAGATATCATGCATGCAGTTGGTATTGTTGGATGTTTCCAAGCCAATAAAAAGGAATCACATCTTCAGGCAGTAAAGAGAATATTCAAATATCTCCAAGGAAATCAAGATTTTGGTCTATGGTATCCTAAAAATGTTGATCTTACTCTTCATGCTTACACAGACACAGACTGGGCTGGAAATGTTGATGACCAGAAAAGCACTAGTGGAGGTGCATTTTATATGGGGCCCTGATTAGTATCTTGGTTCAGCAAGAAACAAAGTTCCATTGTCTTATCTACAGTGGAAGCAAATATGTGGTTATTTCATCTTGTTGCACACAACTTCTCTGGATGATGCAGACATTACAAGATATTCAAATTAAATGTTCTCCAACCATCTCCATCCTATGTGATAATACAAGTACTATTAGTATTTCAAAAAATCCTATTATGCACTCCAAAACCAAGCATGTTCCTATAAAGCATCACTTTCTACGAGAACAAGTGCTTTAGAAAAAGGTTAAATTGGAGTATGTTCCCTCCAAAGAAAAATTTGTTGATATATTTACTAAACCTCTCCCCAGAGAAGCATTCAAATATCTCAGACAGAAACTAGGAGTTGTCTCTGCCTCACTTTCCTATCAATCCATTCTACTCAGTCTACAGGTGAAAAATTCAGAAGTTTGGTTGTTGTACGCGGGTTTCATCAAGTATAGTCGTGTATATACGCAATTCTCTTTGCAGACAGTCATATATGTTTTTCTCTAACATAAAAATAGTGGTTTAGCCTCAAGATCAGACTCTTATATGCTTTGATAGGTCTACAGTCTGATGATATGGTATTGAGTTATTATTTTTCATTTATATTTATCTGATTTATGAAGATTCTTTGATGGGTTGCTGACAATGAACAGGTACCACAGGTTCAGGGGGAGCATTAGCCTTGCGGAGTATAATGCATTGTTGGCATTATGTTTATAATGATCGTTGAAGTATGTTCGATGATCTCTCACTCTTGAGGACTTTTGGTTTTGGTTATAGAAGTCATATCTATAAATTGATGTAAAGTTCATGTTGAGACCCATGATGAAACAATTTTCATATTCAGTCATGTATGGACTTTGAGTTCATCCCACTTGGTTGGGTGGCTGTGTCAAATATGTAATCCCACTTGGTTGGTTGAATAATGTAAGTATGAGTCCTTGGTGATAGGAAAGTTCATACTCAGTTAAGTTATAGAGTCATGTACTTCAATGAAAATCTATTTGAAGATTCAGCATGTGCTCAGGGGGAGAATGGTCAGTATATTTCAGATCATATCTACAGAACTCTTGTATCTACAAGGAAAGAGAAACCTTGTTTCAGCATTGTTCCACCCTTTGCCCTTGATATCAAAAGGGGAGAGTAACTTGGTCTTTGAATAATGCTTACATCGATGTGTCTAACAAGTATCGTCAATTTATGGTGATCAATCACCAATATGGTTGCCATCAAGTCCAAAGGGGGATATTGTTGCCATTGTGATAAAAGTGTTGTCCTTGATGGTAACCCACTTGTAACAGATTTCACAGATCAGTTCAGAGGTGATAGAGTGATGGAACAGAATGACAGAATGATGAGACAGAGGTTTGCAGGTCAGAATTAGAAGATTATTGAAGGTAAAGATTTGAATATCTATACATGGGTTAGTGAAGGAAAAGTCGCGTATACATGTGGAAATAAAGAAAAAAATTCATGTATGTGCTGGAACACTAATTTTATAATACCAAGGGTCTTTACAATGGTATTATCCCACAATATTGAGCAGAGTAATGGTTATTTGATCCCGTCCAAGAATACCATTGACACTTGTGTGGTTTTGGCTCATCGTATTAGCTAAGGCTCAAATTATATAAGGAGGGGAATATCAAAGTGCTAAAGGTGCAAGACTAATGTTTTTCATAAAGGAAAAATTTGTAACTTTTCATTGATAGATAAGTTACATGTTACATTTGCTTGTAGTGTTCTACAAAATCAGGTTTTCAGAAAACCATAAACTGCCATACAGGCATCCAGATGATCCATGTCATAAAAATAATAAATAGAGTATCTGATGCATAATAATATGCCTGTAACATCACATGTAAGTTCGGTGCATAAATTACAGGAAACAGAAACAGAAAATAAATACAAATATGTAAATGCCGATAATAAGTCAATGGGAAGATAGAGTAACATAGAACAAAATATCTCCCCAACGAGGTTGTTCATCAAATAGCCCTCTGATCCGGTGACTCATCAATAAAAGGTCGATGGAAAAATCTGTAATACTGGTCACCAATCTGCTTAGAAATGTGACATGTCCCCCATGTCAACTCCGTGGCTTCTTTGGACAATTGATCAGCCACATAGTTCCGAGACCTGTAAATTTGATCCACAGAGATGATGTCAAATAAAGTCCTGAGATGATGAACCTCCCACAGAAGATCTAATAGTGTGTGCGAGTGACAAACAACATGTGCATTGAACCAATTGACCACAAGAAGAGAGTCTCCAAAAATTTGGATAGTGTTGCAGATCTTTTCCCGAGCAAAGACCATAAGAATTCTAAGGCACTGAAGTTTTGCGTAATTGTTAGTGCCTGGTCCCAATCCCATACGAAGTTGATAATGGTGGTTGTCATTTAAGTGAAGGATTGCGCCCCCCCCACATCCCTGAGTAGTGGCCGCACCATCAAAGTAGACCCAAGGTCTACTGCGATCAATCCGTTCAGGGACAGCTACCATGGGAGGGTTGTGGATTTTCACTTCAAGCATGAGATTATAGGTGGCTAAATTCACGGCCCATATACGATCAACATATATTGGTTGACCATTGAAAACGAATTTGTTGCAACCAATCCATATCTCCCATGCAAAAATCAAAGGGATATTTCGCAGCCTCGGACTGTTAGTGTTCAACTGCCACCAGATTTTCCAAGCATCCAGGAGAGTAAGACCCCGCCAAGGGAGAATTCAGCCTAAGGAAGTAGCAATCTGTGTCCAGATACCCAATACAACATTACATTGAAGGAATAAATGTGGGGTGTCCTCACCATTGGACAGGCAATAACAGCAGCGAGATGGCCCATGGATAGCACAACGATGGAGAAACTCCATAGTGGGAACACAATGGTTTAAAATACACCAGAAGAAAATTTTGTGCTTATGCGGGGCGTTTAGTTTCCAGATACTTCGCCACCACCAATATTTTTGGGGGGGTTCTTTGTGCTGGATGAGAGCCAGGTACCCAAGCTTTGGTGAATATTGTCCATTAGGTGAGCAAGCCCAGATTAACTGGTCATCTCGATCAGTGATCCGAATGTGAGATGCTTTGAGCGCCCAAATATAATTCAGCTACACCCGGTGACCATTGCGTGGAATCTCAAGATAATCCGCCGACAACCAGGCTTGTTCCTGCCAGGTTGTGTGCACAAGATCCGCGATCTGAGCAATGTAAATTATGTCTCGGCGAGCCAAATTCTCTAATATGTAATCTGGAAGTTTGTAGAACTCGCCGCTTCCAGACCAAGAATCCGATCCAATTCTCATTGATTCCCTGAAGCAAATCTTTCATGATAATCCCCTCTGTATGATATGTGTCGCTTTAGTGATCGCCTTCCAAATGATGGATGCACCCGAGGGCGGTCCAATTCTGTCCCGGAACCAATCAAGTGTGCTTCTGGGCGCAATATATTTAGCAACAATGACCTCTTTCCAGAGGTTAAATGCCAACACATTTTTGCTGCAAGGGCTTTCGAAAATAGATGGAGATCTTTGATCCCCAACCCACCCCATTGTTTGGGAATGTTGATACGCTCCCATGCAATCCAAGCAAAAGTAGAATCCTTATCCTATTTGCGCCATAGAAAATGTCTGCAGATACATTTTATTCTATTCGTAATACCAATAGGTATCCAAGCCAAGGTCATCCAGTAGACAGGTATAGCTTCAAGCACTAATTTTATGAGGACCAAACGTCCCGCTCTGGATAGCCAACGGTTATACCAAGCGTTGAACCTGCGTTCAACTTTGGCAATGAGCCAGCGCCAATCATTGACCTTGTAATCGTTTGGTTTGATATGATATCCCAGGTATTTGAGCCCAGCACTAATATCAATTCGAACATATGAAAATAGTTCCATGGCAGTGCCCTGTTCCTGATCAGTACAACCCTTCATAATAACAGTAGATTTGAGGGCGTTAGGAATCATACCAGTAGCTCTGCAAAAACATTGGAGTATCTTATCAAATTGAATCGAGTCCTGTCTAGTGCCATCCAGAAAAATTAGAACATCATCCACAAATAGTAGATGAGTGAGGCGAAGGATGTCATTGATCAGGAGACCATGGATGGTCCCCTGGATCCTAGCATTTTTAATTAGGACAAAGAGCCCTTCCATGACCAGGACAAACAATAGGGGAGAGAGTGGACAACCTTGGCGCAGTCCCTGCCCCGCATGAAAGAAATCATATTTTGTACCATTGATGAGGATGCTAAAAGAAGCATGACAAATGCAGCCCATAATCCAATTGATAAATGAATGGGGAAAGCCAGTTTGTAAGAGGATGAGATGCAAATAGCTCCAATTCACTTGATCAAAAGCCTTTGTCAGGTCTATCTTGAGTATAGTGGATTTAAGGCGCTTGGCTTTGATGGAGTGGAGGGCTTCTTGGGCGGTGCCAATAGCTTCATGTATTTGTCTATGTGCAAGACTAATGTTAATGAATGATTGCTTCAATTTGAAGTATATTTGCATGGTATGGGCTATAGTTAATTGATAGATCTAATATAATGATGCACTCATTAATAAAATGATGGATCAGGATCTCTAGACTTGATTTTACTATGTATTTGCATGATTTATTAATGATATGTTTAGATCTGTGGCCTGGTGCATGTTTGTTGCAGTGAAGGGTATGATCTGAGTAAGATTTAAGTTATAAAGTATTGTGCAGTCATGAATTATTTACATATCTATACGTGGGTTTGACACGAGGACGGTGTCTATGCATGCGAGTTTGGTTCTGCAGAATAGCATATATATTCAGTAATATGTTTAGATCCGTACACGAGTTGGTTTCAAGATAAGTGCGTTCATACATGGATAATTCTTCTAGAGGGCACGTATGTAACCCAGGGTTTTGCTGAAAAATGTTGAAGATAATGTCTGGTCAATTTTGGTGTGTTTCTATTGCCTGTCAATGATATCTTCATATAGATTTTGGTTGTTTGAGTATTGATATGTTGCTAGTTGATTGTGGTTAAATATCAGTGATTTTTTTGTTGATTGATGTTTCAATGATGATTTGGTATAGTTATATGTTTCAGTTTGATTTATGGTATTGGGCTTAAATGAGTATAGTGGGTCCAATATGAAAATCTCATGAAAAGATGCCTACAATTTGTGTTGAATTGAATTTGGTGGATCTAGTGTGAAAATTTATTAAATGTAGTTCGCGGTGGTGCTGAAGTTTGGAGCCTTCGGTGAGGAAGTTGAAGCTTCCTGCTAGTAGGAGCTGGTGATCAAATCAGGGGGTTTCATCTCCCTTCCAGTAGTGGCTAGTAAATGAGAGCAGGGGGTCGAAGCTCCCTTCCAGTGGTGGCTAGTAAAAGAGATCAAGGATTGGAACTCCCTTCCAATGGAAGCTAGAGAAAAAGGTTGCATCCTTCTGCAGGTGGGTCCCTGTGTGTTGGTATGAGTCTGCACCATTACAAGATTGTAAGAATTTTTCTATGTAAATATTGAAGACAGAGACGATAGCAGCGGTGGCTTTCTCCCACATTGGGTTTCCACCTTAAATCTTGGTGTTCGTGTGTGTTTCTTATGTGTTATGGTTTATTCTATTCTTAATGTACATTTTTATTGCTTACTAAATATCTGAAGAATCATTAATGCACTATTTTAAGTAAAGTTACTGAAGACTTATCTGAATTATAAGTTCTTTGGGCATATGCTAGTTTCCTGAATGAAATTCGTGTACATACGCTAGTTGTCTTAAGTAAAGTCATGTATAGAATTTAGTAAAGAAAAGTAAAAGTTGATGTGTGTTTTAAATACTAATTCACCCCCCCCCCCTCCCCTCGCCCCTCTCAGTATTTTTTCCAACACAACCCTCAACCAGTGACTCCACCTCATGGTCGGATATCACAACCAACACGGATTTGTCTCTATCCAAGTTGTTCAAGGGCTCGAGAGTGTTTATTCCAAAAAGGAATTCCAGGACTAGCAACTCAACCCCAAATGTTACAGGGCTTCCAAAGCATTTATCCAACTAGAGCTTCCAAGACTTGTAACTCAACCGACCTAGGGCTTCTAGAGCATTTTTCCAACCAAGGCTTCCAGGACTAGTAACTCAACCCACAATTTTCTATCGGGCTTCCAAAGCATTTTTCCAACCAAGGATTCTATGAACTAATAACTCAACCTAGAGTTAAAGGAATCATGAGAACCAACTAGAAAAAATCAATGGAAATAAACCTACAACACCATGGCTATCCAAGAAATGGAAAGGCTATGAAAATCCACATGCATACACCATGCATGCCAAAAATAGTGAGGAAAAATACATGCAACTTGGTAGCTGCAATCAAATCTCATTGTAGTTGTTGATCTCGATGTCTGATTGCGCTTTCCTGCTCTTCCTTTGCCTTCTTTCTCCAAATAATTAAGTATCCACACTCTCCAATAGTGCTCCAAGAAAACTCTAAGTATCCAAGAGTATGACAGAGAGATAGAGAGAGAGAAAGAGAGAAACAGAGTAATGAGAGAGCTCCAAAAATTCACTGACCAAGCCTACCCACTGATCCTCAGAAGCCTTTTTATCAATGAGGCTTTTATTTCTTCATTTTCCATTCTTTTCCTTAATTTTCCTCCTCACATGCAACCTGTGACCTTTCACCTCCCTTTTCTCCTATTTTCCACTATTTTCATAAATAAAATTCCAATTAATGCATCATGCCTTTCCAATGCCTTTTCCAATTTCCTTTAGCCATAATAACCAAAATGAACACCTGCTAGGATGTTTTTTGCACCATTCAGATTGGAATACGTGTCCCATCAACCTGGTCTTATATTTTTACATGGATTTTTCACCGGGGCTGTTACAAAACCCTCCCCCTTGGGGGAACATTTTCCTTGGTGTTCAGTGACACTTACAATCTAGTAAACTGCTAAAAGAAAAACATACTTCCTATGGATGTTTACAACATATCTCATTGCAGTATTTACAATCACCACTGTTGAAAACATGAAAAACATATCATTTACTAGAGATTTATAACACAACTCATTACGGTATTTACAATAACAACCACATTTTCTTCAACTAGAAAATAATCATACTATCCATGGAGCTTTATAAATCCATGTCAATACCATATTTACAATAATATTCACATATACACATTTTCTCAGCTAGCCAATAAAAGGATGTGATGCCTATATCAGCAACAAGGGAATCCATAGGCTCACACCTTCATCCTCAAAGTAGCACCAGGATTCACCTCCTTTCCAGGAAGTTCATAGTCCACTACCAAAGTCAAAGTTGCATCCCATGTCCATCGCTACAATCCCATATTTTTGTCCTCTCAATGAACAGTTACCGGCTCATTTTTTGGGGGCACACTCCCAATGTGCATATGATTCCATTTGGCAATGCTAATGATCGAAAAAAATCCATCCCTGGACTTCCCTTCTCTCCTACACAGACCCTCAGGTAATCTAGTCACCCCATTCCATTCAGTTACACACCTTTCAAGTTCCGGTGGAACCCCCATCCCGGGCAGTCCATCCCTTCGCATGGCTTCCTCGCATTGGAAGATACAAAAACCAAGGCATATCCCTTCCTAAAAACCATCATACCAGTCATAGCATGCTCATGGAAATAAATGGACACTATTGGTTACTAGTGTCCCACAATGGCCCTGCTCCTAAAGTGTTTTACTAACACACTACTGCTTGTTTTAATTCCTTTTGTGGTTGCTGCTAATTCTTTCAGTCAGTTCCAATCGCCCAACGGGGAATTTCCATTCTTCCTGTACCAAGCACGCATTTTCTATTAGATTCAAAATAAATTCAAATAAATTCAAATCATTCCTCATTGGTATCTCATCAATAAGGTACACTTGCAATCATGTTTACTCCCTGTCACAACAAGTCAAACTGGTTGTTTGATCAAATCATCATGTATAAACATAACACATTCGGTTAGCTCAAAACACAACCATCATACATTAAAATCATGAATCACATGAAACCACCATAAACCATAATCATAAATCACAGGTAACCATCATAAGTCAGAATCATATATCACATCCATAACAAGACTAAAATAAAATATCGATACTTATCCTTCATCGATCCTTACTTCAACCTTTTTTTTTCTATACACACATCAGATCGATTGCCACGCTCAGTAAGCACCTAGTGCCCTTACCCCTCACGTACACATAAACAAAATGTACATCAAAACACATACATCCACTCAAGGCGTACAACACAGCAAAATACATACACATACATATTGTGTACAACATAGTGCACACACATACACCCGGTGTACAACACAACACAATAAATACACATACATTTGGTGTACAACACAACACAATACATACACATACATTGGCATACTACATATACACCTACACCCAGTGTACAATACGACACAATATATACACCTTCTCCAGCGTACTACACATACACATATACTAAGTACAACACAACGAATACACATGTCACGATACCACAACTACACCATGCACATACATAGTACCACATGCCTGCAATAAAGCATGTGTGACATGTACACAATACCACATGTATACCAATACCATATGCAGAACATGTACACAGTACCACATGTACACAACACTACCTGCACAACATGTACACAGCATCACATGTACACGGCACCACCTGCAAAAGGTGTACACAATGCCAAATGTACGCCGCACCACCTATACAATTTGTACACAATACCATATGTACACGGAACCACATGCACAATGCCACATGTACACAACGACACATGCACGACATGTACACGGCACCACCTACACACAACACCACTTGTACAACATGTACACAACACCACATGCACAAAGCACCACACGTACAATCATGCACATCACACCATATGTACATATCACCATATTTACAACACGTACATAGCACCATATGTACATAGCACTACATATACAACATGTACATAGCACCATGCATACACGACACCGCATATCCAACATGCGTACACAACACCGCATATCCAACATGCGCACAACACCGCATATCCAACACGCGCACAGTACGGTATGTACACAGCACTGCATATCCAACATGTACATAACACAATCTATACCTAGCACTGCATTTGAAATATACACACAACACCATATATACAACAGGCATACAACATCATATGTACACAATACTATTTATGTTACATGTACATATCACTGTAGGTACAATCACTGAATATACAACATATACATAACAGTAGTCCTGCACATCCATAGACCACACATTGACCCCACAAGCAACCTTTCTTCTAGTGACATTCCCCTATCCATGCTTATCCTAGCATGCCACATATCACAATACTTTCACTTAGTTGATGTACCCCTCAGCATTACATGTCCATAACATAAACATAGGCATAATACAAGCATATAATATCAATTCATGTCCACATGATATTGGCCTCATAGATTTGTCATATTTACTCTTCCCACTTGATTCCTCATAAGGCTGAGAACCTCTTCATGGCATTCACCTGCATAATAAATCACTCCTCCACAAGAATTATCCTTGGCAACCCTGTCAGACAGTGGTATATATACATACATAGATACATATATATAATCATTAGCATAGAACATTCATAATTCTGTCATAGAGCGACATACATAGATACATATAAAAATTAGCATTAAACACTCATGATCCATGATGACCTTGTCAGGCATGTCATAAATACATACATAAGCATCAACATAAAGCAATCATGATCCCATCTGACAACAGTATACATACATGTATATATATATATATATATATAATCATGATCACAACATAATTACCAGACATCATAAGGTCTAGGTTAAGAGAACTCCCTTTATGCATGAATAGTATGCACAACATTGAGAAAAACATTTCCCAAAATATCCAAGGCATCTAACACCTCAAATCCATTCACTTTACCTTTTGTGTTACCTTTCTCGCAACTTCTCTGCCACCATCCATTTACTTCAATGGACCCAACCAATCCAACCAGTTGTCATATTCTTACCTTCTGCTGCACTTTACTCATGCACCGAGATTTATCTGTGTCTTAGGTTCCATTCAGCTCTCCCATAGCTCCATCAACTTTCCTCTTTCCCAACCAATTCCCAAGACTCTCAAACAAAATTCAAGAACAAGAAACCAACAAGAAGAAAACCATGAAAACCAAAAGCATTACGACATTGCAACAAAGTGTTAAGGCCTTGCACTAGACATAAAAAAAACCACAAATCAAGCTCAACAAATCACAAAAGACCAAAATCACAAGGCTAGAAAAAAAAACCATAACTCAATCCCCATGGCTCCCAATACTTCCAAGGAAATCTCAGCCCAAGCCTTCTTCAATATTTCATGCCAGTCCCTTTTTCCATACAATTCCCTACATCATATTGCCATAACCATACAACTGTCAGGGCATAAATAAATATAAAAACATACATATTATCTTACCTTGATGTGCCAAGAATATTTCCTTGTAACTAAACACACACATGTCAGCCATATTTATCAACATCGAGACAACATATCTATTAATTTTAAATCAGCATTTACCAAGGCTAACAATCATGTCATAATCAACAATCAACCCACATTCATCGGTCATAAAAAATAATGCTACAACTATCTCCTACTTGCACTCAAGTACATATCAACTATCTCAACACATGTGTGTTATGACAACCATCTTAGAATAATATTATTCCTACATGCAATCTTACAGACACATATACTCATATCATGATGTTAATCAAACATTCAAACAACTTGCAAACATACAGTGTTAAATAAATCAACTAGATGACGTAATAGACACCAAATCACTCAAACACCCAATAGATGACATAATCAAACATTCAAGTACAAAGTAAATGGCATAAGTAAGCTCATACCTTAATGTATTTTAGGGGAGGCTATCATGTCTGCACACTCAATCTACTTAACATGGTATCATATCAACTCAATCATAAATAAAGTCATAATATCCATAACAGTAACTAACTAGCATGTTCACATCATAAGCTCATAAACATTTGTTGTTTATGCATAATAACCATTATTTCAAAGTCAACCTAGATGACTATGACATAATATAACAACATATTAAATCATACTGAAATTTCATAACCTTGCATGCGTGTATGACCATCTTCTCTTACCCCAAAGTCCATTGTTGCAACTTCACTTTACTTATCTGCAACACATGCTCTATCTCAACCAACACAATAGCATCATAACATACCAATATTATCATGATGACCTAATCGCATATGACCTTGCGATCCATGACAACATCAACCATGCCAACTTACATGGGCAATACATAAGCGTGAACAACATGTAACCTAGCATGAAAAACAAATGCATGTACAACAGGTAACCACATGCACTCAAGCATGTACAGAAAACACCCAAACATGAACAACATGTAACAAAGCATAAACAAGCAATGCATGTACAACATGTAGTGACATGTAAGCAAGCACACACGATCAATACATAAGCATGAACAACACATAACTAGTGATACACACATGACAAAACATGTCTCAACGACACCAAAAACTTCCCATGGAGACATCATTATAACCATGACCAACACCATGTGTATGAAAAAATCACACATAGACCACAAGCATATTACGCATGCATGCAACGAACATATGCGCATGATCAACACACCACCCATCCAATCCAAGAGTTGAACCATGCTTTGATACCACTCTGTAACACCCTCTTCCCACATCTACCCAAGTAACCAGCCAACTGGGGTAAACATGCGATGAGAGGGTACTAATATGATGATAGGACAGCAATTCAAAAGTTGTTACAGGGTGTTGAAGTTGAGATTCAGGTTTTGAAGAAAAAACTTAAACTTCCCACTGGTGAACACCCAATGGCTGTAGAGGTAGCTCAGGTAGAAACTGAAAAAGAACAGCTACTGCTATACCTTTTACAAAAGAATGAGGAATTGTCCAAGCTAAAGGAAACGAATGCTATTTTGTAGAAGAAAATTGATTCCCATGTCTGTACCATCGGAGTAGCATCTAACTCTGAAGATCCTGCTACCAAATTAACTCAAGTCATGATTGAGTTGAAGATGGCAGAAATTGATTTGAAAAAGAGCCAAAGAGATTTGGAGAGTGCATTGAAGGTGATTAAGGCCACATAATAGGAAGAATTGATGACCAAATATAATGCTAAAAAATACAAGAGAGATTATCAAACTGCTTGCCAAGATTTTAAGGAGCTGAAGCAAAAATTAAAATGGAATATGTCCCTTATACAAGCCAGGGACATAATATGGAGTGATATCATTGATACTGTAAAAATTGTGTGGGAGTTACTTATTATTATTGGAGAGGAGAAAAACATTGTTAGAGACTTAAAAGGGATTATTTTGGCTAACAAGAAAAAGTCACAGAAGAGAACCTTGTATGCTAAGAAGTTAATTTATTTCATAGATTCTAAATCTACATAGGAGCTCAAAGAATTTGGAATTGAAGACATAACTAAGTGTGTTTTGGAGCTAAACAGGATGATTGTGAAAATTTCCTACAGGAAAGCAACAGAGAAGAAGATAGATGTAGTAAAAGGAGCAGTACCAAAGTTTAATATTATGTTTGATAAAAGAACCAGGTTGGTTTACCATCTTGTTGGGACCAGCAAGGAAATTTTCTCCCTTGGGAAACATATCAAACATTGCTAGTGGAAGAAAAGAGTAAAATTGGGTCTACTCATGAGAAGACTACAATTTTGAAAGGAGCCACCATTGTCAACTATCTGCATAAAGACTTCCAACTATTGTGGATGATGAAGACCCTCTCTGCTGAAAAACCTACATATTCTAGAATTACTAATTTTAGGATGGCGCATGTGAAACTTACTAACTGCCCCAGTACAAGTGTAGACTTATGGAGGAAGTGCAAAGAATGGATGTCTCCAGAGCCAAAAGAAACAGAAGCAAAAACTACCTCCATTCCAGAGTCTCAGACTACTAAATGACAGAGTTTTTATGTTGATGTTTTATTTTATTTTCATTTCCTGAAAATACATGTAATTTTCATTTCAAATGTAATAATCGAATAAAATTAGTTTAGGAAGTTGACAGTTTTATAACTATCCATTTTGAAATTTTTTATATAAGACTTTTCAAAAGAAGGATAGGGGTTTTGGATTTTGGACCTCAGAAGCACCACAAATTTTGTACTTGATCTTTATGATGATGAATAAAGTTTTCAGAAGAATTTCTAAAAATTTTTGGGTACAATTAGTTCTTCTTGTTTCATCATGTGTTTTTATTTCTTATCAGAATAAAGTAACGTATTTTTTGGTCTCTAATATTACATTTGTGATTTAGATTTAAAATCCTTAATGAAGCACTACTTTATTCTAAATTTCATTTCTTCTTAATCATATTCTTCTAAGACGAAAGATAATAGATTTTGTAATAGCAGCCTGTTATTAGAATTTTTCCACCATCATTTTCAATCTTGTTTCTGTTCATTTGTATTCACCACTTTAAGGCATTGTGAGAAGATTTTTTCTTTTATAAATATTAAAGCGTTTTAAATATTACATTATGGGGTTTCACATGAAGGGGAAATAATTTTTTTTATTTCTAAGTTATAGTAAATGTCTTGGGCACTGATCTCAATACAGCCTAGAGATTGTCTCCCAAGGTACAACACCCACATTGGGGTTTTTCTGTGGCATCCACCAAATCTGGTGTCCTCTTATCTTGACTTGTCTTTTGTATTTTGTTTCATGTTCTATCTACTTTCACTTTCAATGTGATTAATGGTTAATGCGATTGCTACTGGAAAACTAAAATGGAAATTGCTATTGGGTTGCTTAAGGAACATAGAAGTAATTGTGCTAAGAATAGAACATACCATTGTTAACTAAAATTAACATCTAGCCATGATCTTTGCATTGCAAAAATTTGTACATTACCTTCTGGCCAACCAATTTATATTTTATATTAATCATCAATCATTCTAGTACCTCGTTAATAAATTGGTTCATCAAGTGTAGAAATTATACAAAAAACATGTATATCGTGGATTCAATCAATCTAACAATGTGCTAAAGCTAGATACTGAATCACTTCTACAAATCAATTGCAAAATTAAAAACACGATCACCAATCACATGAAGCAAAGAATCATCAATCAAACCACAACACAGATAATTTCCTGGGGAAAGCATGCTACTCAAAACCCCATTTTCCTCTATTGTATATTCAACATGGATACATGAAAAAATTACATACAACTCTTCTCACAAGAGCCCTCCTATACTCAGCTAATTGCCTCACATTGTCCTGGACAAAACTAACCAACACTTAGCCAATTCTCAGCCTCTAAACAGCTTGCCTTTCTTGCGCAATTCATGTGGAATGCAATCCCTATTCTTTATGAATTTTGGCCTTCCTTGACTGCGCAAGGATCATGGACAATCCAATGGGTGTTTGGTTGCGTGGGTGCAACCCAATAATCTTACAATTAATAGTCAACATCCCTTTCACCTAGATCTCAATTGGGTCTCCATTGGAATTGGCATGCATGCAGATAATAATAGTAAATCCTCAGTTTCATGTGAGATCACTGCTTGTGAATTAAATAATATTTAATTCACTTGATCTCTCACTAGTGTATCTAACAGTTACAACTAGCACAACTGACTTTAACTCACTTAATTGAGTTAAACTGATTACAATCTGCATTAAATAATGTGCCACTGCACTTCGAACTCTATTACAACTAGAATTACTCTTCATGCCTCACCAACTACCCTCAACTCGAAATTCATGAGTTAACTGAGTTTATCACACTCAGTTAACTATTACAAGTTATTTTGAGATTATATTACATTTTATTGTCCATCTTAATTAAGGGATAACTAAAATAAACATAATTTATCCCACACTAGTGTAGGTGTTGATAAGACTTGTGGCCCCACACTAGTGTAGGTGCTTCTTGGACCTCTTGGTCCCACACTAGTGTGGGTGCTGAAATTTCTTGTTGAACTTCAAAAATCCCTCTCAAAAAGAAATGGATTATCCTTCACCCCGATCCTGACTCTATGGTATTCGAATTTTCTCCTAGTGATTTCCTTCATCAGAATATCTGCATCCTGATCTTCTGTGGGAATGTATTGAAGTAACATTATTCGCCTCTACACATAATCTCTGAGATGGTGGCACCAAACATATATGTGCTTGGATCTATCATGAAACACAAGATTAATCGATAGTTTAATGCAACTTTGATTATCACAATGTATCACTGCCGGATCCATCTGAGAACCAAACAAACCAACCAGGATATTTCTCATCTAGATAGCCTCATATGCAGCTTGACTTGCTGCCATGTACTCTGCTTCTGTTGAACTGAGTGCCACAGATCGCTGCTTCCTACTGTACCAAGAAACTGTGTTGCTCCTATGCTGAAGATCCCTCCGAGTGTGCTCTTTCTGTCTGATGGACTGCCTACCCAATCTACATCCATGAAGCCTTGAAGCTTCACTCTCTCTTTCCATATTTACCATAATCCATACTCTGATGTACCCCTCAAGTATCTCAAGACATGCTTCCCCGCATTCCAAAAGAGCTTGGTAGGCTTAACCATAGCTTGACTCAACTAGCTAACTTCGTAGCAAATGTTTGGTCGGTGTTCACTAGATACATCAGTGAACCAACTAACTACCTGTAGACAGTAGCATCCACTACCTCTCCAAAAGTAGCATCCTCTTTCCTTAAATTTTTTGGAAGAGGAGTGTCCATGGGTTTGCAGCTCTCCATGTGAAACTTACCCAGTATCTCTTTGGCATACTTGCCTTGAGAAACAAAACGTTCACCATCCCCTTTCCATATTTCCAAACCAAGGAAATAATGAAGGAGTCCCATGTTCTTCATTTCAAACTCCCTTGCAAGATCCTCCTTGCATGAGTGTATCAGCTTCTCATCACCAGTCAAAATTAGATCATCAACATAAAGAATAATAATCAATAGCTTGCCCTCAACCACAATCTAGTACAGGTTTGTGTCAAGTTCACTTTTGGTGAAGCCCAGACCGGTGAAATAGTTTTCAATCCGAGTGTACCAAGCACGAGGTGCTTGCTTCAGCCCATACAGTTCTCTCTTGATTCGACACACATGCAACTCATTGTTGAATATCTCGAAACCTTCTGGCTGCTCTATGTACACTTCTTCCTCATTAACTCCATTGAGAAACGTAGTTTTCACATCCATTTGATTAATGTGCCACCCCATCTATGCTGAGAGTGCAAGGATGGATCTAATGGAAGAGTACCGTGGCAACTAGTGCAAAATTCTCATCATAATCAATCCCCTCAATCTGTGAGAATCCCCGGGCCACAAATCGGGTCTTGTACTTCTCCACACTCCCATCAGCAACTTGCTTTACCTTGTAGATCCATCTAGACCCAACCACTAATTTGCCGATTGGTATTGGGACAATCTCCCATGCACTGCTCTTGACAATGGGTTCATATTCCTCCACCATTGCATCAACCAAAATTTTTTGTTGCATTTCCTCCTGAAAGGAAGATGGTTCAGTCACAATACATTTGCTCATAAGAGACATGTATCCAATAACCTGCCTGGAGACTGTCTCTGTCTGCATTGTGAAGTAGGGGCTCCTATATTGTCTGTAGCATCAAGTCTCAATGTATGAGCTTCCATGGTGTGCCTTCTACCATTTCTGATGGATGGCTCTGCATGATTGTTGTCTGCCACTCCATGATCCTTTGTATGTGGTTTCTCCACATCTTGAGGCTCATCCTTGGGAACCAAGAATTCCTCATATGCATGCAAATCTAGCTCCCTCTCAAGGTAAAATCACATGGCTTTCTCCTCATCAAATTTTATATCCCATCGCACAACATTCATTTTGCTGTTTAGCAAATACACCCGATAGTTGTGGGGATTTTCAGTGTACCCAACAAAAATACCAATCTCATTTGTTGGTTCTAGCTTCTTTCTGGCATCTTTGGTCACATGCACATAAACAAATGAGCCAAAAATCTTAAAATGTAAAACATCAAGTTTCTTACCAGTGAAAGCCTCTTCTGGTGTACTCATGCCAAGTATCCGAGGAGGAAAACAGTTCTTCACAAATACCGCAGTGTTGCATACCTCTGCCCACAGATGCATCGATAGGCCCTAATCATGCAACAATGCTCTTGCTGCACCCAAAATTGTTCTATTCTTTCTTTAAGTGACCCCATTCTGTTGTGGGTTATGAGGCACTATCAGCTCTCTCCAAATTCCTTCTTTACTACAGAAGTTCTTGAATTTGTTAGAGATGTACTCACCACCATTATCGCTCCTAAGAGCCTTCACATGCTTCCCCGTGTCTTTCTCCACTAATGCTTTAAACTCAAGAAACTTTGAGAATGTATAATATTTCTTCTGCATGAAGTAGATCCAGCACCTACGAAAAAATTCATCAACAAATATCACATAGTACTTATGCTTTACTTTCGAAGCAACAGAGAATGGTCCACACACGTCTGTGTGAACTCCCTCAAGGATCCTCGAGGCTTGATTCTCCTTCCCATGAAAGGTGGCCTTTACATATTTTCCCATATTACATCCCTTGCATGTGTCTAACTGTGCAAGTGTACCCTTGGGAAGACCCATAGAAATATGATGCATGACTTTTAAGGCTCCGTGGTGAAGATGGCCCAATATCCTGTGCCATAACTCACCCTCATCCCTGCTCACCACTTTCTCTGGCTTACCCATCAATGTTTCGTAACCATCAGCATCCAGCTTATATATATTCTTAACTCGAATTCCTATCTTATTGGCTTGTCCTGTTGTTTTGTGTCGCAAGAAAGCTTTTCCTTCACTGAAAACAACATCATAGCCTCTATCCTCTAACATTGCAACTGAGACCAAATTTTTCTTCAAGCCTGGTACATGCATTACATATTTTAATTGAAAGGGTTTACCTGACTGTCTCTGGAAGGTAATGGTACCAATCCCAGTAGCATTGTACCGCCTATCATCACCAATTTCGATATCCATCTTGAGGTCCTTCTTCTCCAAGCTACTAAAAATTTCCTTGTCTCCCATCAGGTGAAAGGATGCACCATTATCCAAATACCACACCAAACCCATTGTACTTGACACCATGCATGCAATGAGCAAGAAGTAAAGCTCAAATTGCAAGGCCAAAGCCTCACCAACTAGATATCCTGAAGCCTTCTCGTTCTTCTTATTTTGTGGACAATTAGTAGCATAATGCCCATGCTCGTGACAGTGAAAACACTTCACTCTAGAAATGTCACGCTTTTTTCCATATTTGGACTCAGATTTGGAATGGAACTTACTTCCTTTCCCCTTATTCACCTTAGCATCCAAAGCACAATCTTCTTCATCTTCATTCTTAGATTAAGATCCATCTCTGGTATTCCATCTGAACTCCTCCTGCACCAAATCCGACCACAGTCTTTCCCAATCTGGCAGCTTTTCCCTTCATTGACAGAGTCTTGATAACTAAGCCAACCCTTGGGAAGTTCTAGGAGATATAGACACACCAAATCATCATCAGCAATAGTAATTCCAATGCTCCCCAGCTCATCCTGACATTGCACAAAATTTGTTAAATATTTTTTCATGGAGTCACCTTTCTCCATCTTAATCTTCCTGAGTTTATCTTTCAGTGCCAATTTCCTATGGTCACTATTGCTTTGAAATAGATCTGTCAAATCCTTCCACATAGCATATGGTGTGGCTTTACCATGGAGACTTGAGACAATGTGGTCTTGTACTCCCTCCAATAAGATCCTCCTCGCCTTTGCCACTTTCTTTTTCCATGCATCAAGATTTGCAACATCTGTCACAGCGGGTTTAGGAACATCATTGTCAATGAATTCCTTCAAGCCATTGTCTTCAAGTACTACCTCCATCCTGTCTTTCCAAGAAATATAGTTAGTGTTTCCCTCGAGTGCATACTCCAATCTCAAGCCATTGAAATCCATTTTGATCTGGAATCAGTTGTAACACCAAGAAATTCTTCTACAAATTCGAATCCTATTCAGTCACAAACTCAACTTATCCTCCACTATTTTGATTTCCTGTGCTCTGATACCATGTATAAATTATACAACAAGCATGTATATCATGGATTCAATCCAATCTAACAATGTGCTAAAGCTAGATATTGAATCACTTCTACAAATCAATTGCGGAATTAAAAACACAATCACCAATAACATGAAGCAAAGAAGAATCAATCGAACCACAACACAGATAATTTCCTGGGGAAATATTGCTGCCCAAACACCACTATATTCTATTGTATATTCAGCATGGATACATGAAACAATTACATACAACTCTTCTCATAAGAGCCCTCTTATACTCAGCTAATCATCTCACACTGCACTAGACAAAACTAACCAACAATTAGCAAATTCTAAGCCTCTAAACAACCTGCTTTCCTTGCGCAATTCATGTGGAATGTAATCCTTATTATTTAGGAATTATTGCCTTCCATTAATGTGCAAGGATCATGGGAAATCCAATGGGTGTTTGGCGGCATGGGTGTTGTTATCACTCCAGTAAATTCTTAAGTTGTGGGAATTTGGTTTTTACTCTGTTAGCCACCTATGAAATTTGTTATACCAAAAGGTGGCTAAATCATTTTTGGAGCCTTCAAGGAACAAATTTTACTGCTAAAAAGTGTTATCTCTTGAAGACTCTTGAAGGCCTCATGCCTCTGTCCAAATCTTCACTGTTGTGCTCATTTCACACTAAGAAATCCTGTTGAATTCCAAGACAAAATACTGCTGCAAACTCCTTTTTCCCTTTCCTTTTCTCTTTCTAAACTAACCTCATTTTAACCCCTTCATTCCCTATAAAATCTTTCATTTTTCATGTTTTTTCCTTTTCCCCTTCATCAAAACCCCTTTGATAAGGTTTAAGACTCCTTCTTTGCCTTATCGAAACCCTCAAAATCCTTTGAAAACCATTGAAAATCTATTAAAAACCCATTTTCTTCTTATAGACTTAAGCCCCCTTGGGCTAAGTCCAAAACCCTTCCCCTCCATACGCCCTGGTGCCGGAACCAGGCGCTAAGCCCTTTGTGCGCTTATCGCGTCGAAGGAAAACAGTACACAAGTCTTTTGCCTCACCAAACTCTGATGTCGATTAGCCCTGCATCCATTAACCCCCTAGGTCATATGGCTTTCCATATAGACCATGGCCCCACAGACGGGCGCCAAGCCGTATTGAAAATTAATTTTTTTCCCCCGAAGTATAAACCTTCGTTTATACAAATTTTTCGGTTTTTATTATCTCCTAAAGTTTTCCGCCGATGAAAAGTTCTAGTCGCTCTCCACCGTCAATCTGATCTGCAGATCGACAGCAAGCAATCTATCGCCTCGGTGGTCCCTGCCAACCACTCACTATTGCAAAACCAAGCAGAATTCATCGCACCACTTTTGAGAGGGAGGCGTTTTCTTCCGTTTGGCAGCGATACCATTCAGCGACTGATGCGTGCCTTGGAGCAAATTTCGAATACCGCCCTCATCGCACATTAAAAGTCGGACATGGGCCCGACGCGATATTAGCGTCCACCGTCCGATCTGAGGCCAGCTTATCGCATGGTGATCGCACTCTGAAGAGGCCCATGCAATAATCAAAGGTACAGCGTGGTCATGTAAGAATCTTCGTCGTCGATCCGATCTACATATCAACGGTCCACACTCAATCGCCCCGATCCCCTCGTCCACAGCGGCAATCAGTGGTCCCCAGCGCTACATCAGCGTCCACGCGGCAGATTTTAATTTGGGCAGATCTCCATGTGTTCTTCGCACAGTCACCCAATATGGACCCAGGAGCTTTATTCAACAAGGTTTTATTAAAAGGTTTTGAAATCCGGGTGTGTTTTATAAGGTTTTTGACATGCAATCTTCGTCGTTGATCTTGTGGGCCGATCTCATCTAACGGCCCACGATCATCCCGAACCCCAAACGCCATTTTTAACCATTTTTTCGCCGAAACACAGGTTTTTAGCCCATTTTCTCCGTTTTTCCAAATAAAATGACTCTGTTGTTTTGACTATTCGCCCTCGCTCCTGACCGTCAACCTCTGCGCGATCGACGATTCCAATTTAACTTCTTCTTCCGCCTTCCCTTTGACTTCTTCTGATCAACCTCAACCGTTGGATGATGCCATCCAACGACCATGCTCTCTCCATTCGCCTTCTGAAGCAGTAAACCTATACATGCAGGATTTTATAACATTGTTTGTATGTTGCAGGGTTCTAGTGGTTTTCTCCGCTATGTCTGAAGAAAATTCAAAGGCAAAGGGTGGCAATCCTCTCGCCTTCGATTCATCAAAAGAAATTATTTGCAGGTTTCAACTCCACGTTTCGTCAATGTTTCATAAGACATTGATGCCACACGACCCATGTGCAACCCTTCACACCAACAAACACAGTGAATCAGGCACAAATCAAAGAGTATCAGTGTCGAAAGACAAAAACGCACCAGCACGGAAGATTGAAGACAGATTTGTGGGGGATTACGGCTAAGATTGATTATAAAAAGCCTAATCCTCCCAACTAAAACACATTTTAAAGAAAATCATGAGTGTTTTTTCAGACAGAAAGCCTACGCTGCCACATCAGGGGCTAATTTAATCCCCCAGCTACCACAAAGCCACCTACAGCCTCAAAGCAATCAAAAGAAGGCCGAAGTTATTACCAGACCAGGAGAAATTTTGCATCAATACAGCTGAACGTTTAATTCAACAAAAGGAACTTATTGTAAACTGTCAAAAGAAGTTATTACAAGGATAACGAGGAGCCTTGAAGTCAACAAATTCTATCCAGCAAGCCTAATAGTTAATGTAAACCAATTAATACAGAGGAAATATCAAAAATATTCTCCATTAAGCCCCTCAAAGGCCGAAAGACAGTACACTGTATTAATTGAACTTAGAAGATATTTTATCCCATTCCACCTCCTCATTTATTCTATAATACTTCTGTAGAAAATGAGGATTTGTTGGTTGGTTGGTTGATCACTAGTTGTAATACTGAAACTCTCTGAAATAATACATAGTATGTTGAAGTTGAAGAACAAATTGAAGTCTTGGAAGCCTTGATGATGTTGTTGCATGCTTGTTCCTGAGAAGGCTATATCATTGGATCCATGAGCTTGGTTGTTGGTGAAGTATTCTAAACTGTTTAATGTTTTCTCATGTTTTCATTCTGTTCCATGATTTATTACTACAGAAGGTTGAAATTTTTAGGCTAAGAAATGACTCCTGGAAGCACCTTAGACCTGTTCATCCTTCATTGTTTCATGTTTTCTTCTGTTGAGGTATTTTAGAGTCTCTAGTCTCTCTCTTTATTCCTCATGCTCGTTTATTTCCTTAATAGTTCGTACAGTTGGTTTCAGCATGATTTATGGTTCTCCCTGCTTGTCTAGTGCCACTTAAAGATTATTATTGAAGTCTCCCTTTGAAGTTATTTTTTTTACAGTAAGTCGAGGAGGTCTATTCTGATCTTGCCCTTTGTCCTTGCTTAAATAGTTGTCTTAAAGGTCTTTATAGTTGTGATCATAGATGTGTTAGGTGTTCCCTCTTCTATGACTGCAAATATCAGTGAATCTTTTATGTTTTCTAAGTCATTTGAAATAAAATCTTTGAGGAAATAGGGTGTTCCCCGAATCGTAGATTTCATTTTAAAAGTTGTTTTGAAATCATTATTTGCTTAAAGGTATGATTTGTAGAATTCATGGTTTGCCCTGTCTATCAAATAGCTCTTTATTGTTCAAATTGTGTTGTCAAATTCCCTTTGTTGAGAATTAAACTTCTCTTCCCAAATCATTAATGTCCATCTCATTCCAAAACCAAAGGATCCTACGGCCAAGTTAGATTTCCCCTTTGATATTCCATATCCATTAATGAGTATGTCATGACCTCTTTTTGACTCCATTGCCCAATGAATCAGATGTCTCTCCATTCTACATATATTTCCTATACCTTTCATATTCTGTTATGTCAATTCAACCAAACAAACAAACAAACACCTGCACTTAATAACTAGTCTAAAACCAATACTAAAAGCACAAAAGATAAACCTTTGCAAACAAACATTTAAGAGATCCCTCTTTGAGAACAAGAGGACTAGATCTTGTAACTCTAAAGATTGGTTCTGATGTGCCTTGTCTTTTGATTTTCCAAACTATCAAAACACGGGACACCAACATAATGGCGATCACGGTGGGACGTATTGAGAATATAGTGGTTTGAAAACCCTTCTTCAAAAATTTTAGGCCCAGTATAACATAAGTAACCTTCTTCAAACACTACCTGACAAATGGTAATCATGATAAGACTTAATTGAATCAGTGACAAACTAAGTAACCCTTAGGATCCCCGTAATCCCTTATCAAACCTTGAAGGAACCAGTTACCAAGCCATAAGAGTAAACTATGTTTGTTTGAACACCTTAGATAAGTGCAAAATTAGACTTAGAACACTCTCTCAACCTATAAAACCAAAATAATTCAGAAAAACCCAAAAAAAAATTCAGTTTGGCTTCGCAAATAAACATGGTGGTGGAACCATCCAATATCTTACCTTTATAAAAGCTAAAAAGTTTCCACCTGGCAACTCCACTAGCCCCGGTAGGCCTATTATTTATCTAGGTTCCCAGATCTCTTTACGACTGTGTTAACCAGCCTGGAAGAAGTTTAGAAGCCTAGCACCATACTAGATAAAACATCGTGAGAGGTAAAATTCCCAAAAACAGTCCCTAAAAACCTCAACCTCTCTCATTTTTTAAAAACAGTCTGGCTACACATAGGATCAACACTAGATCCCATCCAGACCCAAATCCTCCTTTAATCGTTGACAATCCTGAGAGAATTCTGTGGCAAACTTCTAACTCTGGAAAATCAGCTGCTAATAGGAGCCTCTTAAGAACAAATTTTGTCCCTGAAAACCTTGTTGTCTTAGAGGATTCACACTTTGATTTACATCACACAAAGAACATCTTTAGAACTAGATCTCAAGGTGATTTAAACCAAACTGATCTTGACATTGCAAATTTGCAACAATGCTTCAATAGGGAAGCCTCATCGTCCACTCCTCCTGACTCCCAGCTTCTTCATCACTTTAGCCTTTTATGTAACAAGTCTGTTCAAAATCAGTTTTCTGGCCCAAGTGTTTCTTCCACTCCAATCCATACTGCCATTGTGCAAAACACACATGTTCAACCCATTTTCCCTTTCACAAATCCACCCCTTGTAAATCCACCCTTATTACTAACCATGGCAACATTGTATGCCCCATTAGTGTTACCACAACCTCTACTTCCCTTACCAAATGATTACCAATCCAAAATCCCTCACTTCACTGGAAAAGAGCCTACAACAGCTCAACATCATGTAGATAGGATGGAGGATGCATTCGATTACATGGAGATAGAAGAAGAAACTGTGAAGATGAGAATCTTCGCCCAAATTTTAGGAGGAGATGTAAAGAAATGGTTTAAAAACTTACCTCCTAACAGCATAAATGATCTCCCTGCCTTGCATCAAACATTCATCAACAAATGGGAACTCAAAAAGAACCCTCTCCAAATACTGGCAGAGTATAGCAGCCTCAAGAGAAATCAAGCGGAGAGTGTTCATGATTACTCCACTAGGTTCAATAGCGTTTACAATGCTCTTCCACCTCACATGAAGCCTCCTCAAGGCATGGCCTTGGTAAGGTATCCCGAAGGCCTTGATGCTGAAATGACTTATCAGTTAAGGGAGAGAGATTACTTAACCTTAGAAGACATGCAGAAAGGAGTTGTAAGCGTAGAAGAAAACATAATTGAGAAAATAAATAGGTTGAGATTAGAGAAGAGGGTAACTTATAAAGATGACCTACTACCCTCAACCTCAACTTCTGACACAAAAATTGATAACCTAGTGAAGGTGATGGAGAGGATGCTTGAGAAGATCAATTTAAATGAGAGAGTGCCACCAAGAGAACCTCAAAATAACCAAAACAGAAATAGAAATCAGAATGACATAAGAGAAAACAATTAAGATAAGCAAAAATAAAGTGACCAATAGATTAGACCTCCCTTCCAACAGAACTATGTATATCAATATGAGGAAGATAGGGAGTTGGAAAGGTTGGGAGAATCTCATGTAAACTTGATTGGATCAGACAGTGGGGATGATGTTTTCCTCACTGAGGAAGAACAAGGTCTCTTCTCTGATCACAGTACAAACACCTATGAAGATTCTGATGACTATAGATTGGGGTTTGAAAATGTAATAATGGAGGTGCACAAACAATATGATCTTAGGAGAAAAGGGAACATAGATAATTCAAAGGACAAAAACACTAAATCTGCTATCAAGAAAAACACAGAAACTCAGCCCAAAAACATAGTAGAAGAAACCAAAATTGTGACTAAGAAACCAGACATAAAAAAAGACAAAAGTGTCCAGCCAAATGTCGAACAGAGTACCCCTAGCACTTTAGCTAGTGGTCCTAATAAAATTGTCCCAATTACCAGTCCAAACAAGGTTCAGCAAATCAAAATCGCTGAAAATAATTCAATTGAAAAGACAGATGTAAATATGAACAAGTCAATTGTTCCTTTCAGCCTTGAGGGAGAGATTGCTAAGATAAAAATTACCATCCCCCTAGCTGAACTAGTAACCCAAGAGGTGTACAAAAACCAAGTTTTGAAAGCTTTGAACTTAGGAAGTGATACTGACACCTTAAACTTGACAGATGACAAACCTGAGTTGTTTTTTGATCCAAAAGTTGAATGAAAATACCAAGAAGGGGTTGTTCCTCCCTTCTATGTTAGCTTGAACATACACGAGAAAATTCTACATAATGCCATGTTAGATTCTGGAGCTTCGCACAATCTAATGCCCAAGGTAGTGATGGAAAGCTTAGGCTTAAAAATTACTAAACCATACAAAGATTTGTATTCCTTTGACTCAAGCAGAGTCAAATGTTTGGGTTTAATCAAATATTTGTGTGTTAACTTATCCCAAATTTCTGCTAAGAGTTTAGTCATGGACATAGTTGTAGCTGACATTCCCCCTAAGTATGGCATGCTCTTATCAAGATCTTGGAGAGCCAAACTTCAGGGAAGCCTTCAAATGGACATGTCTTATGCCACCATCCCTGTTTTTAACCAAAACCGAAGACTATACAGGGAATCTCACATGAAGTACATGGTGAGAAATATGGACAAAACAAACAACTCTCCAATATATTCTATTCAATCAAGTTTAGATTCCTTTATCTTATATAACAAAGATGAAATCACTCAACAAGATAAGGAAAACATACACCCAATCAGTTCACCAGAACAATCAAATCTTCCCTCGAATCAAATTCAAAACATTGACAATCAACAGCAACCAGAAAATGGAAATGAAGCAAATTTACTTTGGACAATAAAATTTGATGGATCCTGTAGTAAAACAAGTGCAGGGGTAGGTGTTTGGATTCAAAATACGAATCAGAGTTTTTCATATAAATTATATTTCCCATGCACTAACAATATCATTGAGTATGAAGCGCTTCTCCTAGGCTTACAACTGCTTAAACAGTTAGAAGCCCAAAGGATATCAATCTTAGGAGATTCTGAACTTATCATAAAACAAATCAAAGGAGAATACTCAGCTAGAAATCCACGATTCAGGGAATATCGGAATGCTGCCCTTGATTTATTGAAAACCTTTGAAAAGTATGAACTTGTTTTCATTCCTAGAGCACTAAATCATCTAGCAAATGAACTCGCTTTCAACGCTAGCAATTGCCAAATACTTGAGATAAATCAACAGCTTAGCGTAAAAGTAAAACACAGGCCTGTTGTCCCTGATAACGAAGATTACTGGCAAGTGTTTGATTCTGACAAACACATAGATGATTTCTTGAAATCAGAAAATGATTTCAGCATACCAATATCAGAAACTAGCCACAAAGAAAACTGTTTATATATTGAACAAATCCTAGAAGTTGAGATGACATATTCTGCTGATATAAATCATTATGAGAATCCTTTTGAAGCAAAGATAATTGACAAAACAGACCAAGAAGACTTGGAAGTTTTACAATGCAAAAATGATAAAATTCTAAGTGGTCTCGCACCTTTAGAACACCTTTTTGACTTTAACAATGTAGCCAAAGAACCAAGAATGGAGCCTGTAGAAATGAATGTAGAAGAGCATAACATAGGCAGTCTAGCAGAACCCAAGATAATCAAATTGTCTAGCACTCTCCCAGCTCACATAAAATTGCAATACATAGAGCTGTTCAAAGAGTTTAAAGATGTTTTTGCTTGGGGATACAAAGACCTAAAATCATATGATACCAGCATCATCCAGCATAAAATCCCTTTGAAGGAGAATCAAAAGCCTTTTAAACAAAAACTAAGAAGAATAAACCCTGTTTTATTACCTTTAGTTAAGGCATAGACTGAAAAGATGCATAATGTTGGGATCATTGTACCCATTAGATATTCAGAATGGGTATCAAATTTAGTTTCTGTTAGAAAGAAGACAGGGGAAATCAGGCTCTGTATTGACTTCAGAAATTTAAACAGAGCCTCTCTAAAAGACAACTACCCCTTACCCAAAATGGACCATATACTTCAAAGGGTAGTTGGGTCCAAAAGGATATCCCTCTTAGATGGGTTCTCAGGGTACAACCAGGTGTTAGTGCTCCCAAGTGATCAAATTAAAACTGCTTTTACCACACCTTGGGGCACCTTTATGTATGTCAAAATGCCTTTTGGATTAATGAATGCAGGGGCCACCTTCCAAAGGGCCATGGACATAGCCTTTTCTAAAGATATTGGCTATTTCATAATCATTTACCTTGATGACATAACCGTTTTCTCAAAAACTGATGAGGAACATTTGATTCATCTGAGAAATTTTTTTGAGAAGTGTAGGAAATTTGGCTTATCATTGAATCCCAAGAAAACACTCTTTGGTCTCCAGGAAGGTAAACTTCTTGGCCATATAATCTCGGAAGAGGGAATCAAAATAGACCCTACAAGGATAGATGGCATATTACAAATCAGTCATCCAAGAAGCCTCAAAGAGTTGCAATCTTTCATCGGAAAGATAAATTTTCTGAGGAGGTTTATCCCTAATCTTGCTGAGCTATTAAAAAACATTACAAACATGCTTAAGAAAGATGTCAGTGTAAAATGTACTTTACCAGCTAAACAATCATTCGAACTGGTCAAACAAGCTCTTACTCAAACACCAGTCCTGATTAGTCTAGATTTTACCAAAGACTTTTACATCTTTTCTTTTGCATCTGAGCATACAATAGCTGCAATTTTACTTCAAAAGAATGACTTGGGGAAATAACAACCAATATCTTTATTTAGTAGGGCCTTAAGAGATGCTCCTCTCAAATATAACATCATGGAGAAGCAAGCCTTAGCATTAGTGAAAGCTTTGAAAGACTTTAGGGTCTATATTTTACACTCTCACATAATTGCTTTTGTTCCACATACTGTTGTCAAGGACATTCTAAGTCAAGACCCTGGTGGTAAAAGGGGAAAATGGATTGCAACTATTCTTGAGTATGACTTAGAAATCAGGCCCACCAAACTAGTTAAAGGGCAAGGATTAGCAAAACTTATGGCTAAGTCTAACTTCCAGGCACTAGACATGAATATGGTAGATGTGTTGGAAGAAATAGAATAATCTACTGCTTCTATTATTGAAGAAACATTTCTGAATTCTCCTTGGTATGATGACATTATTTATGTGCTTTTATATTTAAATTCCCCTCCTTCTTTGTCTAAAAATAAAGCTAGATTTTTAAAACAAAAAGCCTTGAGTTTTTGCATCTTAGATGGGGTATTATACTGGAAAAATGTTGTTGGAATTTTGCTTAAATGTTTACTTGAAGATGATGCAGGAAAAATCATGCATGAGTTGCATAACGGAGAATGTGGAGGACACCTCTACTGGAAGGGCACAGTGAACAAAATTCTTAGATCTGGTTACTATTGGCCTACCCTTTTCCTAGACACTCAGAAGTTAGTCATGTCTTGCCATAAATGCCAAATTTTTGATGGCAAGAGAAAACTCCTTCCCTTACCTTTACATCCTATCATATTTGAGGCCCCTTTTCAACAATGGGGTTTAGACTTCATTAGAGAAATCCACCCATCTTCCTCATACCAACATAAGTGGATCCTCACAGCCACTGACTTCTTTACCAAGTGGATAGAAGCTATACCTTCCAGAAATACTAATGACTCTGTCATTATCAAGTTCCTTGAAACAAATATCCTATCGAGATTTGGTTGTCCCAGAAAAATCATAACAGACAATGCTGCTGATTTTAAATCCAAGAATATGGTTGATTTCTGTTACAAATACCACATAAACTTGGGCCATTCCACTGCTTACTATCCCCAAGGAAATGGATTAGCTTAATCTTCCAACAAGAGCCCCATCAATATCATTAAAAAACTGTTGGAACAAAATCAGAAATCATGGCACAGTAAATTGGTTCATGCCTTATGGGCTGATAGGTTAACTACAAAGAAGTCAATAAATATGTCCCCCTGTCAGCTAGTCTATGGCATGGATGCAGTCTTTCCCACCTCATTAGGAGTGCCAGTCATGAAGCTCCTTCAAGAAGCGCAGGTTGAAGAGAATGATATGCAGAGGAGAATAAATCAAACCATCCATTTACAGCAGACCAGAGAAGAAGTTTATGAGAGAACACAGTTGGTCCAAGAAAATGTGAAGAAGCTATTTGATAAGAGAACTAAGGCAGACAATTTCCAAGTTGGAAATTTTTCTCTTTGGCATGTTCTCTTATCTTTTTGTCATAATCATTCTAAGGCATTAACTTATCATTGATCACCATGATATCAGGAAGTCTCTTTTGCCTCAAATTAGTGAATTTAACCATGAATCTAGTGACAGCAGTATTCATTCCTTCACATTTCTCTTCAAGCTGCCTCATCAAATTTCTTTTGGTGGTTACTTTCCTAATTTCTAGGATAGTAGCTATCCTGTCATTTATTTTTAATTCTTCAAGTCGCTGTATGTTCTTGTTGTTGAGGAAATTGATCAACCTAACATCCTGTTATGGTTTATCTGACAATTCTTCTTGTGTCTTTTGGATCTCTGCTTGTGCTGCCAATAGTAACTCTCTCTGCTCAAAAATTACTTGAACTGAAGGCCAAACATCATGAATGGCTTCAATTACATTATTCCATAGGCAATTTTTAATATATGATATTTGATCCTTGAGAGTTAATTCTTTCTGGAGCTTCTTTACCTCTTCACTCAATCTGTGGGCATTTTGCTCATGTATTTTAGCATCTATCTGAGCTGATTTGTTTGTCTTCTCAATATTTTCAATTATCTTAGTAAATTTGTTGATTTCATTGGTTTTCAAGGACATTTCTTCCATTGCCTTTACTAGTTGACTTCTTCATCTTAGGTGGCAACACTTTTGTAGAAGATTCAGTTACTGAAATTGTTCAAGATGTCACTGGCACTGCAATGGCCAGTGGCTCTTTAGGTTCCAATTTCTCTCCTAAAGTAGATGGTATTGCTGTTGTGATGACTGGGAT
Organism: Pinus albicaulis; assembly: GCA_034641835.2. Taxonomy (NCBI): domain Eukaryota; kingdom Viridiplantae; phylum Streptophyta; class Pinopsida; order Pinales; family Pinaceae; genus Pinus; species Pinus albicaulis. The sequence continues at coordinate 1,676,892,996 of CM076581.1, forward strand.
AACAGTGGGAATGACTGGTTCCTTAACTGTCTCTTTTTCTTGGACAACTGGGTCCATTTGTACTTCCATCTCCTTAATTTGAGCTGTGAGTTGAAGTATCAAAATAATCATTTCATATTTTTCCTTTTGATCCTGTAAAAATTCCTTTGTTTGAGGATGTTCACCTTGAGGAAGCTTGAGCTATTTCCTCAAAGTAGCTATGTCCTCATTTTTCTTTTTAACCAATGCTTCAATTGCTTTGATGTTTGTAGGATCATATCCTACCTGCAATACTAACTCTTCTAAGGCCTTTATCCTTAGATCCTTTGCATATAATGAAGCTTTATCAATCTTCATTTGGTCCTGCATATTAGAAATGGTATTTTGAAGTCTATGAGCACTCATAGCTTTTGTTGTCACTGTGGAATAGAGCATCTCTGATGTTTGCCTGTGAAATTCAATCTGATCCATTTAGATGCCAATTTCTCTCCTAAAGTAGATGGTACTGTTGCTGTGATGACTGGGATAATAGTGGGAATGACTGGTTCCTTAACTGTCTCTTTTTCTTGGACAACTTGGTCCATTTGCACTTCCATTTACTTGATTTGAGCTATTAGTTGAAGTATCAAGCTCATCATTTCATCTTTCTCCTTTTGATCCTCTAAAAATTCCTTTGTTTGAGGATGCTCTCCTTGAGGAAGCTTGAGATGTTTCCTTAAGGTAGCTATGTCCTCATTTTTCTTTTTAACGAATGCTTCATCTGCTTTGATGTTTGTAGGATCATATCCTACCTGTAATACTAATTCTTCTAAGGTCTTTATCCTTATAGCTTTTGCATATAATGAGGCTTTATCCATCTTCATTTGGTCCCGCATAACAGAAATGGTATTTTTAAGTCTATGAGCACTCATAGCCTTTGTTTTTACTGTGGAATAGAGAATTTCTGATGTTTTCCTGTGAAATTCAATCTGATCCAACTCATGGATTTTATCTGTGGCTACTTCCATATCAACTTTTTTATAGTCAACCACTATCTTTGGCACTAATACAGTGGGCTGTAAAACTGACATAATCAATTTTTGAGTTGAATAATCAAAGGCTGATAGGAATCTATTTTGGTTACCTGGCTTCTGCTTGAAAAACTGAGAATACATTTCAGTTTTGATTTCCTCATTCTTCAATTTGATTTGCTTGTATTTTTCCTTAATATATAAATCCTTCTCCTCAACTGAATGTGAGGAAGAAGCCTCCATACTTTTTTTCCTTTCCATTATCTTTGCATCTTCATTATTCAACTGTTCTAGATTCTGATTTGGCTCACTGATGATAACAGTGGCTACATTGGTCTATGCCTGTGCAGTGCTGGTATTTAAGGGATGTGTTTCCTCAACATCTATTGTTACTTTACCTTTAGCTGATGTATCCAGTTTTGGCCTCTTATTGTAAATGATTTTAAACTTTGTCTCTGTTGTAGTCTCTGTAGTATAAGCTCCTTCTTCTATGATTCTTCTAGTGGATGTCTCTGGCTATTTGACAACTTCCAAAGGGTGACTAGTATTCCTTTGGTTTACTACCTGTGTTAAAGTATTTCCAACCCACTCAATTTGATTAGCAAATTTCTCTATATTTGGCTTTGACTCATGGATAAAGGGTGTCAATTTACATTTTACCCTTAGTTTACTTAAAATCCCTTGTGGATCATAATTCCATGGGAAGCTTTCTTCTAGTTTACATTCCAGTAGTTGACTTGCTGCTTCCTTTTCTGCTTCTCTTTGATTACATATGAAAGGCCCAATTTGATTTTTGAGTTTAAATTGGGTCTTTTTCTTGGCTGCCATAAAATTAATTGAATCTGAATTGAGGATCTGCCTAATGTACTCAAAGGCAAATATCCTCATAGATGGATGCTTAGGTAACTTTTAGGGCAACAAATTAGAACCAAATAATATGATTTCAGTGAATTCCTTATATAAATGCCAATCACCTACTTTTCTTTGCTCTGATAGCTGCAACATTCTCTTCATTTCCTCACTGATTCTAGGCTGCTCTGTTTTTGTCAAAATGGTGGTCAATGGATGTACAAAAATCTCTGCAAACTCTGAATAACTGAATTTTGTGCCTTATTTTTTGAGTATAGATGTCCAAAAGACGATAGATATTTTCCTTCTATATCCAAATTCTAAAGTGAAATTGGAAAAAATCTCTGATTGAAAGAATAGAAACAAGCAGAAAAGATAATATGTATATATAAATACTCCCTCCAGCTACAAATTAGTCAATTGATAGTGAATGCTATTAGCTATAAAACTAGCATAGTCAAATACAACTGAAGCTGGTTGTCCTGGAGAAAAGGTGGACAAAAATCCTAGGATAGACTCATTAGCATGCTCATCAGTGAAATACCCAAGTATGAAGGAAAGCATGGAGATTACATGCTTTGAACCTTCAAGGAACTTGGCAGTTGAAAATGAAGGGTTTAATTTTGGAATTTCAACATGCCGAGGCATTAAAGTCTGGAAAATCATAAACCTCTTAGGAAAGTCTAAGTTAATGTATAACTTAGTGAGGGCTTCAATAGATAATGGAACTTCTTGAGGGTCTGGTTGAAGATACAACATTTGGTTTATTGACTTTGTAGTAATAGTAAATAGGACCTATTTATTTGCATTGGCAATAGCTCTTTGTTCAGGAATGTAGTATTGGTGACATAGTCTGATAATTTCTTGATAAGGGTGAGTCAGGGGGACTACATATTTGGGCAGATTGGATTCCCAAATATGAACATCTTCTTGATCATCTAGGGATTTTTCAAAACACCAGTTGTGGATATTTGATAGCGGGGTACCCTTGCTTGACTCACAATTTTCACTCTCTGTGCCTATCAGTATAACTCACTTCTTCTTTTAGCCAAATAATTTTAAATCCGGCTAATTCCTCAATTCCTTGTTGAGTTCTCTATATCTCAAATCGGAGATTTGAGATATTAGAACAAAATTATAATGATCTTCAAACTCCCCATCTCTCTTGCGGAAGATTTACTCCTTCTACCATGGTTATAAAACCAGTGGAATACCCCGCTCTATGATTGAATAAATAAATACTCAAATTTTGGTTTAACCCCAAAGTTTGACTTAAGCTTCACCCCTTATGAGAGCGCGAATCGACATTCGCCTTTTCTAACCAAGCCACACTTCTATATGTCTTTTAATATTCTAACTTCAACAAACAAAGGCCCTAGCCACCAATGTCATACTTTAGCCATGCTTATGGCATTTATATAAACAAATGCGTCAGCGTATATATATTGTTCTTCAACCGAAGTTTAAAACAACATATAAGACCTTGCGCTAGATTTTAAGCCAAAGGGTAACCATGTATCAGAGTCTTTGGGCCCCACGCTTACCTCCCACTTGTACAAGGGTCCACACCCCTAGCCATGTAACGTATATAGCATTAGAACCAACGTTTCAGCATAACATTCTCACAACTTAGAACCAAAGGTCTAACCATATTAATAACCCATCTTATTAAAGTCAAATCATATTCGATTCTTCATAGCTCAAGTCAATATTGTCACTCTCTCCACACAGATGTTAGTATCTCAATAATC